>JTDE01000090.1:254557-335968 GCA_014338405.1 Paragonimus skrjabini miyazakii
CAGCCTACGTGTTACTCTTTTTGTGGTAATGGGACTAATGCTGATTGCCTGGTTTCGGCATACTGGTTTATTTAACGATTGTCTTGCCCGACAATCATAGATCACTCCAACCCATTTCATCTGGATGCAGTTGGTCGCAGCAGATTGGGAATGTCACCGCTGTATGGAACAAGCACACCGCAGGTAAATCCGTCCGTATGTGTGACCAGAAGGCCAGAGGTTCCAATAGCTTTCTGTCTATTCATCAGACCGGCGTCAAGAGCAGTTCGCACATTGTACTCAAATAATACCACGTGGCATACTTGATTACTTTGTCGAAAAAGTCGGAACGGTGAGAGCTTGGGCGACAAACAGCCATCAGTTTATGCAACGAGTGCCGTTTTATGGATAGACTATAGTGTTTGTATTGGGCATTGCTTCACTGCAACACTCCTGGTGCGCTTGGATTCGTTCTCATATCCCATGACCTTGTTTTAGGCAGGCAAGTTGTGTAATATGACACGTTCAAACAACTTATTTTGATCACTTGCTACAAACGAATTCAACTTAGTAACTGATTATCTTATGGATTAGCTAGCGGTTATCAACCTTAGTTCAGCTGGCGACAGATTGAGCGTGTGTTAGTTACGTCCACGCTTTTCAATGAGGAAACTGTTCCTCTCCGCTGCGTACTATAAACATATCTTCAAAAAATGTCAGTTACTTGATCGTGCAGGTACTATTCATGAGATGGTCTCTACTCACACGTGTTACGCGATCGATCCTTTTGTTTGCAGTACGAATCATCTGACGACGGTGAGATGTAGTGAAGTATTGTATCTGTGAATTAGTTGAAGCACATTGTAAGGAAGTACAGCCGACAGTGATAAAACTGTATATGGGAAAGTGGGCAAACATATATACATAAAAATGGTGGATTAGAAATATCGAGCGTCAAAGCGCATGAAATGCGGTGAAATGAGAAGCGTTTGGAAGAAGGAAAGAGAAGCATATTATGTAAAGAGCAAACGCATCTGATCAGGTGGTGGTTTTCCGGCACTGTCATCACTGTCCAGCTTATAACCCTACTTGGTTCCTCTAAGTGACGTCATAAATGCTTCAAATTTAATCACATATTCACTTGCCGATGACATTTTCACGACAGAATCAAATAACTTGTTCCAGATAATAGTTTCTTTGCCAAGTGAGATGTGCACGCGTTCGTTTAGCCATATGATTCCAATTATTGGCTAGTTATATGAAGCAGATGGGGACACAGTCGGTCATGTAATGTCAGCAAGTAGTGTCAGCAAGACAAAACGTAGTATCAGCGGTGTTCCGAGCCCTCCTAGTCTCACTTAGTGTAGACTAACAACCTACCGTTTACTGTTCCTGTTTTGACTCACACAGCTTGAGAACATCACGCACTACGGTGGATTGCTGTGCTATGATGTCATATGCACGCTGACCAGGCTTTCGGTGGACTTTGAATTTGAAACGTGAGGAGGACTTTTCTGAACGTGTGGTCTACTTATTTCCACTTTGACATTATAAAGTTCTATCAGCTTACTGAATCAATCTGAATTCACCACAATGATCAGATAGATATACTTCGTCCAGTTATCAGTGAGTGTGACCCGCGGGCTCCAAGTCGAAAATATGCATCGAAGTTTAGTGGAGTGTTAGTTCGTGAGTTCTATCGATCTCAGATGAATAAATAACTTTATTTTTATGCAGTTAGCTAGACTATGCAGGTCATTCACACAGATTCAAGTTACGTGACTTGTCGGATAAAAGTAGACTGGAAAATGATTTGATCAGCACAACCGAGGTAATCACAGTAAATTACAAAGTGGTTAACCGTTCTCTTTTGTTTCACAAAACTCGACTCTTTATCCTACTTAATAGGTTATTTAAGGTACTTACGCGTGCTTTTCTATCCTAGTCAGGTCGTTCGGAAGTGATGAGTTCACTCATTTTAGATTGATGGCAAATGAGGTGGAAGTTTACGGTAGGTGTAGGTGAACACAATGAATTGTCGGAGGTACTAACCAATTTCTCAACAGCAAAGTATTTACCGGATTCTTTGCAAACTTTCCTAATGATTAAATCAACAGGTTATATCCAGACTACCGTTTGGCCCATATGAACAATCAACGAAAACATCAGATTTTTTGTCGGGTACAAAATGCGATTGAGAAGAAAAACATATGCGAGTGGAATTCAGTGGCTGGTACTTATGCAACTGTTCGCTGGAAAGAATTATCGTGTTCTTCCTCAGGGAGCTTCTCCTATTGCTACCACTCTTCCAGACTGAATTTCGTTTGTCGCAATACACATTCTTTATGAATTTAAGATCTTTTGGCGATCGACTGCATGTTCGGCTTTCGAACACACATCGTTACCTATTTTGCTTAGAGCCCTAACTGCAATTGACAATAACAGGTTCCACTCTGAAAGCCTGGGTCCTGGCCTAGACACTAGTACTGGCTTGAGCATCTTAAAGTCAGCCAAAGCTGTCCCACACAATCTAAATCTCTACATCATCCAGTTTACACGAATAGTTAACACTTCCATCAGCTCATTGGACTTCAGACCAAAGATTATCGATAGGTTGTGATTATCACTCCCTATTAGTAAACTTCATGTAGTGTATAAATATGCGGTGCTTTGATCTCAGTCTACTTATTCAGTACAGTCCAAAATTCATGCTCCCGGAGCTACCGGTAACCGTTACGTAGTTTCCACATGAATTAAGCCATGGCGACCAACGATCTGACTCACAACGTGAAAAGTAGTGCGCTATTGTGAATTCTGAACTGAAACACATAGGTAAATGACCTACTCAGTCACCCACAAAGTAGATGTAACGTAGAACAAAGCTAACACGAACAACCTGCTGAGAATTAAATTGCCGCCTGTCAACAGCGCACAGTCTATACGACCGCCACAACAGCAGACATAGTAAGTGTTCTGTGAATAATTTCGGTTAATAATTTCGGAACTGAGATCCCTATTCAAATTCAAATCACACAGGTCATTAGAGTTTTGGTGTTGTATTCAAATTATTAGTAAGTAATAACTCTTCCTGAAATAATTTGTGAATAGAACTTGCAGATTATCCATAGCCATTGGGTCACCAAATCAACTTAACAAGACTGTCATCGTCTCTACTCTTCAAGCGATCGGGTACTCTGAGTATTACCCACAGGCGACTGTGACTAAGAATTTGTATATTATAACCGAATCGAGCTTAATGTGAGTTTAGTTACGCAGTGGACTAGGCGGTTACCTCATTGAAGCGTAGTCGAAATTCAAATCCCGGCATTGGTAGGAATTTGCGCCACTGATTAGCACTAACAAAAGTCATGGTCGAATATAATGCCTGTTTTCGAAAGGGACTATCCAGGAAATCTACGGAAATTTAAGGCTTACCATCATTTATGTTAGGTTTTCAGTTGCAGTATGTTTGGCTGGTATCCACAAACCGTCGATATAATGAATGGGGTGTCTGTACAACCACAAGGGCTGTTCCTTGTGGTTTGGTTAATCTGACCTATGATTAATTTAGGGAGACACCTCCATGTCAGATTGCACAGAACGAAGTTTCTTTGAACGTCATACATTATATACCTCAAACGTAATTGTGTTCTAACCCATTTTTTAGTCCGATTCTTTAATGCTGAAGCCAAATGTCAATCAAACATTTGGTAATAACACCAGAAAAAAACTACGAGATTCAGCATAAATTTTCAAGTGACGTAGATAAAACTGTTTCTATCGATCAACCCATGGGATCAGCAAAATTGAACGCGTGGTCGATATATTGATCATGATAAGTATTTTTACTTAACGTTGAAATCTCGTTATTAATGCCGCTACTCAAGTCTACAAGGTGTGGAGGTTAACATAGACTGTATAGGTTACAACAAAATATTGAACAGCGTAGTTTACCGCACTCACACGGCTTCTTTCTAGGTTAATTGCTTTTAACGAATATAAGAGATGCATTCTAACTTCATTTATTTACAAGACTAGACAAAACTTCATCAGGATTAAAATGAAAATCAGTTAGAAGCATTACGTTTAACAGTTCCGAAAAATATGTAAGTTTTACGACTTCAAGATGACCGTTAGAGTGCTATCACGATAAGTGGTCGTTCAGGGTGAAGGACGTAAGTCGTCTTCAAGTATTTCACCGTCAAGGTCAAATTTCAGTCGCGCAAAGATTGAATCAAAGAATGGCTAGTAAGTTGAAATGATAATGCAAGCTTCATCCACCAACTGTGAACGAGTACGACGACGCGGCATGATGGACTATATGTTAACGGTGTTCGTTAACCACTGTGTACTTTTACCGACCATCACCCATTCTTTTATTGACTAATATGAGATTTGAAACAACCAGTAAACATGATCGATGAGGCCCTGTTCGTCTGCGATCGCTACGCATTTGATCGAATCAAAACATCTGATCAATTGGACCGAATCGTTCAGGCCAATCTACCGAATATGTGGCATACAATCGAAACAGGTCAAATGTCGTATGCTATCAATTGCAGAGGCGACTGCAATTCGCCTGTACTCACCACCACTATACGCTCAAAAGCGGCTAGTCAAAACGTTGAACCTTCCATGGCCTTGTGCGCAAACCCAGAACAGAATAATTGCATAGATGTGACGTAACTCCCGCAGATTTCGTACAACTCACGCGGTCAATGTTATGTAACCAAGTCTCATGACTCAAACCAGACAGAAACTGTTGACTGAAATCTCTCGCTTCAGTATTATGTTATCTACCGCCCCCCTATCGAACCCATATAAATGTGTTGTATTTAGCCTGATGATGAAACACCGAAAACGAGCTTGTTTGCTACGCGTTTCTTCTCATGACTAAACCAGTAAACAGTTGGAAATATTTGCCAGCAAACTAGTCTCTTCAAATTCTGTTTATTCTTCAGTTTTGGGTTTTGTTTTACACGCAAAAATTGTGATTTAACATGGTAAGAGAGATGACAAATGTTGAAGCTGATTTCCTGATTACACCAGATGTCTGACTAATTCCGTAAAATTGTAGGTTTCTGCGGGATATAGAAAACTCGACAGCTGCTGAGTTACCTCCGCCGGTTTTCGGAGATTATTATTTTTCAGATAAGAAAACAACATTAAAAAACTGTTGGAAGGAAAAACTGGCTATGACAAAACAGTAGTTTGCATCAAGTAACCACACTTAAGTGGGTCAATAACTTTTGAAAATCCTATCTGGATCATCTTTGGCCACAGATTTAACTGAGCTCCAGATTTGAAAAAATAACCTCTTACCCATTCATTCCTGCGTACTAGAAGGCTAGTTTGACCAGATATGGAGAGAATGTTGTATGTCAATACTGAATTCCTCTCAGGCACGTACATCCACAAATGACTTGATGTTGTTGATCTTCGTATGATTGAGCTAATCCTGGAATTCATAGCGTTATTAGAAGCTCACCTTCAGTTGGTTTTAATAAAGGCAACATGATGCTCCACATGTAGGCGACAAATCCCTCTTTTTGCTCAGATGTGAGTGCGCACAATGAAGTTGCATATTGTACTAAGAGCTCTAGGGCATAGTTTACTCCCCAAAGCTACCTGAAGGATGAAACGTTATTTGTGGTCCCGATTAGTAAGGAAACTCGTGCCACTTTTCACCGATGTTGGTGAATTTGTACACCTTCGGAGACCTTAAGTTTGCGCCTTCCGAATATTTTACAAAACAGTTTCTTTAGCGCAGGTTCATGCACGTAATTAATGGCAAAGCAGGTATTTATCTATAGACCACTGTGTGGGCGAGATTAACTTGTTTTAAGACGCACTTAAACCTAACCAACTTCATATAATTCTCTAAATTTTTGGCGTTCAGAGCACAACTAATGAGTTGACAATACTTGACCAAGTAAAAGCGAGTAAGGCAAGCAGATGCGGGTCCAAAATAGTTCCTTATTTACCATCAATATTCTCTACAAACTAGTCTAACGACTTATCCTTTATTTTCGTGGAAAGTGTTTCATTTATTTGATCGGTGAGCCATCCACGTGAATGCACCCTAAGTGATATCGTAATTGATCAATTTTCGCACTAACTTCAGTTGATAGCTTCAATAGAGATGTTCTGAAAATCGTCGTCAGCGACATCAATCAAAAGTGCCTGAACAAATAATAACTGTGTGTCCAGTGCATATCCGTTACAAAAAACGCTGACCCTAGTAAGGATTCTATGTTTATCCGCTTAATCTGATGGATTCAGCCAACCTATCTTTCGAAACTTTGAAGATAACCACAGTGTGTTGAACCATCTCTACACATACCTGTGTAAATGGGACTGGTAACTACCTCACTCCAAATCCCTGGTACAAAAAAGTATGCTTATCAATGATCTTAAAGATCATAAGATATCCGTACCGAATTTGGTACGAATGAAATACAACAGTTTGACTTTCGTGTTTAGCATGTTACGGGTAAATTGATTGGGAATAACTCAAGATTACGAGCAAGTTGTAATACTCCACGTTACAATCACCTCGAGTGGCCTTCCTCAGGGGTGTTGTAATCGAACTCACACTAATAAAGGAAGATCTCTTTTCCAAGATGGAAGTATATTGTTTCAATTTTCAACTAGAATATGTCCTGGCTTCTGCAATCGTTAATCAATTACGTCAACAAACAGGTCCTGGCTATGTGGAATCGGGTTTTGCTCTGGACACTATGTTGTTTAATTTATATGTAGAAGTGTCGTGGAAACTGAGAGAAGAAATTGCCGAATATTCAATATTTTGCAAACTGGAGCAATCCGGACTGTAACACAATTCTACAAACTCCCGTGTTGCTGTGCAATTAAAATGCACTTCCACACACACACACATGTGTAAGTGATGACCTACAGATAAAATCAGAGTTATTTCCAACTGCCTTATTTTTGCGCATCATACTCGGGCACAGACATTTCGGCCCGGAAGATAAACAGTGACTCATCCACCCAGCCTGGTGTGGCGCATCATTGGAGCGATTAAGCTAGTCAACTTTGTAACAAGGTGTGAGTGTAATACACTTAACCCGATCTCATGAATTCACATTATTAATGCTCAAACAGACTTTGGTAAACGTCCTGAGTATGTACGAGCAAGCAAAGGTTGCAGTTATTTGACCTTACCTCTCCCTGTAATTATATATTGTATCTTTCAGTATAACGTCCTTTTGGTTCTTAGTATCAAATAGCATATCAGACCCTCAACAGTATAGTTGTACGAAAATTGATATTTCGAGCAAATTTTATAATACATTTTTTATTCACGGATCACTGTTTTTAATAAAACCACGCTTGGTAACGAATTGATGTGATCCGTTCTTATCTGGTCATTTTCTACAATTGGATAAATTTTTTGGTTTCTCAAAACATACAACAACTCCTCACTCCCACGATAGAAAGTTGAATGAAAGAACCAACCATACGTACAGATTATGGTTCGGAATCCTAAAATATCATCTAGTATGCGATTCCTACAATTTGCCTAAATCATCTCAACCAGAAAACTCAAGCTGACTTTGTGTATTAGAAACATTTGTTCATGTGCCTAACTCTCTCCATGGATTTCGTGTTTTATAGCAATCTAATGACTACCTGCTCCTCTCAATGTTGTGTAATACTTTCTGCTGATAATTAAGTTCGAAACGTTTGCATCTTACACGCTTCGTGTACCAAATGCACTACTGAAGTGTAAGCTATTTCATTTCATGAAGGTTGCTAAAACTTCTAATGCCTCTACAAAGCACTCAACGTAATGTCAGCCAGTAGCGAACATCTGAACTCACGACTGTCCGTGGACAAAATGAGTCGTGTGTATGGGAACTATGTCAGAGATTTGTGTACCCATAATATGAGCCCGAAATAATTCTTACGAGCAATACCTCTGTTAATGAGAACTGTCAGCCTGTTAATAGCAAATTCCACAAACAGATAGCAGTAAACCTTTCCACCTTGTCTACGTTGCTCGTGTTAAGTGGTCCCTTTCGAGTGACTAGAAGAAAACGACTGTTTTTGGCCAACGAATCGAGCGTCGCTATCCAACAAGAGAAAGTTGCACAACTGAAACAGATATAAGAATTTATTAGCATGTATCCAACCAAATAAGGCTTTCAATTTAAATGTAAATTCTACAAAATGCCAATCTCTGTCTGTTTGTCTATCTGTCAGTTTTTGATGGAATCCACCTGAGTGCCTCCTGGGAAATCCGAAGATTATCGCGTGAATTTAAGTTTGAAGTTATTTAAACTCTAACGACTTGACATATTCCAGTGTACTTATGTTCTTTTTCGCCACCATGAAGTTCACCAAAGTGGTTGGAAATAACCAGAAATATTTCCTGCAACAATGTGCAACAAATCCACTGTTTTGCATAATTCGTTGTCTGTAGATTTCAGTTTAGCCAAAGTTAATTACCCTGTGAATACATATGGAACGTTAATTGATCGACCGCGAGAATTACACCGTAAGGAACGTGGTAGTCGTTCCGTTTAAGATGTCGACATGCACTTGCCACTATTTCGTCAGATTGGACAGGCTTATCTGGCTCGAGATGGTAAAAGTAACTGAAGTCTGAGTATCAGATCATCGTCTTTGCTGTCAGACTGCTAGTACTATATTTGGTGATAAGTTGCAGTCGGTGGTAGAATTTCAACCCACGTGACAACCATGTGGCCCACAACAATCATACTTATCTAAACAACTGTGGCTACCGAGTAAAAACAATGATAATTTGTAATGCGAGATAAAAAAAGGGGTTAAAATGGAGGGCTGACGTTAAATATCAATGTGTACGAGCCGTAAAATGATCAGAATGAAATAACTAGAGGCATAAATTCCTCAGATGCTGATGGTTCGGATGTGTCCAGTTTTACTTATCCGGAAATTCCAGTCTAACTTCTTTATTAAGTCCAGTTGATTTTGCTGTAATTTGTTGTTCCAGTAAAACCTGTCCTGAACTAACCACATATCTGTAGGGGGGTCCTGTTAGATATTTTTTGAAACCCGCTTGTCAGTGTGAAAATGATAGCACTTGTCATGAGTAACCGAAGTGGTCTTACGTACGCCCGTGTGCATCTATACTAGCTCGCGATTCATCACGACCTCTCGCGGGTTTGCACAGGCAGTCGGGCGCATGCATGAGTAAGATGCGTGGTCGATACTCACTATATTGCAAGTGGTATCAATATGCAGACTGGACTGATTACCACATTGTCTGTATTACTTATGATGGGCTATATCATCTACAAACAGTCTATCCTTTTGTCTTCAGATACCCAAAAATGTCTTACAAGTTCAATTTTGAAACTATGTTCGACACTTCTCATGAGGCCTTTACCTCCAACAAACTATGGGCTAGTTATGAGTGTGTATTAATCTGATCAATGCCAGGTTATCCTTAGCTTAAGAAGAAAGACTGACGTGGAAATAAATCGTAACCCGCAAGAATGTGAGAAAATCTTTGTTGTTAACCTCAACAGTGAGTCTCATTTGGAGTGTCACAAGTGGTACAGTATCATTCAACGGCGGAGAAAGATATACAACGTTGTTATCCGCCTCATGCTGCCAAATAAATTTCACGTCATAATTCCACTTTACAGACACACCTGGAATCATACTGAAACGCCAAGCAGTATTTGATATTTGTGATGCTTAAAATCAGTTTGTTCTCAAACGTTGAACAACGTGTTAGACAGACAATTCCGCTCATTAAATCAGATCTTACCGGTCTAACAAATTAATCGGAGCTGATGACATGAGTGTAATACCGTGACATTTCAGAATGTAATGGTGCAATAACAGCCTATGCTGAAACCTGTGTCGTCGGAAAGAGAATTTACAAACGGTAAGCGTTCTACACTAACTAATTCGGAGCATTTTATTTTGCCGTCATCATCATCATAGACAGCAATACACCAGTGGTTCACATTGATGCTCAACTGCCACAAAACCATGAAGAAGAAGAAACAAACCCTGTATAGGAAGAGAGAAGAAAAGAAGAGCAGGGGACCTAACCCCTAAAAATAGCTACGTCTACATTCAAACATACAACATCAATGCGCCTACACCTTGCAAACAAACAACCGAGCTGTAGGTGAATCTTCATACAGATGATACATAGGAATCTTGGTGTTCCTTTTAGCAAACGTTCCGCTAATTTTAAGTTCCATAAGACTCTTCGATTGGTACATGCGAAATATAATTCTCTTAATGCGTTGATTATAGTTCCAATTAGTTTTTTCATTGTTTTCATTATACAGAGATCAAAAAAGAACTGCAAACATTGTCGCATCAGAACCAGATGGAGTCACCTGTTTAACGTTGGACTATGAGTGAGTCAGGAAAGTGCGTGCATTTTCAATAATCCCTCTCTTCCGCTCCTCTCATTTAAACAGAACGGTTAAGTATGAAACAAAACGGTTTTAACCATAATGCATATAGACCGAGTGTATTCTTGTTTGATCCACGTCAAGGAAAATAGTGTCAACCCCCAAACGACTTAGAGAAAATTGTTTTTTTTTTTACATAGAAGTAGACCGTGGGTGGTAACACTCTGAGGTTTAAAACTGGAATAGGTAATAAATAATCCATTGAAACTTGGTTTTGCTTCTAAATACGCTTAGTTTCTCTTGCGGAGTACAAGCAGTGAAATCTTAAAAATAAACAACCTCAGTCAGTTTATTGCTTTATTCATTAGAACGGTACAAAACGAACGTCAGCATACTAATGGTTTCAATAAAGCAACTCAATTGAATTGGCCGAGTGCTTGGTTGCGATTAATTGGCCGTGCAAATTGTGAAGTTTCTAGAGGTCCGATTATTATGCTAGTCTAATCAGTACGAGCCTCAGAGTGAAAATTCCGGTCCGGACGAGTACATGCACCACTGTTGAGCTTTGGTAAGAGCGAAACTCGATTCTAGCAGTTCTTTTCAAAGTAGGCTAGCCTACAACGCTCATTGACAAAGTAAAACCTGCGGTCAAACTAGTCTTTGAAATAGTCGAAATCTTCGAAATTGCGGCATTAGTGTAGCGTAATTAGAAGCTGTACAGATTGTTCATTCGTACAAGAGGGCATTTTGGTGAAGATGTCACCGTGGTAATTTATAAAAAGGAGCCGAATACGGTGTCCGTTTAGCTACTGCACTTCGAAGTACGTCGGTGAAGAAGGAGAAAAAACTTCTACTGGATGTACATACTACAAAACAGGTTCACTGCGAATACAGTTGATGTGAAACAGCGAGAAGAACGTCGCTTGCACAGTTGCAAAAATTCAGATGTCTTGATAAAAGGTGGTAACTCATGAGAAGGCACGGTAAACCGTCAACTGTAGACTAAGGGATGATAAAACTCATTTAAAATTGTTTTTAAAAACAACCGACAATAGAAAGTGTAGAAGCGTTTCCGACTTCAGTTACATGAATGATTTTTTGTCTGAAACTTAGTGTTTAATTAGTTGTGCCCTCCAAACTATGAAGAAGTGTTGCCTCCTCTAAGATTTGAGTTGTTTAAATACATCCTTTCTCACTCGTCTTGTATCACGGAAAACTTTTTCGCCGACCCACTTCAAACCGAGATACTCGAACTTATTGGGTGAGCAAAGACCTGAAGCAGTAAATACGCTTGTCTAGACAGTGAAAAGTCCTTCCGACCGAGCTTGAGTAATCGCTGCTCAGGTGATATTACACTGGGTGTGGTCAAATTTAGTCCTTAAACCACAGTAGAAATCAGATGAGTTTCAAGTATAAACGATGAGATCATTAAGCGTGCTTTAGAATTCAATTATTTTCTCCACTAACAAAACCGCATATCCGTTAGTGTTGATGAGTTATATGTGACTCTTAAATCGCAATTTGGTGATCATTTAGCAGTTTTTACTGTCAGAAAGATATTTCAGTTAACGTCTGTTGAAAAACGCATCTAATATTTGTTTCTTTCTCCTTACGGCTCACGAGTACAGTTTATCCTCTATCGGATCGACACATTTGCACCCCGTCTTTTGAGCTTCTAGATAGCGTGTTCACAAGTATTTTTTGATTCTTCACTGGGCAAGGTCAAACCATCAAGCTTAAAGGGTTTTTGACAATGACTTATTATTTCGGGATGTTCTTAGCGTTTGCCAGTCGCTTCTTAGCGAACTGTCAACATTCTTAACCTCTGGTCAAAAATCCCTTGAGATCTGCAATCAGTTTTAGCTAGTGAACAAAACAGCAGCTACAAGAGCGTCCTCTGTTTTCGAGTTTATTCTCCATTCTGATTCACATCCCGTCCACACTAATTGTTCTAATGTCCAGTCAACCGCTGTTAGCACTATGCTGTATCAGATATGCTGTTCGCGCGGGAAAGCACATTGTTCCGTGTGTATTCTCACTTTATATGGCTGCATCTAATGCAGTGCACTCAGCGTACGCGTCGTAATCATTTAGTTCTCGATAATACTCAAACACATTGCGTGTATGTTCCATCTGTAATGTATAATCAGTTTTGGTTCACAACATCAGCAAGGGGACAGATTAAATGCGCTCATGAAATGGTAAATTATGTAAAGAACACCTGTAATCCACCGGCTAAGCTTTCTGTGCAGGGATAAGCAGTTCGATGAAAGATAAACGACTGCTTTACAAATCCGGCAAACCTCTGCATATTTATGCCTGATTGAGATTCACAAAGTATTCGCAAGTTTTACCGATTTCAGCTGACGTTCATTTACACTAGACTGGATTGTGTTAGCTGATTATAAAGCTAAACTGACCATTCTCTATGTTTTGTTAGGGGTTTGGTCTTCTAGTACTATGGACCGTTCAGTAAAGTGATTTACGCCCGATATCGAGCCAAATTGAACTGTTGATATCGCGTGTTATGTGTCCAAAGTGTAATCTGAGGTGTCGAGTGACATAGTCAAACCTCCATTCGTATTCACCCCATAGTGATCTGCGTCAGTTCTACAATTTCTCATGAACTCATTTTCTTCCACAGTTCTTACAATCTTCTGATCGGTGATTTGGCCAGTCTTGAACGGCAATATTCGGATGCGAAATTTCGTCAAAATGCGTAAGTCTGTGAAAAATTTTCCATTTATTTTATTATGACGCGCTTGTCATTCATTCAAACAAATTAACTCTCAGTATTGTCGAAAAGCCTGATTGTCCAGGTATCAGTAATTTTCTACAACGTAATTCGTCAACAATTTTTTAAAATATTTCAACCCAATATGCATTTCTGAACAAAAATTGGAGGTATGCGGTAAATTTGCACATGAGCTTTTGAGATGTTGTAGCTGAAAACAACAACCCACTGAAAAACACTCAGACTACGAAAGAACAAATATATATATATATACTTAAATGTTATGGTCGATATGAACGTTTTGTGTGCAATTGTTTGTTGCAAACAGATTGTCGTTTATCCCTAAGATAGACGTAAACATATTCAGTCGGACACTGTTTTATAGACATTAGGAACGTTAGCAGTAACATAAAGTCGCATCAGTGAGCGCATAAAAACCGTTGAAATAAGTCAAAATTTAGCGTAAGGTGTTGGAAATTATTGGGTCGACATTATGCTTACGATAAATCATATAAGCAAGACGGGTGATAAGTCTCAAAAACAGCTTGTAACTTTCACAACGGTTCACAGTAAACTCAGTGGTTGCATAACAAGTGATGTTAACCCGCATAGCCTGTTGTGCCCCCAGAATGCGTAAGCAAATAATACCTGCTCAAAAAAGAGAGGTTCATAACAGAGAAAAACAGTAGATGCAAATACAATCGTATGCAAAACGTTGCCCACAATGAGGATAGATCATTGACAAAAGCCTCGATTTTGAAAATCTTACATCCTGATCAATAGTTTGTTCGACTAGCAGCAAGCCTAGTCTGCTCACAACTCCAGTGAGGAGAGCTAACTCTTATACAGCATGGAATAAATGAACAGTTTTTTGATCAGCTATTGCCAACTTCAGACATCTGAGAGACCAACTAGAAACCATTGTGGTACATACATTTCGGCGTAGTTTTTTAATCAACACAGGTTTACCATTTCACATCAGTCAATCACACAAAAATGTATGTTGATAAATTATTCGCCTGATCTCCAGTTGTTAATGAAAAAATTTTCAAATACTGATGAATAGTGTAAGATTTGGGTGATTTAAATTGAACAGTTCTCATATTTGTTTGCAGCTTTTACACTGAACTAGACATTCATACTAGCCTCTCACCCTGTTAGACTTCACCAGCAGTATATATCGCCTTTACTCTCTTTTATTCCTGCCACGCTCAAATGAGATAACCACTTTGGTCACTGTGTCATTCATCTCACATTAGGCAAAACTTCATTATCATATACAAACACTTAAATACAGGAGTTCGTGATTAACGTTTAAACTAACCTATCATCTCGAGTGGAGCTGTGGTTATTACTTGTTAACTTCGACCGACAACTTTACACTTACAAATTTTGAGTACGATAGAAGCCTCTCAATTCGTTAAACTTCCTGAGTAAGATTTTTCAGTGAAATGGAAATCGGTGACAACAATGGGTCAGCATTGAATATGCTAATCGAGTTCAGCCGGAATTGTCCCATTATTTGACATTTTCTTGGTGGCAAATTCCAACTGGCACTCAATCACGAAATATCCCAAATAACTCCCTTCCATGTATTCTTAACTACGCAGAAATCTAATCAGATTAAGTGGTTATCGACTGACGCTTGGTTGTGGGTTTGTGCTGGAGAATAGATTTTCCCAGTATTGTTTTGCTTCTGTTATTGTCGAAAAAAATCTTTTGGATGGTTTAAAAAAATTAGAAAATTTTGTACAGATTCGGATCCAAAAGTCAATTTCTTTAAATTGACTGACGCGGAGCACTGAAAATTGAACCACATATTTGCAATAAACGGAAAACATACATAATTTATGGTCTTTCTCAGGCCATTAAACTCTCGCTTACCATAGGTCTCATTTTATCAAATTTACTAGATAGATTTCAGTTCATATTCCAATTAACTAGAATCTTTCATTATTTTTGTTAGCCAAATGGTAGACAGTGGTTTCGATCTTCCTGGGTCTCATCAACGGTAAACATGCCAGGGACTCGAACCCACGAATCCTGATTAAGTGTCAGATTGTAGTGCAGACAGATACCCTCTAGATCATAGGGTCACACGCACCGGGTTTCAAGAAGGTGTGGGCCCTCCAACTTGCTGATAGTCATTGAAGCCGACTGTTTGAACAAATCATTCTCAACCATTTTGATGACCGTGGTAGATGCTTACTCGTTTCCATTCTGATCAGCTTCAGTCAGTGAGGAAAGACAGCATAACAGATGGTGGAAGTAACTCACACAAACCTTCATGCAACTTAAATGGCAGCAATCACATAGTCCAGAGCATAATTGTCTGGATTAGGATCTGGCGTTAATTCACGGCAGGCTTCATGTTGGTAACTGCTAGGCAAAATTAACTGTCCACTACTTCGCTGGTAACAACTATTTGTAATTCGATCGTCCAGCTAAGACACCGGACAACTTTCTCTTTGAGTGACGCTAAAGGAAAAACAAACCAACAATTGGCTTTGGGGAAACCCTACTTTAATGAAGACCAAACTGAGATTTATAACCATCTTATTAACACATTGGTCATTCGGTGTGTCATTCTTTCACTGGTTTTTTCATATGTTTGCAGTGACTGATTGTGATCACGTTCTTCCCACCGTTATACAAGGTGCACCGGAGTTAATATTATTGTTTGATAAGCGAG
Organism: Paragonimus skrjabini miyazakii; assembly: GCA_014338405.1. Taxonomy (NCBI): domain Eukaryota; kingdom Metazoa; phylum Platyhelminthes; class Trematoda; order Plagiorchiida; family Troglotrematidae; genus Paragonimus; species Paragonimus skrjabini miyazakii. The sequence goes on from JTDE01000090.1 coordinate 270,348, forward strand.
AATGCTCACGGTCGCACAATTTTCTGCGCCGTTCTTCCTGTCCAGTTATTCCTAATTATGCATTGGCATACACCTAGGGTCTATCATAATATCACTGCGGTAGTTCTGGATAGTTGTACTATTGGCAACGGACCGACGTTTAGTGATACTCGATCTGTCCCTTTGGTTCATCTACCGCCACCAACTCTACATTGTACGACAGCGAAAACACCGTAAAATAACAAATGGTTGTTGTCAAGATTGTAATTTTGGAGGTGTTTGTTCACTGTGGTATAAAGTCAAACGTGACAGTTAAATCCTGATGAGAAGCTGAAAAAAACATTACGTAAATAAGTTGAACCCCTTTCATGAAGGTGTCAAAATTCCACAAAAGAAACGAAAAATGTATATTAGTGGATACATTTGTCAGGCGTATCAGTGTTAAACACGTCATTTGTGTGGCTGCATCGAAGTGGTGACCTCAGTATACGATAGTCATACGAAGTAGGATTCGATTTTCCTGGCTTACACCGAGCTACGATGGGCATGGGATAGTACTCACATAATTCATTACGCAGTGGAACGGATTTTTGTCATTTAACCTAGCGGACAGGTTTGTCTTTGTTGCAGTGAATGCTCAAGAGTCAGTGCTACTCACAATGATTACGGTGACGGGTGTCGAGGTTGAACAGATCCGAGTGAGCAGACGGATATGCACTGAAGTTAGACAAGAAAGTGGCATCAGTGTGTATCAGAACAGGTTAAAAGCATGAAAGCAGAAATTAGCACCACAAAATGCAACGTCATTGGAAAGCACAAGATCTAGACTGATGAATCCGTATGCGTCACACTCGACGATACACAAATTATGGCAGATCGGATCTTCTCAACATTGCAATAGCGTTTCCACATCAACGTTTAGCATCTCTGTGATTCCTTATTTGGTTAACCTAATTTCTACCTGCTACTACCTTGTTAGAACTGATTCAGTTTAGTGATAGGCGGTAGTAAGCTCCCGAGTTATCGATATTAGCAACCAAGTTACAACTTTGCTTGGCTCACATGTGATCGTACGAGTGTTGTAAGCCACAATTACCAATCGATGTTGTTGTGTCTCACCAAATGATCAGGACCACGAATACTGAGCAGCATGATCAGCATTATCATAGCAACGGGAATAAGCAGAAACTTTACGTAATTCAAAAGTGTCAATTCAATGTTCAGTCCGCAAGAGCGTGCTATCCATCTGCCTCTTGAGCCTTCTGAAATATGCATATTTTTCAAATTAACCCGCCAAAAATAGTTCCCAACTGGTACATGATAAGCAGTTAGTGGTGAAGTTGTTCGTACCTCTCCTCGCAAGTGGAAATCTAAACCCAAGTGCTTTGGCCATATATTTTTACAGCCCATATTGATGGCGATATTTTGAACTGAACATCTGAAGCTTCTGCAATACACTCCCCTTCAGCTTCGAACAAATTAGTCAACTAATTCACGCATACTTCTTGAATATCAAGCAAGTGTTGTTATGATTGGTTGAGTGAGTCAGAATTTCGAAGGTCACCTTTAAACGCATGTTAGACAAGGTGAACAAACTATCATCATCAACTGTTGTTGGTTTTAGCCAAAAACTAGTGTACTCCACGACAGTTCTAGTTATCTTGTAGGTTGACTGGAAGAAGTTTGCGCTCTTGTAGTTATAAGTTTCCAATCGACTGGCTAGAATGGACAATAGTCCTGCTGGCTGTTCATTGATCCGAAAGATCAGTTGGGTAAAACTTTGATCAACCGGTAACGGATATCTTTTGGGATACAGCTATAAACTGGGCAGATTTCTGGCCACCCAGGTCATAAAATCTACAACAACCAATGATAACGCATGACTACTTCGTTAAAAAGAACGTTTTTACTCATATTATTTCAAAGATTTCAAGACTTTCGAGGGATAATTGCAACAAATCGGGAATAAGTTGAACCATGCAACCTGCTCATTAGGATAGAAGCAGCTTGTTAACCTGGAATTTCTAGAGAGAGGATATAGAAAATGGGGTGGAAGACAGCGACAAGTTAATTCTGCTTAAGTTCATTAGATGGCTCAATCAATGATTGTTATATGACACAAAAGCGATTTTAATCAACAGGGTTCCCTTTGACAACCGTTTGTTTTTCGAACCAAAATTATCTTATATTCATCCACTGGTCCTATGATCATTGATTTTGACAAGGAATTTTTTCTGTAATTGATACGTTATCTGGTTCTACCACCTAAACGTATTCCCTGTCTTTGTACGAGATTTCAATATAACGCCTTGAATCGAATCGTACTATGCCCACCCAAATTAACACGCTGTATACCTGTTACAATGCAATAAGAAATTCTTTATCAGATATTTTGTTAAATTCATAATGACCTACGGTATAACAGTAGATAGTAAGCCCACCTGGTGATGAAAATACAGAGTTAGAAGGCGAAGATAACTTATCGACAAAATGAAACGGTACACATGTACGGTGATCAGATTGAGCATAGCCAAGTTATAAGCTGTTGATGTAGAGGTGACATATTCCGGTCAAAATGTTCGTTATTCCCGATCAAAGACGGAGTGAGCTAATTTGCGCCCTTTGTGAGGGTGATAGGTGAAAATAAATTATTCGAAACATATTTCTCTTTGAGCAGGTTTTTCGATGACGAAGAATGAGATTATCGCGAGTTTTCAATAGTTTTCTATGATCTTTAATCTAGAACATAAAAAGTAGATTACGCGAATTGTGCGGGAAGCGATAATAGTGAAAAGTGTCACTTATGGACTTTGTTGTAGAAAAAGCCGGTTTCACCGTTTTTTAATTTTGAAAAAAGCTGTATGGGGCAACAGCTTACGCTTTTGTGGGGTCTGATGGCAGCTAATAATGAACACTGCATTAAATACTCTAGTTTGACCATCGTTTACTTGTTGGTTGCATCAGCAACTAAGCCAGTTTTGACGAATTGCATCGCAACCAGCGAAGTCAGATTTATCTTCCTTTCTTCTTTCACCATTTTTCTTTGCGTTAGCATATTCAACATCTACTTGGGTGGATGTTTACACATCCACTATTGTTGGTATTCATTTGTTTCGTTCATATGATGGACGTCACTTGAATAACAAGGCAGTTCTGTAAGATGCGACTGTGAACAAGCTGGACAAAATTTAGAACTGAACGTATCAACCGCAGTTTACTTGTGGAGTATCAAATAACCAAGGCAAAACGACAGTTTTCAATCTCAGCTAGTTGTAACACCACAAACTTGGAAAAACCTATGTTAAATTATATGCTTTCAGGAACTATACGAACATCAACCTTGGCTGACCTATCCATGACATGATTTGTGACCAACTTTACAGAACGACGGTTGCGACTATAGTTGTATCTGAGCTTCTTTTTCTCCCCCACCCTGTAGGTTGTCACCAGTGCGTATCTGTAATTCTCTGGGACACAGTGTTCGTTCTGAGATTTACACATGCGTACTGGTCGTACAAGGTGTGAACTATGAATAGTAATCGTTGCAAACGTTGGACTGTTTAGTAAGTACAAGGTTTGGAGAAGTCCAACTGTCATGTGATTTCTTTTCTTGGGAAACAGTAGTTAGGAATAGCGATATTTTAAAAGTTCCCGTTAGTGGATTTCAGCATGAACTGAACAAGAACTTCTTCCTAGGCATTTAAGCACCTGCATTGTTTGGTAGGTTCCAAATGACAAAGTTGATTGAGTAGGTAACTATGACCAACTGTGAAATTTCTTATCTTCTTAGCTCAGCTGGTACAGCACCTTCCGTGTTTGGGTATGCTGTTTATGTCGCTTATTCAAATGCAGCTGAAGTGCAGATTTTTCGCAACTGGGTCTTTTCTGTACACATATGAGTATTGAAGATCAAACTATCATCTACCTACCTCTGCCGAAGGTTGACACCAGCCTCAGCATTAGACAATTGCATTTCTAACACTTCTTTAGATATAGCTGCTGACCTTGTGTTTACTGAGCTACCCAACGCCAAACCACCAAATTAACTTGTCATTCAAAACAAAAGCCAATATTTGGGGTATGGAAAGATATGAATTTCTTCAAGTAACCAGGAAGAATACTCGGGTGTGAAGTTCAACGATCAACTGGCCTTCAAAATGAAACCTTCTTAAATTGAGCGACGCGCTAAGCTGATTATTTCTCATATGAACTCACCGATGTTTCCTCAAATGCTTGCACTATATAAGATCGTTTGAGCAAATTAGAGTAAACTTCTGACTGATAAGCTTGGAGAAATCTATCTGCCATCTGGTAATCTTGCGATAATTCAAACTCTTCTTATACAACGTCGATTGTAAACGAGCAGCCATGCCTGTTTACTTTCAAAACGCCTCTTGACTATGGTTTACGAACTGAGGTTTAGTTAGTTTGCTCATAATGAAGTTTCAGAATGTGTGCAATTCGGTGTGAAGTGTGGTGGTTTTTTGTGTTTGGTCTCTTTATTAAGATTTTGTACACCGGCACACTTTCCTCATAGATCCGCTTCTGATATGTAATTAACCTAGTTCATGGTCACCATATCAAAGCATTTATCCTCCTTTATAGTCTGACACTGTTCTGGTGCTAATCCACAGAAGTGGTGCAGAATGTTGGCCAACTTTGAGTGGAACCAAGCTGAATTATTTCAGGGTTCCGGAGAGGTTCCTTAGCTGATCTCATACATTCTTAGATGGCGTCTTTGTTTGTAATTGATTCACTTGTTTAACGGATAGTTTGACTTTAAGCGGAAGGATGGAATTCTCACTTGTGCCTGCATAAACTAAATTAGGAATAGATTTCTCACGTTTATGAGACTACCCAAACAAGGCACAGGATCTGGAAGTCAATGCAGTATTCTGTAGTTTATCTATGATATAGTTTATTAACCTCTCTTGGCAAAGCAACAAAAGGCCAATGAGCATAAACACTAAACTTCGTTGAATCTCTAGACAAGCGTTTCAGTGGACCACATTATATTAGTACACCGTACTACTAAGGTTAGGGTCATTCGTGAACAATTTATCTTTCAACAACAGGTGATTGTCTGAAATTGGCCCCACCGGATGCGTTATTTATAAATATGACGGTTATAAATCTTGTGTTATGTTTTACCTTTTACTCTCACTGATTTATCCAATAGTCGATTAGCATGTCTTCGCTTGGAGACAATAAGCCATTGAGTCGGTTTGATCCAAAGAAAGAAGATTTTCATGGAAGTGAAAGGGCTGGTTTACTAAGGTTTCTGTCAAGTTATTCAATCCCACAGTGAAAGTGTCAACCCTCCATCATCAAGACAAATTTAAATTATCAGCATCGCTGTACAATTTGCGGGCTTGTGAATTCCTGTAATTCAAAACCTTGATAATACTGTTACAATACGGAATCGGATTTCCCGCAGTTTTTTTTACTTGCTTCGATGGCAAACCCTTGAATTGGTAACCCAATCAGTTCGTCGCGATTAAGCACGGGGTGTGGCTTATATGATGAATTGTCATGATATTGACGATGAAGATGGTGATAATGTTTATTGTTATGATTATAACGATGATATTGATGCGATCATGGAGTGTAGTTCAGGGTGTTCAGGAAGCTGTGAGAGTAAACAAAAGGAAATGTGTAAGAAATGGCAAGAAAATGGCAAGAAAAACCTGGTTGTCTCTCTTGTTTGGGAGGTTCAATCACACTTTGAAGATCAGTTCTAGGCAGTCCTTTGGACACTGTGGGAGTCAATAGCAACTCGGACTTTTGTTGGGATATAGTTTTTATTGTATTAGTCAATATATTCCCAACTGGCACCGCGCGTTTTAACATTTTCTTGGGGTTCCGTGTAAGAGCAGTGTATAATTAATCTCTATGTCTAATTTGTGGCTAAGTTGACCATTCAATTAGAAAGTCAAGTTTACACTCAGTCATATCGGCTTTGTTGTGTTCGTATGAGTGTGCAATCAACAGTAAGCCTTACAGGCTGTAATAGGGGTACTCTAATATGTCATACTACTCAATTTAACAATATATACCCAGTAGTATAGTTTGTTATGTACTCATTAACACTTGGCCGCTGGCAATTCTCCGAATTCATATGAAGTGTTGATAGCATTGTCAAAATCAGGGTTGAGGTTCATAATTTGCTCAACTTTAGGTAACCGACCGAATAGTAGTTGTTTGTAATCTGTTTATACGGTATACTTTTTAAAATCAGATGCCCTCTCATATAGGGAGAAATCACACCACCATCAGAATTCCCACAGTGCTGATGAATCGTTGAATGAGCCGTGAGCAAATAAATTTCTGCTCCAAAGCAACCTGTTACGTTTGCAGTATTGGTTGACAAAGTGTCGTGCGTTTACTGACATGACTAATTCGCTACCTTATATGCTCAAAATCACCGAGTTTTATGCTGTGTTTACAAAATTCTGACATGAAACATTAATCATTTCAAGAAAAGATTTTCCACGCCAATGGTTGTAAAAATGAAATCTGTATATTCAAGTATTGTTTTTAACAAACATCATGCAAATAAACTAAAAGTTGTACACAGGGTTTTGAACAAGTTTCATTAGTTACAACTTCATCTTCCTTAAATAGTTTGCTTCACAAACTTTCTTGTGGAAATCACGTGAACAAGGAATCAAACTACCAACATAGTTTGTCGAAGTTAAGTTAACATGCGTCGTTGTGCTTCCAGTCAAACAATATAATTGGATGTATACTGCACATGAATACAACAGAGTTTAATTTAGTTTGCAACGTTAACTGTTCATATGATAAACCCACCAATGTCTGTAATTACATAAGCTCTCATGGCGAAACGACTGTTGCGCAATACAATCTGGAAACATTTTTACACGTTCCCGCACGCAGTTACTGTTTGACGTACGCGGATATAAACGCAGCTAAATACTCCGCCATGGTTAGCTTTGAAATGAGATCCTTCACTGCTCTGTTGGTTGGGTTGCGTAGGCGCAAATGTCATTTTGATCTCGTGCCTTAGCTGTGGTCTGTGCTATATCGTCCATTTGAGGAACAATCGTCCCGATGCTTCCAGACCACACGGTCGCTGAGAAAACAGAACACAAAATCTTTCTTATTTAAAAGACGCTGTCAGATCAACAAGATATGCGCTGCAACATTCGTCAGATGATGAATAAATCGACTGCATTTTGTCAGATTGGTGATTTAGTAAATGGCTTTCTGAAATCAAAGTTAATTTTACAATAAACTCAAGCATATTACACTATTTTAAACTGGTCCTGGTAACTCAGACTTTCACATTCACACGCACGCACCTCAGTAGTTCTAGGTTGCCTTGTTCAAATGAATTCTGAGCTAGTTTGAAGCATTCAGGTGTCAACAGACTGTTCAATACCTTGGTCAAATCATTCAATTGAAAACTGATTTCAGAATTAAAACGTACTTCAGGCAAAGCTAAGTCTCATCAAAGAGTCATCGCTTTTTTTATCATGGTTTGCAAGTTGCACATAAATGTGTCCTCCTGCTATATAACAAAGTACCGAGATAACGAGCGTAATGAGATGACTAAATCAGTTTCTACATTGGAAAAGATGTATGTGGTTTATCGAACGAGATATTAGTTCTTAATATTTTGTCAGTATTCAGTCTATGATATATTGTTCTGAACAACCTCTAGACATTTTTGAATGTTTCATCCTTTGCTGGCTTCAAGAATTTTCAATCAGAACTTACAGACAGATATGTGTGAACAGTTATAAACAACGTAATATCGGACACAATTTAGTTTATCTAGAAAAACATATATGTTCCAATTAGGCTACGAACAAATTACTGCTAGAAACAAAAGATGACAATCATATCACAGTGGACTATAACCTCATGGAGGTTGGTAAGTTCACTTAGGGTACAGACAATTTGATTTGAAATGTGAACTTACACAAAGCACAAAAATGTAGACATAATGTAGAAGGTGAAACATCTTTATTCTGTAAAAAATGTTGGTCCCAGTGACCACCAGCGAAGTGATACACAGTTGATCAATTTTGGCTTGTGAGGAGAAGAAAATACAAGGGACAATGAAAGTAATTCATACGCCTTCTCACAATCCCGGTGGCTGGGAATCTGTGGTCTAATGGATGAGTGAATTAACTGCAATCTATCGTTTATTCACTGGTCGTGGGTTCAACACTGTGGTATGCATGTTGCTAATGAGACCCAAAGGAGTCGAAACAACTGGCCACCAATTCGATGGTTACCACCGGGGCCAAGTGTTTATGGAAAAATCATTTATCAACCTCTTCTTATGCTGTGATAGATTCTCGCTCGTTCGTATTCAGACACAAAACGGCTGATCGATTTCAGGTTGCGAACAAGAGGAAGCGCAATTGCTAGTGCAAGAATTTTACACAGATCTTTACACAAAACATTGTCTTTGGCGGATAGAAGCAACCACCAACTACACATCGAAATCTAATTCAGAACTCACGTGGTTGCTCTGACTAGCTTATTACACGCACTGGATGTAGTCATATTACAGCTCTCTACATAATTGTACACGATTGTATACTTGCTCATCACATTTTCCAGGTATCTTCATTTCAAAGGTTTACAGGAGTAAGTACACATAACCCAAGTGCAATTAACAAGTCTGTCAAGAATGAAACACTACACCTTGTTTTTTGTGTTTTGTGTTTTTTTATCATTTTTTTCCTACTTGTAACCAATATGCTTTTGGTTTGTGTTCTAACATCACACAAAACGTTTTTTGCAAATAGCTTCAATCTACCAGTGTTAAATTGCCTCCCTTTTTAAGTTCAGTTGTTTTCCTTTTTAAACAAGCACTGGGTTTATTCAATTTGCACTTTGAATTGCAACTGGCCGCTATTAACGAACCCGTGTTGAATAATTTGAATGTGATGTTATGTTCTACCAGCTTGCTACTGTTGCTTCTATTTCCGGCCATCCAAGTTATTGTAGGATAGGTTGTCGTTGATGAGACCGAATGCAAAACACACAACTTCCAAGAAATACAAAAGACACGATATCATGATTTATCATGTTGCATTTCATTTTAACAGTTCGACTTGAAATAAGGTGACAATCTGCGTGAAAGACACATATCAGCATAACCTTAGGTATGAGCACTTAATTGAAATCGATAATAAACGATAATTTAACAGGTGAGTATGTGTTTCGTGTCCTTTTCGGAACCAGAGGTGACGAGTATCGTTATGAATAACCCTAAACAAGATTATATATAGTACACTTATTAAAGCTGCTTGTAAGCTGACGTCTTCGATGTGGCATCTTTTGTTCAAGGATAATGTGTAAAGTCGCGTACTCTGGGAAACAGAAGAGAATACTACTTCTAAAACTGCATATTGTAGGTGCTTTTTGTAATCCTGATATGAACGATGCTGCTGAGATTATAGCAAACAGCGCAGTTACTCCAACGGTCACAATCCCACAATATGTTGCACTGTTTTGTAACCATTCACCGAACTATTGTTCTGAAACAAGAACGAGACGGGGATGTTGATTTTCTTCTGGCAGATGGAGACATGACATAAACTGGTTGTCACTTATTCACGTGTTATATCATATAGAATGGCTTCAGTATGTAACTATGTTGGTAAATACTTCCACACGAAAAAGAATCGTTTGCTGCTCATTTGTTTTAACGTTCGACTTGCTATACTTATTCTATTAATTGCCCTGGAACGTCTACCTGTTCGTATTTTTGCTCAACCGACCACTTAAGTTATGGCATTATGCATAAACATAAAGGATCAAAATTCAACATTAAACGATAAACAAGAAAATATGAAACTCTGTGAATATATTGCAAGGATATGTTTGACCGAAGCCTGTATCAGCTACGTGCCACTTTCTGGTATCAGAATAAGATGTCTGACCAAAAAGTGAAATGCTTTTAAATTGATAACATCAGAAGATGTGAACCATATATGGAAAATGAGGAGTTTTAATCTTTCTTGTCTCACAATCGCTTCTTAGTGCTGCAAGTTAAACTAAACATTACTCTACGAGTGATTTTATCTCAAATATCCTGCATAGTAGAAAAGAAAAGAGGACTGTGCACTCATTATCATTTTCCACGATAAATTTTCCTTATATTAATAACGGGTATTTCCACATGTGACGTTAACATGCTTCGTAATGCCATTTTGTTTGTTCTGTTGTAATGTGTTGAAATACGACACTATCATATTCTAAAGAGTTCACATTTCTATAGTCCAAGGATTCAAACAAATTTCTAAAATGTAGATGGCATAACTTGAGTATCAAGCTAGATGGTTAGACAGAAGACATTATTATATTGGGAGTTCCGGTCAGATTATGTGGATTAGACTAGAAGTGAACTTACTAATAGTGTTTTTGTGCGACGGCTGAATGTGTCGGAGGCACGAGTGTTCCTTCGCTTAATGGAATATTTCCAGACCGTCTTTGATTATGACCAAAGTTCACTGCCGCAGACCATAGATAACATCAGAGGTAACGAAAGAAATGCTGCGGCAAAAACGCCAGTCAAATAGGAGAAACTAGGCAGAAGTGTATGTTGTCTCTTCGTGAGTCAGAATCTGAATGTAGAAAATCAAGTAAACCATCGACGGTGTGCAGAATAGAAAGTGGACAGCGAATATCACAAGTAGTTGGATTGTCTTTAGCTACGCTTGTAGTCTGAATCGTTACAATAAATTATTAAAACTCTTTGCTGTCCGTCAACCTGCCGAGCTCGACGTGCTTGTGTTATATCGAATGAAGACCCATTGATGGTTCTAGCTAGGTATATATTCAGGCGATGAATATGCGTGAAAGTTGGGCAAGTCTGAAAGAAGGGCACTATAGTTTAACACTTTTCCCAAAATACTCAATCACTAAAAAGAAAACGATCAGCATATGGTGGCACGTAAAACATCTTGTTCAAACAGCCACATCCACGAAGACAATCAAACATGACAACTGAGGAGACAACATTAGTACTCACTAATCATGTGATCCTAGATTCAAGCTCACATGCATGACGTTGTATGTAGTATGACGGTTTATCGAAGATATGTAGATAATTCTGAGTAATGAACAAAACAAAAAGCGAACGAAAGATTTAAAATGTTTTAGCAAAGCACTTAAATACATTGGTTTTATCTCGTCAAGGTAAGACAATAGTCAAATAACATTTTTCGAAGTGATAATGACATGCAGAACAAATGGGTTTTAACAGCAAAGTGTATATAGCAATAATACTTGAAGTCAACTCCTTCATTTCCACAGATAGGTGTCACGTTACTTGCAGATATGGCCTTGTATATTTTTTTACTGCCTAGTTAAAGGGAATTTGCGTATATGTTGTGATATACGCTGAACTGAGCAAGTTGCACATTATCTCCATCAATGTTACTTACCCTAAAATGTGTATTATTTCCAGAAGTATGTAAGATAGACGACGGCAAATTTACTATACTTTGTTGGGAGAAACATCTCCTCCACATTACGGGGATACAACAGCCGGATATAATAAGAGACCGGCTGACTGATACGGTCAGAAGTGCCCATTATACCACAGGTTCTGTTGTGACGTTCTGCCAAAATAGAACGGAACATTTCAGTCTGAAAGATAATGTGTCTGACGAGGCTGCATTCTTCCTGATCGAATCACGTGACTGTTGCTGTGATTCAGCGCAAATTAGCCAGAATAATTGATGTTTCTCATCATAAATTTCTACGTAACTTCGGTTTGGGACCATAAGGAGCACCAAATAATTCATTTCGACCTACCTGACTACCGGCACACAATGGGGAAAACAAGGAGGAAGATAACGCTGCACGTTCTGACTATATAGCCCGATGATCTGGATTTTTTTACCGTCAGAAACAGTTCAGTCACATTTTAGGCTCACTATTGCCTAGTTTGATAGCGTTGTTTCTAATCAACTCAGTGACCACTAGCTGTCTGAATCCTATCTGTTATAACTATAATAAGTTCCTTCTTTTCTATCCAAGCTGTCTGTTTCATCCTGACCAGTAACCTCCCTGTCCTGGTGTAATTTGTTATAGTTACATCAGATAGTGATGTGAATTAAGTTGAAACATTGTTGTTTATCAAAATTCCTCAGTTAGACAGCGTCAAAACCATACTAGAAAGATACCAGCAAACGAAGCTCCGTTCTTTTTCAAGAAATATTGAATTGATGTTGGAAATAAAAGGGTGGGGAAGAATCCTGTTTCTGGTGTGCCACCTTCAGACCAAATACAACACAGTAAATGTGGAAATAGGTGTTAGAGCAGGGCCATATGGAAACCAATACATAGTGTGTCGAGTAACATTTAGCGATTACAGACACGGTTACTATGGTGCCCCGCCAATTGTTCCAACGAATGTAGGCCGTGACAACTACAATGTTTGAACAAAAGACTTCTGCGCTCACAGCCGAATTACTATAGCCTCCACAGCGGCCGGGATACGACACTTTATACTTCGAGTGTGAACATACTCGACGCGGTAGACCGGCTCAAATGCGATGTCCACCTGAACTGTATGACCCGAGTCAACCAAGCGAACCAAAAGTGCACCGAAATTTTATCGTTTCTATCTGGTCATTAGCCAGACAGGATGGAGTTTACGTGTTTTCTGTGGTAAGCGCCTTGCTATGCAACCGATGTCACCTGCCCCACAGAAGCAAGAAAATAACCAAATGGAAAACGGAGTAATACTACTGAACCCTGTGTCTTTAAGGTGAAGGCGTGCAATTGACCTAGAGGTGAACAATAGTTTTAGCTATGCATCGTGAAAAGTCATCCTCAGTGCGTTGTCCATCCCTATGGTCGGTAATACAGTTGATAGTTCGTCCCTGTAAGACAGAATCAAATAGATCGTCTTACGTCCCACAGATGATTCACAATTCTGCGGTTTTGTTCGTTCAATACTGTGAGCTAAGAATCCGTCCGGATATCGATTAACGTGAACCGTTTTATATGAAAGGCTTGGGCTGTTCGTATGGTACGTCATCAGTACAAATTTTGTAGATTCTATTCAACACATAGATTATCAAGTAAAGTATTTTGCTTCATTGGAACACACGTGTTAAGTTGGATACACTGGCCATTCCTTGACTATTTTCTATGTATGCCTCGTTGACTGGATCTAACTAGACGTTTCAGTAACGCAATATCAATCTTTAGTCTTGCTTTACTTCCATTTGGCTTCGTACTGTTTGTACGGTATGCAACGTAAAATCAGTCCAGCTATTCTTGTTTATTAAAACAATCACGTAAAAATTGCAGCCATCCGTGAGCCCGGCGGTGAGCACATTGGGACTCCATACTTTTGATTACAGATCTTCCCATCAAACTGAAGTTGGATATCTTGAGCGCACGTTAACAGAGGTTCTGTGGGGTGATCACTCGGCATTTCGAATTTCATGATACTGTGATGGACAATAATCATACATAAGCTTAATTGTCTGTTTGAGTGATGCACACGTAATCCACAAGCACACGTCCACTTTCAAAATGCATTTACTATCTACAGATTCAATGAACTGCAACGTACTCTTCGGATTTTTATGAAATCTCTGAGTATATTTATTCACAAAACAATTGGAAACTGATTAATTAATTGATCTACAATGGACCTAGTAATTTTATACTATTGTTAACAAACGTCAGTGCATTTGGTCTGAGTAAACAATAAAGAATCGCGCCTGGTTCAAAAATGACAACTGAACGACAAATAAATCAGCCATTGTTCAGAGTGAGGAGACTTAACTTGAATGTAATCAGTTTTCTCTGTAATAAGACGATATACTTAAGGACCAAAATTAAGGAACATTAACTGGATTCGAAGTTAGGATTTGGAATGTGTGACTTGAAATCTTTAAGCTAAACTGTATATTCATGTGAAATGTTTCGTTCACACTTCGGCAACCTACAATTCGCATAGTTACCGTAGCTTACCAAGTTTGTAGCACACAATCTCGAAAGCCTAATTACATCAAAGTGATAAGTTCAAAATCCGTTATACTTACTTTTACCCAAAGACAATAGAAGGATTGATAAAACCACGGGACGAACATTTTTATCACAGGTCAACTCAATTCATCATACAATAAAGCTCAAGGAAGAAATGTTTTGGACCGATCATTTAGGGCGTCTTTACCCATCAGAGGACTTGCTGGATTTCTAGAGGTTTTATCGAACGGAGAAAACTAAGATGGCTTAGTTGAATCCGGATCTATGCAGTGTGATTTATAAACAGAAGACACGCCGAAAGTTTGTTTTAATTTCAGTGTGAACGATAGAAACTTTACTTAACAACGAGCTAGACGGCAATGTGCGGAAAAGAATCAACTGCTGTCTATCAGACACACAACAATTGCATTGAAGCACACAATAGACAACAGCTGGTCGGAATAGACAGTTATTCTCACCGTCAAGTTGTCCCGTCATTAAGGGCACCCTCCTGAATATGTGCGTGGAATTTAAACTTGAATCCACCTACCTATTTGGCAGGTGCGATAGTTGTGGACACAAACAATTATCTGCTGTTAGGCAGAAAATTCACTAGATGTTTCAGACTTAGCGAGCCCCATCTGTAGTGGTTATTTTTACTAGCCACACCTATTGTTACTAGGGGATATTTAGGTTAATGGGACATCATGTACGTTAGAACCCAATCTCCTTTGATATGCCGGTAGCGTATTCAGACCTGCCTCGGTTTGCTCAAGCTATCTGAGTAGAGTAGAGAACATAATGTGATAACCCATCATGTAACTGTGCGTTGTACCATCTGAATACGAGTGGCTTACTCCACGACATATGGACAACAAGCTTGAATGGTCAACTCAAGTTGGAACGAACTAGCAAAATGAACCCTGTGATGAAACGGTCTGAAGAACAGCGTCCAAACATACTAGTGAATAATCAAAGTCTCGCATTGACTTTTTTGGCCATCGACGCATTGTTGAGAGGATAGACTAAAGTTACCTGAGACAGTCGTGTTGAAGTTGCACTCGTGTACGGCGGTACCTAATTTTCTACTTCCCAGAAAGTAATAAGTGCAGTCCAACTAATGGAAGTGTATCAACTTCTGTTTATTCGTGTCAATTGTGGTTGATTTTCTTTGACCAAGTTGTGTAATATGATTAATTCAATCTGCAGCTTCCAAATTTCGGTCATATTGTCTATGATGAACCAAATATTAGCGTTATCGTCACATATTGTCTACTGGGAGTTGATAAACTATGGTACTTCGAGCACAAATGGGACAGAACGTTGATGTTTTGGTATGAAATCTTGTGGCATAGCACAGGTTGCGCAATATCAATCTGGAAATACCCTGTTTAATGTGATGTTGGTGTGGTGACGTTAGAGTTAATCGGTGGGCCACGTGGTCGAAGAGTTTTTTGTTTCTTACTTGCAGAGCTTCATAAACACTGTTAAGTTTCCTACTCGGTCAAAGACATCGGAGTATTTTTGAAAGGCCACAATAATTGATTTTTATTGTTAGTCCATTTTTTGTTTCCATGTCAGATTATCTAGCTGTCAAAGATGCGGTTAGATAACTGCTAATAAAAAACAAACGTTTTTTGCTTTTAGGAACATGAGTTTGTAAAACAGGTCTGAATGAAGTAATGACTCACTCCATCATTTTTAAACACAAGAGTCACAGTGACGTTCCGCTCCCATTTCTAGGCAAGTCAAGGCACGTCAAGAGTTTCTGAACTTTCAACTAACTGATTTCAAACCGATTGGAACACTCGGCGCCGGTGGATTTGGTAGAGTGGAATTGGTAAGTTTCAAGCAAATAAAGATGTGAACGTTATTTTGGAATACTCAAATATATTCGTTCTCGAAAGTTCATGTTGGCCATGTCGGCTATCAAGAACGATGTTATAACTCGTTTTCTGTCCAACATTGAAGAAATTGCTCCATTAGTCAAAGGAAAGCATTCGCCACATCGCAAGGAAATTTTAGTTGGAGTCATGCCAACTTCAGACGAGTACAACTGACCATTGAAAATTGGTCCTTGAATGTGTTTTAAAAGAAAGCTTTTTGGGTTAGTTATCGAATGCACATACTTGTTACCCCCGATACTGTTGAGTTACAAGTAACTCGACTTCAGATAGCCAGAAATCAATGAATTTCTGATTACCCCTTTATACTTACGTCAAGAAGTTGTCAGGTGATTTGTAAAGTTTTGCGTAGGTATCGTTTGAAAGTTGGAAGTTGCCACATTACTGAGGTTTTTTATCGGAAGCACATTGAATGATCATGTATTGATCATCACAAGCCCGACCTTTTAGTGTATACGCCCCATGGCCCAATAAAAACAGTTGGGGCTCACCATTGTTAATGACTTCAACTTCCGAAGTTGTCTTTTTAGTTTGGAAATGTGAAACGAATTTGAATCGATATTCTAGACCCATGTAGCAGATGACCTTCTAGTGTTGACATGATTTTGAATTCGTGTACTTTTGAAATTCATATATACATATGTGCATATTTTCAAGTTGAACAAATCCCCGACTATTCATCAGTAATATGTGCATATGCTGTAATTTAAAATGGTTATCATTGACCACCTTAAAACCCAATGCAAACATTTGAATTCTTTCATGAAACACTTCGTTGGCAAAGGAGCAAATTTGAGCACGTTCCGTTTTGACGTATTTCTAGTAAGACTTTGTTTGGGTGATAATTTTTGTTTACCGAAATCGATTTTAGTTGACTCATTCAGCATGGAGACGATGAATTTCCTCATACAAGGCGCTTACCTGAACATTTCCTCTCATGTAACACCATTTTACATTAGAACGACAAGACTTCCAATGAAATTCTAATCTTTGAGGCATGAAACACATGAACTGAAGGCTAGTTAGACTGATTCACTTCTTTCAAGAGACCATTCTCCGGTCATGTATGATATTAGGCACGAAACTGCTCACATAAAAAGTGGTTCAAGATGATGATGTCGTCCTCCTAATGCAACTCACTCGTGGAATGATTAAATAGATTAAATGAATGTGGTTTAGAAGCAAAGCTGATTATATTTTGGGGGTTTTCAGGCCGTGTTTTATTGTAGGTCAACCATTTAAACCATGAGGGCAAAAAAGCTATACTTGTATATAACTATGGTTGGATCGATGAGAAAGAGTATATTGAAGACATTTTGAACGGCATTTGATTTTCAATATGTAGGATGTTGGACAAAACCGGAAAGTATAAAACGAACAACAAACCGCTCCCCATCCTTTCCTTCCCCTTATGTATACTTACCTTGGTACCAGTTTTCAAAACCATGAAACACCCACGCAATATCGTCAGGTCGCATTGAAAGTGAAACCGGAAGTGAAACTTTCCGTCAGTTTAGAAGAACAAAAGTGATTAGAATGATTATTCCGTCGGTTTACACGTTTTAGCGTCATATACAGCAAAAGCATATTGGGAGACAGACTCCATTTCAAATCGCGCTGAATTTGTTATCACAAGTTATCTGTTATTCACGATTGGGTTTCATTACCACCCCTATCTTCGTATGTTTCGACTGAGGAGTCCATAGATGCACAGCTTAGAAACTAAATGATGAATTGCTTCGAATAGACTGCGTGTATATCGGTGGTTGGATCTAATATACATCAGAATGAATGGCTACCATTTATTGGTTTTTTGAGAGATGAAGGAGGAATAAACAATACCCATCTGGCGATTGTTCCGGGGTATGATCTCGAGTATCACCTTACTTTACATAGTAAGAGCAGACAAGTAGTTTGTAAACCTCGTTTGGCGGAAACGAAAAATCAGGCGGCTCTTGGTGCAGGCCTATCCTCCACTCAGTGCCATTCAATGCCTTCTTGTCAGAGGTAAGTGAACTTTGAATCAATGTGTACGCAAACATCAACTTTGAAAAGAAAAGTAATTAACTGTGCGCACTCCAAAGAAACGTCAATGTGTGTAATCGGATTTGTGACTTCCTCACTTCTCAAACGCGAAACGTTGTACATCGGTCGGAAAATTCAGTGTTCCCTACTTCATTGAACGACCCACATCTTTTCGCTGATACGCCACGTACAGCCTGTCATAAAACCCGTGCAAGAATTTCAGTCGTCATTTGTAATTATCTCAGAGTAACATTTGCATCATACTGGCGGATGGAAATAAATTAGTAAAACTTAGTTAGTTACTCTTATGACCTACTTACTATACAGTTTATTCTACCGTGAACTATATAGTTCCATCTCTATGCTTACAGTCCATAGGAAAACTCGGACGGGTATCGTAGCTCCTACCTTCTAAACAAATGTTACGCGTATCTGCAAACGTCACTGTTTTTAGAAAGTTCGCACAGTATTGACGAAAGAACGTTGTTGACACAATCTTTTGTTTGTATATGGTTCAATGATTGCTTCAAATCCTTTTATGTAAAATCAAGAACATTCAAAAAGCAAACTGGCGCTATCATCCGAGTCAATATTAAGTTTCATGATGACTTCTGTATCAAGCCAAAAATTGTTTCCGTGACTAACATCTTATGTAATGCTTACTATGAAAAAAGTACTGTATTCTGGCGCAAGCTATATAGTTCCCAGA
This sequence comes from Paragonimus skrjabini miyazakii, assembly GCA_014338405.1. Lineage (NCBI taxonomy): Eukaryota > Metazoa > Platyhelminthes > Trematoda > Plagiorchiida > Troglotrematidae > Paragonimus > Paragonimus skrjabini miyazakii. The sequence goes on from JTDE01000090.1 coordinate 288,942, forward strand.
TATTCGGTTAGCGATTCGATAGAATCTTCTTTAAATGTAAACACAAGAGAAAACTGATTCTCAACTAGCAACATTTAGATTATACGCTGACCTCATTATAAGTATGGCTGAAATAAACCTTTATGTTTTATCTATATATTAAACAACTCATCATTCCTCCATGAAGATGGTCTATACACATACATACAGGCAAATAGTTTGAATGATTGCAGTAAATCAGCAAATTCCTCTTACAGTTTTGTTGATACCATCATCACCATCACAGTCGTTTGCCCGGTTCTCCCACGTATTCATAATTTATTCACATATCCCCGTAGGTGGCTTGTATATATAAATATTTTTCAAGCGCTTGCTTAAAAAAGGTTTCTTTGAGACTATTTGATTAAACCGGCTATCAGGAATTATCAGTGGCTTACTTCACGTCTAATTCAAACAGACACCTTTTGTGATCGTGAAATTTAATAAAGTACTACATCATTTCTTGAATATAATACCACGATGGACTAAATAATTATATCATTGGATGGAACACAAATATAGAAATTTATTCAACAACTAATGATTTTAGAAAGAGGTGTTGGTAGGTAATACCTGAAAATTTTACGTGACTTTCCCATCAGTTGTACAGCATAGTCATCACTGTCAACACAGATTATTTCCATTTTTCTGAAAATATAACAATATAATCATGAAGAGTTTGGTTATCCTATAGATGCAGTTTACCAACAAATCGTTCCCTCAAAAAATAACAAGTCATGTATTTTTAACTATTTCTCATGAGTAATCGGCAACTACTAATTTATGCTCACTACCTTGTTATTTCGCATCTTAATGCACCGTTAATTAAAAAAATTTCACAATATAATTAACCAATTTTTATTTTGTCATAATCTCTCAACGTAACACAAAATAATCTTGGTTGGACAAATATAGATCACCAGAGAAATTTTCGCACGAGCTTCCGTCGAGAAAATAATCAGGAGGAATGTGATTATAAAGCTTAAAATCATTTTTAGAATTCCCATTTTTTATAATGTTATTGTCTTACTAAACGACTTACCAGTTAATGTCGTAATGAACCATTTTCGAAAAGTGTTTCACGTGAGTGAAGCCAACTCTGACTGTTCGCCTGCGTAACGGAAAATTCGTGAACGTAAATCTTTCAGCGATTTTTTCAAAGAATGTATTGATTATCGAAATAATGATCTTTATAATGTTTATTTGCATAATGTTGGTCGTGGGTTTACAGTCGACTGATCTTGAGATAGCTTAATCTGACATCTTGATGATTTTTGTGAACATTTGATGGGAACTGTAAACAGTTATTTGATATAACGTTTGACGATTTTTTAATACACATGATTGAAAAAATTTAAAAAAATTGTGCAAGAGTTGGTTGGTTATTCACAAGGCCGTTTATCGAATTTGTATTACGATAGATAAGAAAAGAATTCAGTATAGGTTTTTGGGAGAAAGAAGACGTGAGACAAACGATTGTTTCGAGACTGTTATAAATGAGACAAAAACAAAGTGTCGTCCAGCTAGTAACTGTTTTCACAGAAGAATTTCAGTAAACAAACATGTATAATTAGTCTGACTAAATATTGAAAGTACAGGGAACAAATGCAACAGCTCAAAGCCGCTTAGCAATGGATTGAACGGAACACCAGTTAGACAGACATTCACCACTTCTAAAATCTGCGTTTAATGTCCACATGTGAGTGTTTTTAAAAGAGGGTGGCGGTGCAAATCCGGTCAGTAAAACTTACAACAAAATGTTCAGGTTTGAATATTTGGAGAAGATTTCATTAAGTCTGCTATAGGAACTTGGAGCATGTAACCTTTGTGATAAACTGTTGAACTTCATAAAGAGGAACAATAAATTAGGTTATACTGATGAATTGCATAACTGGTTATAATGGTATCATGAAACATATCTAGACTATTGAGTTGTCTGTTATAGCGCCATGACCTTCCAAGTGATTGAAAAAATGTGTGTTTTTCAAAACATTTGGTGCAACTTTTTTGTTGGATATTTTATGTAAACTTACAAAACCAAATTAGATCTTTAGAACAGCAACAAATTTGCCCCAGGAAATTATTATCGGATCGTGTGAAAGTATTTATCTAGTTGATACATATATGCATTGTATAAATTATTCAATTTTGTCGCGGAGCACCGCAAACTTTTAGATAAATGAGCTTATGTATATGAAGTTGCTTTGAAGTCCATATTCTTATAGGTTTTGACATTTAATGTGGTTTTAAGACCAAGGTTTGTTAGCTTTGGACTAAAAATCTATTCATTGAGAGATATTACACTATCTAGCGTGCTGATAATTGGATGATTCAACAAATCTTGTTTGTCATAATGACAGGCTTAGCGAAGTTGTCATATATACCGAAATATATCATTGCTTGATAGCATGATACAACAATATTATCTTCAGCCTGTGATCCTTACTTTTCCAGTTTTCTATTTTCTTCTTGAAGAGTTTAATGATGGCATCATATCCGAAGCAATTGAAGACTGCTAGGATTACTTGATCATTTTACCCATAAGAATATCAAACCAGTACCCCTGCAATTCGTTGTTAAAACCGCTTCTTCTGGGTATCTTTCACTTCCGGTGATGTGATTACTTCATCAACTTGTCCCGCTGACTAGCGTCTACTTTTTATTTCATGCGTCACACGCGTAATCAGGGTTTAAAAACAGACTGGCCGGAGCAGATTTAATTGGTAGAAATCCAGCTTAGTTTTCATACTCTATACCTACATATTGAGAGAAATGTTTCCTTGTGAACAAATGTGTTAATTGAAAAAGGGTGTTAACAAGAATCTATAGGCCGCTATTCTAGTAAAGTGGAGTATTCATTGTAAGATCTCCGCGCATCCAGTGCATGCATGTGGCTTAACAAATGTCCCATAGTAGCAACGTCCGCAGACAACCTTTTTGCATGCATCTATCTCAACTGACTCTTTAATTATACCGAAGTGTTTTCTTGAAACCATTTATATTCTCCTTAGGTCCAACTAAAACAAGATCCCAAACGAAGTTTTGCTCTGAAACGTATGAAGAAATGTCATATTGTACTCACACGCCAGCAAGAACATGTGCTCAATGAACGAAACATCTTATTTGAAACGAATTGTGATTTCATAGTAAAGTAAGTTTTTGGTTTATTTTTCATGATCATTATTGAACTTGTACACTTTGCTTAGAACGAGGTCGTCGTCTTTTAGACCTATTAGGCCACAGATATTACTTGTATCGAGGTTTCAACCAGGTACCCTGTATGTTACAAGTCAACTTTACTACCTTTTCTGTCATGAGCCGTTTAGCAACATTGATCCAGTTGTCTTAATACGTTTTTCTGATATGCGACTCATTTATAGCCAACTAGGACATCCCCCGTGAGCAATTTTATGACCACAATAACTCAAGATTATAGGTACAGGATTTTTCACCGTAGTCAACCTTAGACCGACACCCCACTATGACCAGTTTCGTTCAACTAGTCTGAATGTAGTCCGACCTAACAGCGTTCATTATAAAAGTGAAAGTTGGCTTACAGGAATTGCTGCATCATCATTCTCCTTATCTTAATATATTTGATCAACTTGAAAAAAGTACGGCTGGATTTGTTGAGCAACTTTTTGTTTTTTTGAGTTAATTGTTTTAAACCGACAGTTAGCGAAGATCTCGGGATAAATTGTTGACAAATCAAACAATTGTCTTGCTTTTATTTGGCCAGACTTAATAACTACATGAGGGTAAAGTTGGCTGAGGTTTGGCTCGTGAGTTTTCTTAAATGACGGCCAAGGGCCACAAAAGCTGACAGAGGATTGTTTAACAGGCAGACTTCGCTACAAAAACTGTAATTATTATTTCGTAGGACAGTTCTGCTAGTAAATTAACGACCATTTGCTCAAAGGTAAATCTTTCGTAATGGTCACCAAAAACGGGTTGTTTATATCATCTGTTTGTCATTCCGTTTTTCTTTTGAAAAAACCTGTTGTTCGGCAATTTTTTTCTGCACCAGAAACTACATTATTACATATTATATAAAGATGCATAAAATTCCGATGCACTTTGCAGCCGTTAACTTTGTCACAGTTCATTCACAGATTATCACATAGGGTAAAATAATGTACACCTATCAGTCATCCTTTTAGGGCAATCGCCACTATAAACAAATGTTTAATGTCTCTAAGTATAAAAAATATTTAACAGAATTAGCAGTAGACTATTTTGATCAGTCCGCAAGATCACACACATGAAAATGAATGTTTTAGGAGGGTCACAAAAAGCTCTCACTTTCGTAAACGTCCCTACAATACGCGGTTTTACTGTGCACTCTCACACAAAATCAAAAAATAAGACTGTCATGCGAATCTCAGAATTATGTGGTTTTTATTAAAAGCACCTAAGAATAAACAGTTGGGAAAGCCAACGTGTTCAGGACACATTTTTATCCAGAATCACTGGCAGTAATCGATGAAACTGGATTAAGCCAGAAACATCTGACGGGAAACGTATTTCAGATCTACTGATTTCTCTACGCATTTGATCACCCACTGGTAGAGCCGTTACAGTAATTAGAAACAAACGAGTAAATAGTCATTTTGTCGAAATTGTATTGTAAGCAGATAAACAACCGTAGGGACAAAGGTTCCAATCAGTTTGGGTTAGCCTACTTTAGAGTGTCTCACCTAATTCTCTAGTCAGGAGGGGCTCGGATTCAATGTTCTGAACTCCACAAGATTTATACAAGTAGAGATCAGTTGGTGCTATATTTCTTTATTCCATTCTGTTAACGCAATCCACATGTGACCTGATGTGTCTCAATGCGTTTCTATTTTCAATCTTGTCCATTCACAAATTATCATCCGTTGAGTATGTTGGCATAATGCAAGCCAATGTTTTCATCAAATTTTATCCGCCTGACTAACTACTTACAGAACCTCGACATTCAATTTTTCATGAGAAGCAGACAGTCACCGTTGGTGTTATCTGATGTTACTTGGAGTTAACTGCAGTTGATTTGTTGATGCAATCATTGCGCAATCTGTGGGAACTGTTAGATAGGACGACAGTCTACAGTTACCGGTCCATTGCAACAGGGTCATCAAGCGCAGACATTTTTCACAATATCGAGAAATAGCGACGGCGAACTCTTCCGAGGATCGGAACAGTTTTTGCTGTTTACTGGTTAACTTTATTCAGCCTTCTAGAAAACGGGTTGATTTTTGTTTCATTTTCAACTCACGTTTACTTTTGACTTTCTGAGATGACGTTTTGCTAACTTCCTCTACTCCTTCTGTCTCACACAGTTTACTTTCTACCGATTTTACTGTAGCCTGTCCAACACAAAATTGGATGTACTAAGATATGCTTTGCCTCTATGAAACTGTGTTCGAAACTACAGTTTTGTCCCAAATCGGAAACAATTTTAACCTCCGCGGTAACTTTGTCGCATTCCATCGCAAACGGTTTTAGTAGTGCTGCTCAAGCAGTCTACCTCGTGCAGCATCTGATATATTCCACTGTGGATGAAAAGGCAATCGTGTATAGTTTTAAAACTTTTGGTGCGGCCCCGTGGTTCAGTTGTTAGAAAACTTGTCACATTGAAATAGGTAGTTCCTGTGATTGGTTTGAATTTAGACGAAACCTAAAGTTTTCACAACTGAGTGACATCTAAATAAGTCCTGTTTGTTAAAAGTAACGCCCAAGCTGTTTTGTAACAGTATTCCGTTTGAAAACAATGGTCCAAATTTTCTGTCGGGATGGTAAATACAATACATGTTGACTTGCTTAGTGGCGATAAACAATAATCTCTAGCTACTTTTCTTGCAGAGTTGGATACAGTGTGCAAATAAACGTGATCAGAAGGGCATTCTGTCAACCTAACTGTCTGAGACGCATAAAACTCCACTATTTACATATGAGAATGGAACCGACAACTTTGAAAATACGATTTGACAAGGTCTTTATGATAGTAATGTGTTGACAGTTTTTATTTAGGTGATCATTTCAACGTTAACGTCGCACGATATGTGTTCTTCTGGTACCTGTGTATCAACCGTAAATTACTCAGACTTAAACACGATAACCAGTAGTTATCATGGGTCAGATGCATGGTTATGTGGTCAAACGTTACCTTTAGTACGACAGTGTCGTTGTCTTGAATTCAATAAAACTTGAGAAGCACGACACATTTCTGTGCAGTCTGAATAAACGAGTTGTAGTGTATAAGACTTGCAAAAAATCGTCCTCAATTTTAATATCTCGCTGGGTTGAAGCCTAGGCATATTAAACTGAAACGGATCAACTTTGTCGATATGGCTTTCTGATGTAAAAAATGTTAACCCCAGGTTATTCTGGACTCTTTTTCGAGTACTGAATCCGAAACTCATCCGGTTTTTCCATTCAGATTGTGGAAAACGTTCAAGGACCAAAAATACGTATACATGCTACTAGAAGTTTGTCTTGGAGGTGAACTTTGGACGCTGTTGCGCGATCAGTAAGTCTACCATTTACCATTTCAGGTTACTTTTAAAGCCATATATTCATTATGGTGATTTTTATTCCATTTTGGTTGCAAAACAGTGTTTTATATGAGCTAGACTGTTTCCTATTGGTTGTTCTCGACGCCAAACATTTCCACATTTGGATGACATTTACCAGTTATTGTGTCAGACTTGAATTGTGTTATCTCAACCGACTTCAGTTAACCGACTGTGCGATACATTCAATTACTGTAAACTTTTCAAAGGGTTACATTCTTCCGGGTTGAGGTAATTTGGTTCTTAGCTGGATTTTCCCGAAACTTGCGCTTTCATAAAGATGTTTACATAACACCCAGAAATGTTTTACATATCTCAGTATTTTCTGAATGTATTTGAGTCATTGGCCCATGGTCATCTAATTTTCGCTTGCAGTTAGCCAATAAGTGAAGACTGCGCCACTAACCGTGGTCTCAGCCTCAGTCTCATACACAGGCAAACTGGCGTCTGAGCTGCTCTGTGCTCTAATCAGTAGTTTCGTTCACTATACTGAACCAGATAGGTTTGTCCATGGCAAAGACATACCGTTGTAGACATGTTTGAATACACTACGGAACTACTATTTTGCCTTCATCACACATTGTTCGACTGGTTAAAACCTAATCCGTAACAAGTATTTAAAACATGAAGACGATTAAAAATACCGAATAACATTCAATGGTAACGAAATGAACAACCAAAGAGTACTATCTAGAAAACGACGGTTACCCGCCAGAAATGATTACGTCATGGAAAGCTTTCAGAGAAGGCAGAACGACAGTTTTTCAGGATATGATGATAAGTTTGTGTGACTTTTCGAATAAGGATTTTCTTTTTTTTTTTAACCCAGCTCGATATCTGTGTGCTTTTTCGTCGTTCTTGCGTGTGATGTGACTATACCAATAAATTTGGATATTCTGGCAAATTCGCCATAAAGCGTCGCTAAATTTTTTCGTTTGTCTTGCTAGAATATGAAGTGACTGATTATATTCCTGATAACCGAAAGGAATTGTGACTTTCTATGTCAACCTGCTAATCTGTGAGATCAGGACATCAGTAATCTTGTGATACCAACAAACGTATGAAAGGTGACAACTCCTCACTTGCACCTATCGTGAATTGAGGTAGCGTCTGTTTCCATAAATTTTATTATACAAAATGATTAACTAGTACCTAAGCATATAAAAGTACGTCTTTGAATAGCGCATGAGGCATGGGGGGTAACTGACCCGGTTTTTAAAAGGGAACAAAGATGAACAAATTATAACGAAAATCGTTCGGTTAGTAAAACATAAACTTGGTTTAATTTTTCCAGTTCGTCTTTGTTTACGTCACATTTGAATTGCTCAGCCTCCAGCTAAAATGCAATAGAAGTAGAAGACTGAAAAATGTAGAATATCCCAGAGGTTGGGCTCAGTTAATTCGTTATTAAATAAATAGAGAAAACGGTTAGCAACAACAAGGGGGGGAAGCAACTAAAAACAGAATAATTTCGGTTTCAGCGAACAGAAGTGTTTTCGATAAATTCTTATTTTAGGCTGGTATAATTATATATCAAATCAAGGAACAATAAGAAAAGTTGTTGGTCAAAAGTAGTACGAGGGTAAATCGATTGGGTAAAACACACACACGACTTCGTTATGGTTATGATCACAAGGGAGATAGTTTGAGAGGAGTCAGTGTTAATTGAGGTGAGTTGGGGGGATGGGGTCGAATTGTCGCGTGGGTTGACTGTAGGTGTTTGGCCATTGTAATCCTAAGGTGTGAACGAATTGTTTTTGAACACGCAAAGCCGGTTGACGTCATCGGACTGCGACCGCCTCGGCTGTAGACAGGATGCGCCACTTGATCTTTCGTCACGCGGTGGCTGGGGCACGGTAGACGATGCGAGACGCCTTATCTGTGTCTGTGTGCCAGTCACAGTCGACCAGGTGGGCCAGAATGGATGGATGTTGTTCCGGAGCGAAGCCATGCCGGGCAGTGTTCACGAATTCTTTCTGATAAACTCCTAGTGGTGCGACCAATACATGCCGAACTACAGGAACAGGCAAATGATTGGATCAAAAATGAGGCAGCATTGTTAGGCATATTATCTTTCGGATTAAGTGGCACCGTCCGTTTTGAGTGGAACGTTACGATAAGGCTTGCATCATAGTAGGTACTACCGATCGCGTTAGTTAATTGGCGCGTTATCAGGTCGGCTGCCGCGTCCCCTTTGAACGGCAAAGTTATATAGATCTTTTTCTTGTCAGCTATGTATACTGGGCTTGCATAGATTCCTCTTGCATGTTTATGGTGATAAATTTCTCAGTATTGGCGTTACCAGAAAGGATATCCTGTAGCATGTTTAGCTCCAACTCTATCATATCTTCTGTACGTATTCTTTTTGCTCTATTTGTTAAGCAGCGTACAAGACCTCGTTTCAGGCCAGTCGGTACATAGCTGTGGAAGTGTAGATATTGCTCACTTTAGGTTTTCTTTCTATATACACTCCGCTGTAACGATCCATCTTGTGTGATTATATCGAAAGTCACCGGGTTATCGTCGGCCTACCTGAGTCTGAGCTGTTAATGTTATGCATAAGTAACATTCAGTTCCAATTCAATGGCGAGCCTTATCGTCAGATTGATGGCATATCTATGGGCGCATCGTTAGGCCCGGTACTGGCAGACATTTTTATGAGCATGCAAAGATTAACGAGCTGGACGAAATGATTAGAACAACCGGTTACTATCGGCGGTATGTAGATGTTTTTTTTTGCAAAGTGAACAAGGCGGAAAACTCACAGAAGTTTTTGATCGTTTTCAATAAAGCGCATAAGAACATCGTGTTCACGTTGGATTTCATTAAACATATGGAATAAAAACCAATATAAGCAGAAGACGAACTCTGCCACAAATTTATAGCAACTGATTGAATAATTTTATGCCACTCCATGATGTATGGTTTTGAGCAGTCATGTAGTAAAAAGATGAAACCTATGTGAGAAGGTGACCCCAATTACCAATAGTGCATTTGTGGGCAGCTGTTTTAGCTTAGCTCAGACTAAACCGCGATCAGAATAGTAGACCCAGAATCTATCCACTGGGCAAGGGTATCGGGGTCAATAGGATTGCATAAGTGAGTTGCTTTCCTTGGTTTTTATAAACCCCCTTTCTCATAGACTAAACTCGATCGAAGTGTAGTTTCAACTTATCAAACGATAGCTTTATACGGCAAAACTTACAGTGAGAGTGAAGTGATCACTAATATATGCTAACTTGGATGTTGGGGACGTTGACCGTTTGAGCTCAAATGATGTCAACAAGAAACAATGCAAATACTCAAAGACATTGTTTCGAGCTACTAATATCATTATGGGTATTTAAGTCCGGCTCCCCAAGAACCTCAGCTTGACATGGACACAGCCCAATCGTTTGAGAGAAAAAACTAACACGTATCTACTACGTACAATCTAACCCTCATTTTTTGTTGCAAGGGATAAACAAAACCCTACTGTTATTTCCACTTTAGTTATATAATCTTCGTTCATTCATACCATCAATATAGGATATCCAGTTTTAGACAAAATGACAGCCCGCCTGCATATCCGATCCACTAGGTAAATTATTCTCTTCAGCAGTTTCGAGTTAACACTGATTTTGCCGTGAATGCCCAAACTACTTATTTTGTGGAACTAATTACCTTAACACTTGTTGAACTAGTTCGTTAAAACAACAATCTCAAAACAAAATAAAATTTACGTTTTTTTGGTGATACGGACATTTCATTGGGAAACGAATTGTAGTGCTTTAAAATAAAACGTGACTAAGGTTCAACGTCACGATTTCAGAACATTAAATTCGCATGCTATTTAGCATAAGGTACAAGTGCGAGTTCTAACATTCACTCCACACCTCGTTGACAACATCCTCGAACTCTAATTTTTATGAGGAATTGCGTTTGTTTTCCTACATTTGTATGACTGGCGGGCTTGGATAGTTCTCAGTTTGATTCGCATCTGGGCCTTAAGCAGGCCAAGTCAATAGATCCTTGTCATTTCGTGTAAGCCGTATGTTTATCACTCTATCAGTATTTACGGTACAAATGTTCAGACATTCGAAGTCCGATAGACTTCACACCTGAGAATAGTGGCAAGTCAACTTCTGTTAGTAGTATGTTAATGCATAATGCCTACGCTCAATTATTTTCTTTACTTCACTAGCAATCACCACAGTCAGTCACTTGTCTACAACTCATGTCAGTCTGCTTCTAAAAATTACTAGACCCAGTAGGCCAAGCAAGCAACTGCACAATTTTTCCGATTGTGTGCGTAAACAGAACACACATAATCTCCACGATGAACCATTGTTTGTGAACAACTGATATCCATTGTTCTTCTAGTTTCATTCACATTCAATGCGCTAATCAGAGCCTTTCCTTATGGTCTGGTTCGGAGTTGAGCTGAACAAACTCACATTCGACTCTCTCGTTTTTTCATTACCATTAACAATAAATTAACATAAAACGACTATTGAGATTTGGACCGCCCAGTCTGCAAGTTCATAACAAGATCCTTCTATTGAAACTTCACTGAGCTGCCTCAGACCTGCTGTAACTTACAGACTCCTACTAGAATATTAACCACCTACCCGATGTAGTTAAAACCTCATTGTTACGGTCACTTCTGTAAAGACTGTCCAAGAACTCGTTTGTGAAATTTGATTGGTCATTCACACACACTGTTTCACACTCAAAATTACCTGTTACCATACTTCGACTCTCCGACTTTGAAGGGCTCAGCAGTTTTATTTTTTGAGTAGATGTTCCCGGTTAGTAATTTGATCACACACTTTCTAATGCACAGAAAAATAGTTCATACCAAGACTAAAATCTCATCAATATGTGCAACGGAAATACTCATAACGTCCATACAACTTGTTAAACTGTGTAAATCAAACTGTTCATTTATTATTGCGAATTTAGCGAGTGACATTTGTGATGGTTGTTTTGATTATTTTGGTCGATGGAGCATCCTGTAGATTAAAACAAAGTCTTCACTGGTATGCACATAATGCATTGAGACCTGCCTCAGTTTACGCAAATTATTTGAGTAGAGTAGAGAACATGGTGTGATAATCAATTATATTACTGATGAGTAGTCGGGGATTTGGTTAATTTTCAAGTTGAACATCACCCACAATTGATCGCAGCTGTCGCATCCGCCTAGACTTTCCAGTCGGCCCCTTTCGAAAAGAAGCACTAGACTCGAGTTTCGCTCTCATTAGAGCTCGTCAGTAGTGCATATCATCGCCACCGCCGGGACTTGAACCACGGACATGTTGTTCATGAGGCAACCGTGTTTACCACTGCGCCATTGACCTCACGTTAGGTTGGCGATGATATGCACTACTGACGAGCTCTAATGAGAACGAAACTCGAGTCTAGTGCTCCTTTTCGAAAGGGGCCGACTGGAAAGTCTAGGCGGATGCGACAGCTGCGATCAATTGTGGGTGATGTTCAACTTGAAAATTAACCAAATCCCCGACTAGTCATCAGTAATCTAAAATATCGCCTAGCAGGTTTAATGAGATCGGAGATCTCGACCTGTCTAGGAAGTCCTAATCGCGGGGTTATCGATTGGAGTTAACAGACAGTAACTGTGTCTCCATTTCGAGACGATCGGGCAACCTGATCATTACTCACAAGCGAAAGTGGTTGAGCGTTCACATATGATAATTCGGTCGTACCTAACGTGAGGTCAATGGCGCAGTGGTAAACACGGTTGCCTCATGAACAACATGTCCGTGGTTCAAGTCCCGGCGGTGGCGATGATATGCACTACTGACGAGCTCTAATGAGAGCGAAACTCGAGTCTAGTGCTTCTTTTCGAAAGGGGCCGACTGGAAAGTCTAGGCGGATGCGACAGCTGCGATCAATTGTGGGTGATGTTCGACTTGATAATCAATTATGTAAATATACGTTGTACCATACGAATAGGACTGACGTTCTCCACGACATAATGACAACAAGCTTGAATAATTAGCACAAGTTGGGATGAACTACTGAAGTGAATCAACTAGCGAAATGGTCTGAAGGAGACCTTGCAATCAGTCTGGTAGGTGATCATAATTTCACGTTGACTTTCCTGATCACTGATGTACTGTTGGGAGGGTAGACTAAGGGTATCTGGAACACTCGTGTTAGAGTCGCGCTTGCGTGCTGTGGTGCCTAAATGTGTACTTCTCAGAAAATAATCTGTGCAGCCTGAATTATGGAACTGCATTACATTATATTAATTCGTATCAATTGTGTTCAGTTTTCTGTAACCGGGTGGTACGGTATGGATAATTCGATGTATGGGTTCCAACTTTTGGTCATACTGTCCGTGGTGGGCCATATTTTCTTGTCATCAGCATGTGATATGTACTGGGAATCGACTAGCCGTGGGATTTCGAGTACAAAAGGGGTAGAACTCAGATGTGTTTAGTATGAAACCCTGTGGCATAGCACAGGTTCCGCAATACCACTCTGGGAATGCTTCGTTGAATGTGATGTTAATGTGGTGACTTTGAAATTAATCGGTGGGCAACGTGGTCGAAGAGTTTCCTGTTTCTTGCTTGCAAAGCGTTATGAACAATGTCTAAGTTGTCCACTCAGTCAAAGAAATCAGAGCAGTTCTGAAATATTGCACCAGCAAGTCTGATTTTATCAGCATCCCTCGTTCAATCCTATCGGAGATTAAGTAAATCGGTAACACACGAGAATTCTCTTCACGATGCGAGCTTGCTCTCAAGCAGCAGTGCAAACCAAATGAAATTCTGATGTGATAGACCCCCTAATCCTTACGTTTAACGCAACCGACGATCATGCAGTCAATCTGTAATAAATTGCTTCTTGGTCATGGCCGCCTTTGAAATTGGGTGCGCTCTGTATACCGTCCGAGGTCTGATAAAATTGTCTTTTTGAAGTTTATCATTAAAGTATTCACAGACAACTATTTGCCGTACTTTACTTCTAAGTTAGAGATGAGATAAACCCATGGAGACGTTTTGCGTGAAGCGTTAATAGTTTATGGACCATGCAGTGTAGCATGACAGTTATAATTCTGTCATCAGATTTATGTACTGAATATGTGCAAGTGGCGACGAGCACACTCAAATATTAGCTGCTAAGATCGTTGGCAGCTTCCCTAGCTTGAACGGTCATCCCAACTGTGTAATGCAAGCGAAACTTTGGGACAGCTTTCAGTGATGAACACAAAAGTACTGTAGTACACACTTGGACTGACACAACCTGTTGATCAGATCTGGCACATATTGATGCTTATTTTTGCTCACAGCAGCTGGAGTCTAGTTGCAGACAGTGCAGTACTTGACGTATATCTTCTCAGTTTTCTCCTAGCAATGCGTGTTCCAAATAGATTTACTTCATATCAGTAAACATTCTGTTTGGTGTCGAAGTGGTTTCATGTCCCTGGGTCGTCTGAGTGACCTGACAAGTACATAACTATTGATGGCTTTATTAGGTGCGTTCCAAGTAAACTACTAGTGATCGACAAGTGATAGATAAGCTGGGGCGTCACACCAACACAACATGCTAAATTTTTTCGTCAGGAATATCGAGTCTTCTCTTTAAAAATTTTAAACAAAGTTTAGAATATGGGATGAATCTCCACTTTATTTATCAGTTAGTTCTAGTCTCGGCTGTGGCAAGTATATGTACTATCGACGAGCTGCTTTAGTGGGAGCAAAATTCGAGTCTAGTGCTTGTGCTGTTCGAAAGGGGCCGAGTGAAATGTCTAGGTGAATGTGACAGCTGCGATCAATTTTGAGTGATATCCAACCTGTATGAACGTCAAAATTCTTTTCTACTCACTGGTAAAATATGATTACTGCGTGGTCACTATGACCCTCAGTGATACTAATGTGCAGTTCACAAATCATATGTTTTTCTCCAGTATGAATGAGGATTAGCTTTGAAGGTTTCTGGAAATCTCTAAAATTGTCAGTTGAATGAAAAGTCGTCGTGGTAAACAGATAAAGATGGTGCATGACCATAAGCCTTTTTGGTAATGAAGTCAAGTTTAAGGTATATATAACCGCCCAGAAGTAGTATGTGAGTCCCCTATAGGTCAGTCTGCTCAAGGAGTTATTAGAAAGGCGGTCATTGGGCTGCGACGTAGATAAAAGTTCATAAATCACATCGACCAGAATATTTAATGATGGGTAAAATGCACTAAGCGTCACAGTTTCACGGGAGTCCAGAAGAACAAGATCATACGTTACCGATGTATTGAGCTTTATGTCGATATAAAAAGGTCGAAGCTACCGATTTCCGCAGTCTGACCAAATATGTTAATTTCCTCGTTTTAGCAACTTGTATACTCCAAGTTTTCGTTAACTCTCTGTTGGATGGCTTCAACGCATCACATACTGTTTGAAACTCATCCAGCTTTGTATAGATGAATGAATTAAGGTAACTTGCAGTAACAAACAACACCTGTTGACGGATCACAACAGGGATATTCACCAAGAATTACGTAGACGGTGCTAACCAAGGTGCCCAAATCAAAATCGTATAGAACTTATACCTTTGAGTGAACAGCTATTCAGCCGGTGCAGTGTAGCATATCTGAATGTGAGAACTGTGGTATATATAAAATGCAGTTAGTTGATTTGTTTGAGCTGACGACACAATTCGCTTTGCCTAAATCTTTTAATGAAGTATAAAGGGTTACGTTTGTTCAACTTGGTGATTGTGTCATATGTTACTTTAATTTGATCTTTTGTATAACAAGTGCTTTTTGATCTCCTCAACTTTTTATGTTGTACACATCAAGAACTGTAAACAGTCGGACTATTGCTGAGTTAGTTAATGTCACTCGTTCTGGAATATCATCACATCTGAAGCACATTTTACTGCAAGTTAAGCTACTACTTCTGCTCACGTCTATAAACTGTGTTCCTTTAAGAATATTGTGATGTAAAAATGTACCCTACTCAAGTCAAAACCTCTTAGGCTCGAAAAGCGATCAGAAATCTGGCAATAATCTGTAAATGGCGACATTACAGTGCTTCTACATCACGAAAATCAAATTGTACCAACCAATAGCTGACAATCCTGGCTCATGTTGAAGCGTTATATTCCACTTAGGATTAGGATTACGAAATATGATCATTTCGATTGGTTATACCAATCTGATTATTTACAGACTTTAAAAAGAACATACTTAACACTACGCGTGTTTTACAATTATTTGTACGTGCGGTAACCGTTTTCGTCTCTATAGCTCTGATAAATCTTGGTCTGCTTGCGATTCACGAGATGTATGGCGTTCGATAGTGCAGTTTGAACTCGCTTGCATTCAGTGGAATAATGGTCATCCCATACTTGCCTCACAGACAGCTTAACCGGAGGTAGATATGCACCATGCTGAGTATCTCTGGTGATATGCATTGGTTGTAGTATTGCATTCCTTGAAGACCTATTCAAAATCATATGCATCTCTAAGCTCTCGTCATTAGGAAAAGACCCGCATTAAACAGATCCTTCTACAATTCTTCCTTGTGAGCCAATACGAAATTACAAAACAGGTGCTTCTTTTGAATAAAATCGTCACTGCAACCTTTGTGAAAAAAACATTTTCTTTCATCTTCATTTACAACTGAAAGTTGCTCCAACGCAAACAACTAATTTTTTTAATGAAATTTTGATCTATACAGCGAACGCCAATCTATATGTTCCCTAGTATTTGACATAACGGTACAATACTATAACAGAATGTAATAACATTCTTACACACATACACAAAATTATGATCATCCTAGTTTGATGAAATGTTCAACAATGTAGAACAAAACTCTGCAAGTGAAATCCCAAATCAAATATTTGACAATTCATAAAACTACTGATTATGCTTAATATTCTGTCATTCTGTAATTGACGATTCCAGTCAATGTTGACCTGAAAACGAGTTTGTCCTGATGCAGTTTTGCATGTGACACTGTTAGCCGACAATCCCAGCTTCAAGAACATTTCCGCATGCAACAATAGAATGAACGCCTGGTACAAAAGATGGTTTTCTCATTAGCGGTTTGAGGTCAACCGTTGAGACAGTCTTTAAATGCGACATAATTGGATGAAACCGTTCAGAACCTGACGCATGGAAACCGCAGATAAACAATTGGGTTCTAAAACAGATGACAGTTGAACACAGATTACAGGATTTTTATTTCACGGCGAATTTGGCGGGAACTAACTGAGATTTTCCGTTTGGATTACATGAAACCTGCTTTCATGGCTAACGAGGTTTTATAGAGTACAAACTGTTTTCTTCACCAGAAGAACTTTATAACAATACTTGATTTTAACGTCACTATTTGACATCTATAAATAGACATCGTTCAACAAGTGTGGTTTATAAACTATACCCTTTGAAAGTATGTATCCCGTATAAATGGCGTTACATCGCGCACATTTTTAGATTATTATCGTCTTGGAGAAACACCGGTTTTAAGGTTTGCAGTATGCTTATTTGAAGGTTTCCGGGTCTAACCCCGATAGTGGACATGTGTTTCTTCCCTCACCTGTATCAGATGTGCAGGGTAAAGCGTAAAACAATGTCGATTTTTCAGACATTCCGGTCAGATTGTAATCTTTGACTTTCATTAGACATCTGTGGTGAGACATTAAGCTAACAAGAGGTTTGTCTGTTTTCTTAACGGTCAATATATTAATACACTTGGATCAGTTGCCGATGTTGCACTAATAGGGCCAAGGAATCACTAAATATGGGCACTGCGGGAACAGTTTTAAAAAGCTATTCCGTGAGGTGGATCACTTATCTTGGTCAGTACTCAAAGATAGACCGCAGAGGAGCACCGATCACTCACCATCATGATTGCCCTCACACACGGAGTGCACTCCGAATAAACTTCCAGAGGTTTGTTTGAAACGACTGCAGTATAAGTCACAGATGTCACCTGTTTTGTTAGCTGAGGAAACAACGACCTCCATCATCCCATAACGGTTTTATAGTTTACCTGATGTCTTCCAAATTTGAAAAAAATATAAAAATCGTAAGCTGTTATCTTCAGAATAAAAGCTTATGGATTAAATTTGAAAAATACTCAAAAATGATTAGTTCGTTGTCCAAACGTTAATTGATTGTCCGAGCATCTTTGTTTGCACTCTCGAACAAGCTTTATGTACACCTGTGTTTGGTATTGTCAAGACGGTGCTTATCACTTACAAAAAGAACACAGTGAATAGCTGCGCCTTCAGGTGTTTGCTGACTTATCGGTGCTCATAGCCAAACCGTTGTTCGCGGTGGTACAAAATGCGCAGCGCAGTAAAATTTTACGCATCCGGATTAAATTATTAACGTACTTCAGATTGTACATTAAGGAGAGATATCCGGACGATTAGCTGTCAATATGCAAAGGTAACCGGGACAATGAACTAAAAACCAATTGCTTTTATACTTTGTGAACTAAGAAATGCATGCTCATCATCAAAGTACCAAAGTATGAACTATAAAATACCATACAAGATCAAAGAAAATCGACTGGACGTGAAGTATTCAAATAAGGACGTCAAGAGTGATTAGCTATTGGGCATTTTAATTTGAAAACCAGCAATAGCAAAAACAGAAACGATATAGATGAAATCAGTCAGTTAATTTGGTCTGGGAGTCACTTGTTCTTTTGGGATGATCGACAAATTCAAATTGCAACCAGTGATAAAAATGATTGACTGACTAATCTATTTGGCAGCAGATGTCAGTCAAGTTGATGGATGTAAGATCGGTGGTTAGGTACACTAAAAGACAAAACCGTTAGTCTGATGTGTAATTTCGGTAGATTTTGTCACATTCATTACTTTCATTACTGGAAAGTTGATGTAGTTCTTCATCCAAGAGATTTTTTAAACCGGTTTTTTAAACCGGACTCAGTGCGTGACAGGCATTGTGAAACATCAGATCGTGATTTGGTGTCCAGGGCAAGTCCGACATCGCGGTCTGCTTTCTAAGCATTCTTATATCAGTAGAGAGCTATGGAGCAGTGAGTTAAAACTTCACTGTAACAGCTCTTACATTTCGGTCGGAATAGCCGGTTATTTGTTCATTCACCCGATTTGATAGATTTTAGGTGCAGTGACAATGAAGACAGTAGTTTCGTTTGAAAATGACCTACAATCTAGCAACTATTCTTCCACGTTTCGCTCTTATGTGATAAACGGCTGCCTCATTTTTTCTCCTCATAGGCTTTAACGCTGATTCAAGGACTGCACGAAATTAGCTTTCTAGGAAAGGTTCGAAATTGTCCCTGTGGAGTAGTGTAATTTCTGTTTCGTTTTATGTTCAATTCATATATTTGGCAGTAGATTTCCAACACTGTGTAAATCAGTTTTCACATTATGACATATCCTTACCGTAGAAGCCGATTGGTAACTAAGAATGGTCTTTATGTAGTTGAGCTTATTAATGATAATGAAGTATCGCTCTACTCTGTGGGCCACAAATCTGACTGGTGGATCTCATATTTCTTGAGGGATAATAGAATATTTTTTCCATGAAGCGCTTCTACCACCGCTATAGGGTTTTGCGTTCTTGTATCAACGTTCGTATTTTTCAAGGAAATCTGCGTAAAGTTACACCTCAAGGGTGCCGTTGAGGAAGTTCGTGAACTGGTCACGCAGTGATCAGTGTCAATTCGGCAATGGTGGTTTTTACATATTCTTGAGTTTTTGAGCAGCACACAGACTTTTGCTGAAGAGGATACATAAAACCAAGCCTGAGGCGTTTCGTGTGAAAATCATTACTGTGGTAACCACTTATAATTTTGGAATTTTCACACCTCCGGTTTGACTATGTTAAGGTACACACTTGAATTTTAATGATAACATCATTCAAATAGCTGATAGTACTAAGGAGGATAATGAAGAACCAATTTAGAATTGCGTGTTACTTTAACCTATGTAATGACGAATAATATTTAGTCAATTATCACCTGGGGTTCCCTAATTTTCACAATTTCCCCTTTTGGTTAAAATGGGAATCCTGTTTCGGGAGCAATAAAATTTGATTGCTTTCACGTTCTGCGGAGAATGCATGCTCCAAAATGGAGATAAATCATTTTGGTACGACTTGTTCTGGAGATGATCTGGAATGACTGAAAGTCTTTTTGGAACTCGTCGTTAGATACGCACAACCGAATCTTTTGACTAGACTGATTATATGCCAGTGTTCATCGTTTGTAGTGGCGAAAAGTAGTGGTTTTAAACATCTGCCCGAACCTCTACTTGATTTTCTTACGTACAAGTGACAAAGCATCAATATATGGAAAACAACGAAGTATTCACTTGTTTGCCCTACAAATTGAATTCCTCAAGTTATTTCGTAATATTGATGAAGTTTCGTTTTGCCATTTGAAAATTTGAATTTAAGATGTTCCGTTTTAAAATGGCAGTTATAAAAAGTAACTCTGAATCACCAGTTAGGATGACACATGCGCTTAATTTTAGTTTAAGAAGACACTGAGCTTCTACGTGATATGACCTTTACTATAGGTCCGAAACCAACTTTGAAGTTAGCACTTCTACCTACATACTGCTTATCACAGCTTGCTTCTCTGGGGTCTCTCACATGGAAAGTCAGCAGTGAATTTTTTTATGGTCTTTTCATATGGGTTACATTTCAGAACCTGCACCAGACACCGGTTCTCGTCAACACTGATTGCAGGTATGCCATCGGTGCAGGTGCCACCAGAGTCATCCTATTACAATGAGTTTACAAGAAAAAAAAGGACGTTGTTCAAGGTTATAGAGGGGACATGAGTAGAACTTACGTTCCCAATAGTAAATGGCAATCACAGTTGAATTCATTTTTAAAACTTATACGAAAATTGCAGGTAGTTTGATTCAGAAAGGAAGCATAAACGTCGAGTTCCACACCTGTTAGAGCTTATCAGTAGAGCGTAGCCTTGCCATACCCGGGATTTTGACTCTCTTTAGTAAATTTTCAAGACGGTCTTGAAGATAACCCCTCCACTGACCTTATATTGAACATGGCCGACTTAATATATTATTTTTGCTTGTAAATAATACACGTGTTTCCCGGGCTACTTGGTAGCAGACACCGTTGTCGCCTGTTAATTTTATCCAATGACTCTGCTGTTAGAACCTTTCAATCAAGTCGAAATCTCCGGTTTTATTAAGCTTCCTAAGCAATAGTTCATGTCTATCCTCAGATGTGTTACCTCGAGTCACCCCCGATTTGCTCATGTACAACCTGTTTGTAAGTGAGGTTAAGACAACATCTGTTAAACAGCTGCCTTGCAAAGTTCAGCGTCCACTTCATTAATTTTAGATACCTTATAGAAAACTCATTCCATTCACGACAGTTTTTACGGTATAGGAAACCTCTAGTTTTTCAGTCGTTTTATCAAAATTAGTGAGGCGAACCATACTAACATTTTCAAGTAAATTTTTTTCTGACGAAATGTGCCTTACTTCAACTCAACAAGGTTCTCAATATAAAATATCCACAAATAAGGTGAGATAGTATAAAGTCAGCGTTACTGGATGATTGCGAATCATGGTTGTTGTCCAGTGAGGAGCCCGAACGTTCTCAAACACCCTGTTGTTCATATGTATATTCGATTGTGAGTTTCAGCTGGCGTCAAGGGTTGGCAAGCAATGAGAGTGTTAGTAAAATTGCAGTTGATAACGAAGTGGGATTAATCGTCTGCTACTTAGGGAAACATGAACTTTACTTCCTCGTCCATGTGCTAAGGCTGAAGGTTGAACTGGTCTTTTAAAGATCACAATTAGATTGCCATGTTGCCAGACGAAGCAAAAAAGAGGCGATGTGGGGTAACAGAGTGTATAGACTGACCACAATAAGTCACGTTCGTCGCTCAGGCCGTCAGAACCGCGATTAGCAACATATGTGAATAGGAATGTTACGAACTACAACATCTAGTAGAAATTCTGTTGTAAATATTGCTTTAGGCCCATTGCTTTATTGGTGAAATCGGGTGGATCAATGCAACCAGGAAATATGATTTACAGGTGCCGATTTTCTGTCTTCTGCAGTGTGGTTACGCATTCACACAGCATAGCCACCAGGATGCTGAGTAGTTGAACAAAACGTTTTCGTCTTATAGATTAACTTTTACCCACTTAAGTGAGAGTGTTCACATGATCACACATTAGTCCAGCGGTGATAGCAGCCACTTATATGTGGCTGTTAATGCGAATGGTACCGCATCGTAGGAACAGATTAGTGTCCAATCCTAGACCCATGCAGCCGTATCCAATAGATACTGACGCTAGACTTAGACCATATCCATCTTTCAAATAGGTTGCAACCTTCTCGCAATAGCAGCAGCAACAACAACAGATCCTCGAATGTACTTGCTGGCTGTCAGGAGACAACTTCGAGAAAACTGGCAGGCCGCGAGGTGCGAACTCGAAGTCTAGTCCAGCAAAACATGTGAGTAAGTTTTCTATCTCTCCTCCAAGAAATAGTCGGTAGATAGCCAGATGCACAATGAAATAGTATGTTAGTTTTTCTTAATATTGTCTATACAACATGCTAGTGTCAAGTAAGTTATTGAAGTCAATAGTGACTGCTTAAAACAGAGTGGTCAAACAGGAGTGAATTTTGCATAGCAGGTATAAAAGCTTAATTGCCCGAAAACAACTCAATCTGCCGGATTACGATGAAAGAGCACTAACAACCAGCTGATATAAGAGAAAACATTATTTGGTTAAGCCGCTAAATCGGGAGATTCTGTCCAGACGTGTACCTTTGATAACTGAGATAATTCTAACGTAGACTAATTAAATTGAAACGGCACAGGCTTCCATATGAAATGTTTTTTGTCGTTTAGAACAAGTGAATGACAGTTCTGAGCTGTCCAAAAACATAATAGCTACATTGGTTCTAAGCTGGGTGTTGCTGAATCTGACTGATGTATGCAAATGTGAGTTCACAGTTTGTACGTTTGAAAAACTTAGACCAGCTACGCTCAAAGGCTATAACGAAAAAAACAGTTCGGTGTTGCTGGTAAAAACAGTCGATCAAATCCAATACGCGATATGAGTACTGATTACGCATGTATAAAAGAAACACAGCCAACCTACCATCACATCATACTAATTGTCCATTATTTGCCGTTCGTTTAGCTTTACTACTGTTCTGGATATATATTGAAATGTACTCTAGCGTACAAGGCTCCAGGGCTATTGATCACCACGTGTCGGCGACATGGATGTTCATTAAGTTTACTAACTTGAAAGTATATGCTATTCTAAACTGGACAACTTTCTTCACCAATCAGTTTTCCACAGACTAGCTGGTTGTAACTTGTGAAGGGTATCAGTGTGTGTTCATATTCATACTCGTAATTTAGAGGTGAGGTTATGTTATTCATTACTAGACTGAGGAGTATACATTGCAAGTCACAAAGTTTATCCAGCTAGAGCGTAATAATGGGGTGGTAGGTAATTTAGTTGCAGATTTTTCCCGGAATTGCGCATTTTGTCTAGTGATAGTTTAGTGTGCTTCGAATCCCGGCATGATAGTGTGGAGTGAGATTGGAGAAGCTAATACTGGCTCCTCAAATTTGGTAACGCGCAACCACGACTATGATGAGTTGAATGAATTGTGTTTCAGGGGATGTTCTGCTGGTGCACATCGCGTCGAGTGAATAAGTGAACTGGATGCTTATAATCAAAGGTTAACCGGAACATTCAGAGCGCACTTTCGCCAAAGATTGTAGCTTACAAGAGTTATAACATATATTATGGTATATAGACGACATGAGTAAGAAATTTGGGGGGAAGAAAGTGATTGAGGGAAACTCGACATCGAGAAAAATGTTGCATGTCAAGACCTTTGGTTGAGAAACCTCAACTAATGAACAGTTTACTTTAGAAATTAACCCACCAGAGATATCACATAATGAACAAAATCGCTGATACTTAGATAATACAAATCGCAAAATTTCACACTACCGACTACCAAGTTTCTGTACATCCTGGACAAAGAATTACGACTGGCTGCCATTTCTGTAGAACGGTAAATCTACCAGTATATCGTATTCGTTCATGATCAACTTTTGTGTGCTGTGTGTATCTATGAAATATCATTGTTCATCACCGTGATGTCAAACAGAGTTGAACTGCACATTACGGAAATACCAATGCTCCTTATATAATTGTACCGGCTTGAAGATGAATTACCGAAAACATGTTCGCCTATATGTCTTTATTATCAAAAACCCATACTTCCGTGAGCAAAACCTGTGATCCAAACACCTACCTGTGATGAAATAGGTCGACACTTACAGTATATCCATTTCGACTCAGCACATCTCAAACGTACTGGAGTACATTCGATAAGGTACCTGACGTGTATATCCGTTTGGCTCTGTTTGCTAAGTAGTAAACAAAATTCCGTTTATACTTCGGCGGAACAAACCGGAGGAAGTGTGTGTGTACTGACTAGTGTGCGTTTTTCCTATAAACTTCCCTTTGGATTGATTCAGCAGGTCTACGAAGCATGGCAACGTCTAGAAATGATAGTTGATTTTTTATCTCCAATTCGATAGTGAATGCGATGTTGGGGTGCGCACGACTTAAATCAGCTAGTAGATATCGTGTTACATCTTCAATGTCTATTAAGCGAAATATATTGCGTACGTAGCGTCTATACAGTCAACAACTGTTGACGACATGACGTGGTTCATTGGTCTTCAGTTTGCCCATGATTATGTCTGTGAGCAATGGGCCCAACGGGGAGCCAGTTGCTAGGCCTTCACGTTAACTATAGGGCTTTTCATTGAATTGAAACTGATCATTTGAGATGCAAACTAATAATGACTCTTTTAGATTAGTGACGACGCTGAACTCTCTGTTTTTAATGTTAGCGAACAGAAAATCACAAGCTTCTCTTAACGGCACTTTTGTGAATAACGAGATTTCGTCTAAAGAAACTGTTTCGTGATTCTTGATTTTCATTGAACCAACCACGTCGACGAAGTCAAAAGTGACGTTTAAGCTGAATGACTCAGTTACCATTTGATTGGTTCCAATAGCCCTACCAGCTACTGGGTTAGGACATGATACGGAGAATTGTGCATGTCGGGAATCGCTCTTAAGAGCAATCCATCTTTGTGAAATTTACAAAAACCATAAAAGCGTGCAATGATCGTCTATGTTGGTCTGATACACTCGAAGTTGTGTGCGCTAATTAAAACATATTGTTTCATATCACGGAGTGCTTTGAATAGTTGATTTTATTCTTCTACTCCATTCTTTTAACCCAGTCATAGACTAACATATATATCAGGTTGCCAGATCGTCTCGAAATGGAGACACAATAACTCTCCTGTTAATTCCAATCGATAACCCCGCGATTAGGACTTCCTAGACAGGACGAAATCTCCGATCTCATTAAACCTGCTAGGCGATATTTTAGATTACTGATGTGTAGTCTAAAGGGGCCGTCTGGAAAGTCTATGGGAATACGACAGCTACGATCAATTGTGGGTGATGTTCGACTTGAAATAAAGCAAATACCCGACTACTCATCTGTTATCTAAAATATCGCCTAGCAGGTTTAATGAGTTCGGAGATTTCGACCTGCCTAGGAAGTCTTAATCGCGGGGTTATCGATTGGAGTTAACAGACAGTAACTGTGTCTCCATTTCGAGACGATCGGGCAATCTGATCATTACTCACAAGCGAGAGTAGTTAAGCGTTTCACATATGATAATTCGGTCGTGCCTAACGTGAGATCAATGGCGCAGTGGTAAACACGGTTGCCTCATGAACAGCATGTCCGTGGTTCAAGTCCCGGCAGTGGCGATGATATGCACTACTGACGAGCTCTAATTAGAGCGAAACTCGAGTCTAGTGCTTATTTTCGAAAGGGGCCGACTGGAAAGTCTATGGGGATGCTATACCTACGATCAATTGTGAATGATGTTCAACCTTAAATTAACCAAATCCCCGACTAGTCATCAGTAATCTAAAATATCGCCTAGCAGGTTTAATGAAATCGGAGATCTTGACCTGTCTAGGAAGTCTTAATATATGTATATATGTAGTCTTTATCACTTAAATCATTCAAGGAAATTCTGTTATTTCTAGTGTAAAATCGATCGATATGAACAGTGACTTCAAAGTGCTTGTTTAGACATTTTTGGTATACAAATTTTGTTCAGAGATTTTCTATTTTACCATATAGTCCCAGTATATTTTGCCACTTTAAAGTTCAAGGTATATCTCTAAATCTGTGACACTAGCGTTAATGCAGATTGCTGACTAGTTTTGCATTAAAGTAACCGTATCTCGATAGATGTATGGGAATCTTAAATGAAACAAACATTTATCAGATTAAAGGAGTGATCTACTACTTGACATACCTTTGATATCAAAACAACTGTCACACATGAAACTAATTATAACAGTTATAAAATCACAAATGAATTAGTTATGGTTGAAATATACAAAATGTGGACGTTTATTACCAAATCTATAAAACACACTGAAGTTGCTGAACATTAATTTTCACGTTCGATAGCACTCATCGAATGATTTTAGAAAGTAAGCAATCAAATTAGAACATGGGATTTCGATTGTCATGTCAGATCGAAGCTTTTGCCGTGTTTAACTTAAGTAAGTACTTCATAATATAAGTATGTCAAATATGATAAAGCATTGTGCACTTTTAGACGAACCCCCCATTAATTTTAGGAACATGTAAGTTGGTCATAGTAAATAAAGGCGACCACCAGTAAATCCGAAATGAGGGATTATGTTGGTTCCCGCAGTTTACTGTCTGGTTGCAGCGAGCAGTTAACCCGGTCCAGTCAGAGTTAATAGTCGGAAATGTATTGATTGTTAATGATGTGGGTAGCTGAAGCCACAAGGCAGCTATCCTACATGTGCCGTAAAAATTTCATTTGTAACTGGGTTATCTGTTACAGTGGTATGCATACTTTGATGTGGGTTGTTTTACCTTGTAAAGGTATTTCATAAAATAAACTACATCCCTTTTCAAATTTCTTTCCATTCACTAAGACATCCAATTTTCTAGTTGGCCGTTTGACAAATGAGCATATGTCAACCTCTAATGTAACACCTGGTGTCACTATTCTTGTTCTGGTTGCTGCAGCTGCTAATGATGATGGTAGTGTCAGAGTTCCCCTCCGAAGTTCATAGCGTTGAGCTACACGATGTCAGAACATGGTGTTCTTTTTCAGCCTCAAGAAAACTGATGACTAAATTTACATTCACATAAATTTTTTGAAATATATGTATTAATTTTGCTCTCTTACATAATGCTGATGTAAATTCCATCGACCAGTGTTAAATTAATACGTTTTTTTTAGCATACAGGGACCTGACGCGCCCTACATAATTATCACCCCGAGAACCGTAACGTTATTTTCACGTTGTAGGTCAAGCTACAGGTGAACAGCATCCTGATCTGTAAGGCAACCGCGGTTCATTCTACCCCATGACCAGCTGGATAATCTTTTCATTTCCATGCTACTTCTTAAGCTTGACCCATGATGTTGTTAGTAGGTAACTGAGTTATTGGAAACACAAGAATTAATAAAAATGTCTATCAATTTGACGCTACTCGGGCTTCTGTTTATTATCAATTATTCACTCTCTCTCTCTTTGGCATTCGGTTTGTAAAACGTTTCAGTTAGGAAATCAGCAAATTGGGCAAATGTGATCAATTAGGAGTGCACAACCACAGTTTACACACACAAAAAAGTGTTCATACAACTAATGTTTCAAAAAAAAATGTTCATTAAACGCACTTTGTAAACAGTTTGAAGGAAGATGCGTTCATTTATAATCTAAGTTTATCCGATAGCATAAATCCGACAACGTTTACACACTCGATGTGTGCGTTAGCAAAAAACATGCATTCTCGAAATAAGATTCAAAGCTCTAGAATGTAAAAACGTAACATTTAACAAATAGTTATCCAAATGATACTGAGCCTAATGTCACACAGTACATTTGACCAAATACTCCACAATACCAACAGTTTTGGTAGGAAGTCCTCGCGTTCTAAACAGTTTCCAATTGTTATAGCAGCCTATTTTTTGTTTACTAACTGTACTATATGGAAGAATCATTTTTGTCGTCTATTGTTCCAATCAGTCTCAAATAACATAGTTTCGTTTCATTTCATGCATAGCTCACGTTTCAGGTCATGATATTTACTGTCGGAACATTGAATACAGTTATCTAGTTTGATTGAGGTTTTTACACAGTCATATTGTCGTGATAACATCGGTGTGTAGTCTTCACATCACCTGATGTTCACATCCCCTGACCTATTAGCAAATCAATGAAAAATCAAAGTTGAATAATGCAGGTGGGCAAGTTGATCGGTTCTATCTGTATTCGGTGAACTAATCATCGGCAATCATTAATCTGGACTATTCTATTTCGGAATGAAAATCGAGGTGGTCCAGACGATGACTCTTATCATGATTAGATAACACGTATTTTCCGGAGTACATCAAAAATATTGATACTTTACATTATCTACCGGAAAGGAGGCTGATAGAGAGGGTTGAAGGTTCATGAAAGCTGTGACAGCGGATCGAGACTACCAACGAAAAACACGCTTCCAAATGATCCCGTCTAGCATGAAATGAAAATCACGCAGAAGGTGACAGTGAAATAATTTTAGATAATTTATTCTATTCAGCCTATGTCATCCACACGATTCAGCCAGTTTGGGGATTCATATTCTTCCAACTCGACAAGAATTCCTAACTGTGAGGTCATCATTTGGATTTGCGTTTCGTTCTCCCTACTGGGGAGAATAGAACAGCTGGAGCATATTTGGCTGATAAATAGACCATGCTCTGGAAATCAATGACGCATTGTTCAACGCGGTTGCTTCAGAGAAATGTGAACTGAAGCTCATAACCAGATGGTGGAAAAGATGTGTACCACTAACGAACTTAAATAGAGGCGAAACGGCATTCTATATGTTTTCTTCGGAAGGGGCGAATTAATAATGTATACACGTATACAAAATATTACATCATTTTTGTGTGGTATTCAGATTTTATTTACTAATTCCCATATTTTCTAACTGTAATACTCTCTGCTGTGAAACTCATAGGAAAAATATAACAGCTAAAGTGAAATTATGAATAATATTCCCGTATACTTGTATGGTGAAACGACTATTTTTTAGCGTACCCATAATTTCTTTCGGATAAATAATTTGTAAATATCCTCAAAGACAAAAGTTGTGTTTAGACCAGCAAGTCACTAGCCTTTACTGTTTGCTTACCACATTAGTAAACGTTAAAAATTATAAACCAATATGTTTACGTGGACAATTATATCACCGAAAAAGTGCTTAATCAAGAAATTGCCAGAACTTACGTTTGTGACTTGAGTAGTATAACAGACATATAAGACTATGTTGATTGACAAACGTGTCACTAGATACAGCGTTATACTTTGGTTGAGGTTAAAGTTTGATCAACCGATTAAAACTTGTCATCCTCCATAACGATTTAAGATGTTTACTTTTGTGTACAAAGCAAATGGTATTTATGTTACTTTATGGTGATATACAAACGTTTTCGGTAACTCGACACATCGCCACAGAAAGTTCACTATGCTTTTATTTAACTAATGTGTCCATAGCTAGAGTTCAGTGAACTTTAGTTCGGCCAAATTTATATCAGTATGTTGGGATTATGTGCCTCTAAGTGAATGAATCAAATAGCAGTTTGATAAGACATTTTGGGTATTCAACCCTATCTACCTGAATCTTGGTGTAATTGTCGAGAACCAGTGAGAACGACCCTTAGATTTCTAAGTTGTCTTGATTGAGCGTTGTCTTGACGATAGCTCCATTGGACGTTAGGTAAACAGCAAGACAAGCTGGGTATAATATTGCATGAACCCTATGTTGTTCACT
Organism: Paragonimus skrjabini miyazakii; assembly: GCA_014338405.1. Classification (NCBI taxonomy): domain Eukaryota; kingdom Metazoa; phylum Platyhelminthes; class Trematoda; order Plagiorchiida; family Troglotrematidae; genus Paragonimus; species Paragonimus skrjabini miyazakii. The sequence goes on from JTDE01000090.1 coordinate 318,459, forward strand.
GTTCGTATACATAAAATTTTACTAATTGGTAGGTCATTTTTGAAAAAATTCACAAGATTCGATAATAGACAGAAAATTTTACTAGAAACTCTCCATAAAAGCAATCCTTCACAAATATTTATCACAAAATGGGATAAACCAACTGTTTCAAAATACCGAGAAGTGCTGTTTATAGCACACTTTTGGTAACGAACGACACTTTGTTTGGTACATGTGGTAAGACGGTTACACACACACTGAAATGCGCTCACAACTCATTATGGCTTGATGTTTTTCTTGAAATGTCAACCTCGGCATTCTCATTCATACTCCGTTGTCATTATGCGTCCAGCTTTAGTAACAAGTGATTCTGCAGAACGAAAAACTTATTTGAAATCAGGACCAGATAAGGCTTAAACTTAAGAAATACGCTAATACATCGGTTACTGGGTAGACTTAGTGATAGGTAAACGCTATGTTTTCCATTATGAAGTACTTATCGAATATACATCACCGGGTTACTATCTCATCATCATGTAGGGCCTGGTTGAACAAACACAACTCAAAAATTCTGCAGTATTGTTAATCCTTAAAGCCGGGTGATCAGAATCCAGCCAGAAACACTCAACTACAATCAGTCGCTAACTTTTGCTTACTCCACATCTGGCTGTGAGTACGTTTCAGGGTCATGGTAGAACCAACGTTGGTTTTGTCTTCATATCAATCATACTTCTACAATTGTCAAGAGTGTTCACTGAAAACAGCTGAGGACATACAATAGAATGTGAACATGCTCTGCACCCTGTTCACTCGAGCACAAAACTTTAAAATAGAGGGACCATGGAAATAACGCCAACAACAGGCATTGGTAGGTTTGGGCCTTAGGTTAGGACAAGAAATGCTACAAGATTCAAAGTAAACAGCTCTTGCTGTAGAACGTGGACAATTTGGAGTTTCGATTATATAGACCTGGATACCAACGTGGCATGTTTCTATGGCATGTCTTGCTATTTGTGTTATGCGCAAATCATCTACCTGTGTGTAAGTTTAACCACACAATCTAGGCGTCAAAACAGTAGCCAAAATTAGATATAAGGCACTTCGTTAGGTTTGGATTGCGGCAAACTGAGTAACATTGCCAGCTAAAAATGACTACTACAATTCATTCATAGCTAACTGAGAGTCAAGACATGCTAAACTGTTTGAATTACGTTAGTTGGAATGCGGTAACCTTGGAAAGACGTGTTCAAAAAAACTTAGTTCATTGAGACCGTGCATACACCGGTCTTGACTGATACTTTCTTGTTGTGAATGTCCACAGACCATTCAAGATATCCACTTGCTATGATAACATTTCTTCCATTCCTCATAAGCAGACACCAGTGCAGATCTGTTCGTGTGTGCTGGCTAAGAGTAAGCCTAAGTCTGATTTCTGTACAACCAGAGCGAAGAAGATAATGTGTAAATACCAAGTGTTCCATGTAACCTGGGAAGCACCGGGTGTTGTAATGAACTACCCTGTCATCAGGTGAGTAAAGAGTTCAGGGAATGTTAAACGATCCTACGTTTATTACTTGTGAAAAACTAAATTTTTCGAAAGAAAATTTACCAAAACGAACATTGATGGTGAATATCTAAATATAATCTAAAAAATGCTTGTAGAAACAAGTGCCAGCTATCGAACCATACAGTTGTCTCTCACTAATCCCTAGAAACGCAGTGGCTAGTGTAGGGTTTGACAGATTGCAACTCATAGATGTGAAATCATGCTGCAGTTTGTGTTTTGATCCCAAAACTTTGGTGTTGCATTTAACGTACTAAGGATATAACTATGGTTTTTTTCACTAACTGCATGCGATTTCTATCACGGATTCATAACCAGTACGGGATTAACAATATCCTGCACAAACAGCTTCCAACCTCAAATGTCGTAATCAGCCCATAAATGTTTTCCTTCAAAACAGACTCATCGGCTGGGATGTTTTTCAGTAGAGTTGTGGATGATTAAACTGAGCTAAGATGTAGGGTTTAGTGCGCTTGTTTCATACGCGTGCAGATCACACATTAATCATGTCACTAGTTAAATACTTTTTCAAATATTCTCGCGATATTCACTGTACGTTTGGGCAAAATTGGTGGATTCCGCTATCCGTACTAAACACTTCGTGTTAGTCCAAGTTGCTAGATGGAACCATTATCCAACAGAGTAACAAGCGAGAGCAACAGACAAATTCACTAGAAGCAGACACTTTTTCATCAGTCTGTACAAACAAACGACAATGATTGTGTTTAGTTCAACACGCACTACGTCCCTAAATTATTGGTTCAAGGCACAACCCCAAACATTTTGTCTTTAATCGTATAGTAGGCAATGATGACACTTTGAGGTTTAAATGTTATTTGTTTTGAGTGGTTTTAATGGCTGCACACAATTAAATCGATTCAGTTAGATTCCTTTTCAACCCAGTGAAGTAATGAAGTTAATGTTAACAATCGGTAAAATCATCCAAACTACTGAATTATAATGAAACGTGTTAAAATCGGTGTGGTTGGACGACCAGGTCAAAGTGTGTTGCAATATGTCATGTTTTCCTGCATAATGAAATTCACTGTGGAATAACAGTTCAGTAGATGCCAGAACAAACTTTACCATGGAGTCCGCAGTGAATACAATTAATGCGCACGCCCAGTCTCGTCTGTAACAGTTACAGTCACCAGACTTGACGGTTTTACTCAGTGATGGTTCTGTTTTCCTTACGTGAACCCATGGGAAATCGTGAACAGGACATTAGGGTGTTCATACTAGCTTCATTTTGACCTACTTGTGAGCGCATTTCTGCTGTAAACTTTCTAATCCCAATCGGCAAATCTTCAATAAACTTCAGCCTTTCATAATGACTAGACATCCCCGACTCTTCCTCGTTATTATGGCAGAGTACAACGACATTATAAAAACGTGTGTATATGTAGGCTGGATGTGACCACGCGTCTAACGCCCAACTACGTACAGAACAGTAGACATGAACGGAAAAAATTCAGAAGACTCTTTGCTTCCTTTTGAAAATTTCCCCAAAATTGGGTTGTACAGAAGAATTCAGAATAAATTCAACACAGAGTAAGCCCTTGCAGTGAGACTTGTGAGTATTGTCTCTTTGGCCTTGTGATAGGCTACTGTAACAGACTAGTCTTGATACTAGGGTCACCAGGCATGTAATGTACAAATTGATAACATACTGCTTATTATACCTACGTTTCCTCAACTTTCTTCACACTAGGATTTGTTATCAGTTATTTTTAGAAATAAAGGTTAAATTTTAAGGCATTCATAAAGAACCCTCAGCAAGAACATTGAGTCAGTGTTTCTCAGGAAGAGAACCAGAGGTCAATGATGTTACTCACGCACTTCATATTCGTAAGTTCGTTTCCTGTTCATATGACGCGAATCAGTTCCGGAGCTTAATACAATTTGTCAAGCAGTACGGTTTTATTACTTTCTGCTTTGATAAATGTCTGAAGTTTTGTTTAATGCAGTCTTATATCATCAAAGACGGACATTTTAGTTCCAACGGCGGTATTTTCTAACCCCTATCTTTGTTTCCGCTTTCTGGTTACTTTATTATGCAAAGCTAAATAAAGGAATCTTAGGTTCACCGCGCAGGTTGGTCAACAATCCGGTGAGTTTGTGACCATATTATGTGCCGTACCTAAACAAACTGCTCTAGATGACATGATAGTAGGTCACACAATCTGATTCCGCCAACCTCAGCGGCACAAGTGTTTCCAGTCAGACGACTTTCGATGAGTAGTTTTGACGAGCAGTCGGAGTTTTTTGATATAATTTGAGAACCAATAACAGCTGATCAAGGTTTTAACATTCAGATAGAGTTTTTCAGCTAGTCTGTTTCAAAAAGAGACGTCAGGCCGGCGATCCGTTGTTAAAGCTTTTCGATAGAGTGTATCTTTGTCCACGTCCTCATGGATTTACCATGTTGACCACTGTGCCACTCTGTTTAAAGTAGACATGGTTAAACGATTCTGATTTATTAAAGCGTACAAACACAGCTATCTGTACTTATAACTGGGGTTGCTGGTTTGTCTCTGACCGTGACAAAGTAACAAGTCTGCTTCTGATATTAGACGACCATGCGACAAAAACTCCACATATAAGTGACCATCACCAGTTTCAGTTAACATGCTGAGTTATGTTTTTTGCTGACAAAAACTGAACAGTAATTAAACTTATCTGTCCAATTTTGAATTTAAAAAACTGTTTAAATATAGAATTGTTTGTGGTTTTCCTGTTTTTATTTGACTTTTTATTTCACTACAGGACGTAAAAAACGTTTTGTTAAACAAACAGTTCAATCATATTTTCAAATTTACAAACTTATCGACAGTGTGTGTGTGTGTATCTTTTTTCTTCAAACAATCCCCACCCAAAACAGATATTTCTTTAATGAAACTGCCACACAATTCTACGTTGCTTGTGTGATTGAAGCATTGGACTATTTGCATAACTTGAAAGTCGTCTATCGAGATTTGAAACCGGAGAATCTGATGTTGGACACAGTGGGCTATTGTAAACTGGTAGGTTTATTTCTCGTTTGTGAAATTCCCTCCATATTCTTGAAATAGAATAAGATGCTTAAAAATGTAATGATGTTTACAGCATCTTTCCGGCTAAGGTGAGGTTTATTTTTTAGATCAACTGACGCGTCATTTTAAATGGTTCGATGGCAACTGAAAGTTTGGTGACATGCTAACAAGCTCAGCTTCCTCATAGCTTGTCCCTTTATGCACCGGAACAACTACGATGGAATAGTAAGCTACTTGTATAAAGCAGAATGCAACAGGAAGAACACATCCCATTTATTGTACAAATGCATCAGCTGCGTCACTTAGAACAACTGAACGACTACCAGTGAAAACATTGATCGATTATTCGATTGTCTGCAATATCAGGTATTGTGGCCGTGATGTTTTCCATTGTTAACTGTACTGCAGTTTCGAATACGCAATTGTAACACACCACTTCCTTATAAATAGTCTAAAACAACAGGTAGAGACAACGGCTGCAACTCATAATGTCCAGCTCGTTTGTACAAACAGTTATTTCTCATATAGGAAAGAAAATTCTGACCTCTGGTAGTTTCACTCAATAGTGAACGTGGATAAAAGTGTAACGGGTTATTCACCGAGATTAATTCCAGCGTTCTGGTCCACCGTTCTGAACACATCAGTAAATAGGTATAAATTACGTACGGTATAAGACATTTACTCTCTGCGATACCTTTGCAACCCACGTTCACTTGAGTCACTCCAATGTTGTGTCAAGGTGTTGGTTTACCTTTGTCTAGTCTGATTATGATCAGATTTAGTCAATTTTAGTATGTCTTTGGCATGTGACTTACAGGAAAGAGTCATAGTTACATCAAGAAGTAACAAGTTTTCGTAAGAAGATTGTGCATTTATGGATTAGAGGTTTTGAGAAGAAGCGTAGTTCTAATTGATGAAACCAACTTCAATTGATCTCACGAAGTCAATAGAACGCTCGGTGAATTGAATGAAAGGATGTTTTTCTGGCACAGACAAAAGAGGCCCAAATCTGTATTTACTCAGATCTATGACCAAAAGCTCTACTACGACGTGTACAGTACACACGGGTGCCCACAACAGAAATGAAACAGAAACACTATGATTTGACAGATTATATTTGTCAAAAACCACTATAATTGTTGAATCGCACTATACCATTTTTTCTCCAGAATAAGCCTAACTAGCCATCACATAGATTTTCATCGATGACATCTACCAAGAAGCTGACTTGATTTGAAAGTGGTGCTTATTGTCTCTGTTTACTTCATGTGATGTTCCCATATAGTTGCAGGCAGTGTTGACAGCTTCCTTGATCAGTTACAGAAGAATATAAACAACACTCAAAAATGGTTTCATGGTGGCTAATCGGATACTGAACACATACACTTATGATTTATTGTTACAGAATCGATTTTAGAGTCATAGGTGAATTCAAAATTAGGTCGTGGGTTATTAGCTTCAGTTCTGCTACAATCAACTTCTAGAAACATCTCAAATCAACTGCTTTAATATATCTATGCAAACCACGGAGGTATTCAAAGGAAACCTATTGTATTGCTTGATGTATCAGAAATGGGTCATCCATGGATACAGTTAAGAGTCCTTATCAGCATCACTGTCACCACTTATGTACTGTTTGAAGTGATAAGCCAACTAACTACACGTATTACAATAATATATAACGATAGACATGTCCTGCAATCAGTGAGTTGAATTAATGTCCACCATTAAATGTTCGTTGTCAGCTTTAATGAGTCATCGACGGTTTTGATATGTCACCAGAGAATGCAATCACTAACGATCGATTAATGTTAACAGTCAAGTAATAATTACTAAGAAGTGGAATCAGCCTTAAAGATAAAACTTTGGGTGCTATCTCGAGTGTGGCTGATAAGGATTTCCGTTAACAAGTTATAAAAGAGCAGCTGAGTTTTGTAAGCTCTCCACGCCACAGCTCATAGACAGAACAGTCGGTTATATGTTAAACCGCAGTTGACTACAAGCATAAAGATAAACTTTTAACCCATCGACCATCTGAAAACCAGATAGATACTCTGGGATACAGTACAGCAATACATACTGTCCATATGTCTAATCACAATGTGAAACCCATATTTCGTGTTGCGTCTTAAGTTCCGCGTTGCATTTTAGCCTGCTGATCGCGAACTGAATCGCTCTCTGGAAACATATTATTCAACTAATCATCTTGTTTTTATGGGTTGTGCTTAATGAAACAAGGAACCGATTTATTTACAGGACTGAATAGTGGCCTACAAGTGCACCAAAGTCTTATATGTACACTCGAAAATCTGTAGGTAAAAACTTTTTTAAACTAGAAGCCTAACTTGAAGTTACCCTCACGGTGGGCACCAAAATTTCCCCAGTATAGGCAAACCCGTTGCCATTCGGTGTACACACAGTGCCAACCATTTTTCAACAGCTGAGAGACAGTGATGAAGGATGTTTGGCGCGCTGCAGCCTACCTCGACAAGACCATCACCATGAGTAGCGATCCGGACTATCTGGCACAAGACCGTACTGTGACGGTCGCTCGAATCCAGTAGTAAGATTTTCGCTTGGCAGATATAACCAAGCAACTCCACGTTGATGGTCAAAGATCTAACGCGGTGAACATTGAAGCAATTTCTGGAAGATATTTTCATTCAGGCTTTTCTGCTGCATATTCTTCTCTTGACAATATAAGTCATTATATTACGTTTTCATGATCACATAACAAGATCAGAGTGCTCTTCAATCAACTACTCACTATATACACAAAATGAAGATAATCAACTTGATGCCAACATGCTGTGTCCGGTTCAATCTCTGCTAATTTTAAATTTGCTGTTAATTCACTCTGATTCCTCTCTGGATCTGGCAATCGCATCAGACAAATCCAATTATGGCCATGAAACTACGATCTCTCATCTGTCCTTAGACGGCCGCTCACAGGCTTTTGGCAGTGCTGTCCACTCCTTGATCCACTTAAACAAGCACTACAATCGACTTGAAAAGATAGTTAAGTCCATCAGTCTTGGGGTTAAAATTTTTTTAAGATGGAATGAACGCGACAGTTCACCCTGCCACGAGTCAAACAAAGATATTCCACTCTACACTACCACAAGTGTACAGCGCTGGGTGACGATACTCCTAGCGTACGACTTCAAGCCGAAATACCGTTCAGCTGTAGGTTTCGTTTCTACACATAGACTAGCAAATCTAATCGGCGCTCATAGTCGGAGGACAGTCATTGCCTATACTATTTTCTAATCAGAGGCCAGTTAAATGCTGTCAAACACCATTTATATATTACCAGTGTCAGACGAACTGATCTAAAAAGTAGCAATGGACAACAGAACACCTTCAGCAGGGGACTACGTTTATAGCCCCGGCACAAACTGTTCTGACGTGAAATGTATGTACATGCCCAGTCAACTAGCGCCACTGTGGTTACAGTGGGTTGTTCGAGCCGCTCGTTAACCTAACTCGGTCAGGAGGCTAGTTTTGAGTAAATTCTTTCTGGTAATTATTTCATTCGAAATTCACGTGAAATGTTTAGACCCTGGATTGTTTTTTCTTGACGGAGAACTGCATAAAGGTCGGTATGTGTGTGCGAGTAAACGCCATCTTGTAGCCAGTGCTGAGATTGTATGAACTTAGCAACGCAGTGCAACCGGAAAGACTGCACGAGATTTTGAATGCCACGAATCGCAACCAATGTTTTTACCCAGAAACGCTAATAAAAACAGTCACATCGCGATTGCTTTAAAAATGCCAGTTGTACGTTCACTAATCGATTTGATTATCCATTCCGCATCCCCATATCATCAAAGTCAAGGATTGGTACCCGAATCAGGCATATAAACTCGTGAGTCACCGAGTCTCAACACCTCCGACTGCATTCACAGACGCTAGTTCACAATTCAAAATACAATTCCATTCGTAGTGATATTTGGAGCATCAGCTGCTCATTCTGGCGATCTAGCAGTATGTTCGTCACTCAGAATGAGTTTAATTCTACTATCACCAACTTTCGGTATATTAACAATAACATCGACGCGGGATGTACTGTAGTCCATTTGGATATTCACATCATACGTTACAGTCTGCATGTGCTAACCCTCTCTTCACTTAAAACGTTACAACAGAGTGACGGCCAACTTCGAGCCCAATACCCATTCTTCCAGATACGATTAACCTCAAACTACTGACCTACTGGACCCATCTAATCCTCCTAGTTCAGACAATCAGGTAATCGACTAATGTCTTGATTTCTTCGTTGGATCTGTCTGTACTCACTACCGCACAGTGTAATCAGAGTGAGCTATCAGATCCACTGACTTGCCAAGACTTTTCACGTAAATATGTATGACAATCATTTATATATTTACGCGTATTGTTTTACAATTGGACAGCTGGTGTGTTGTGTGGTTGAGGGAAATGCTTATGATGTGCTTGACGAACACTCGTCAAGTGCACGGTCTCAGTAAGTGGTGTTTTTATCGAGGAAATATTGACAGTAAGAATGACCTGTATTCCATAACCAACCTATCAGATCCAGTAGCAACAACCTGGGATATAAAACTTAGAAAATTTGATCAGCAAAATATGAGATACAACCAACAGTTTACGAACCATGAACAGAATAGAAAAAAGTTTATAGAACAGTGTGAACAAATAATCGTAGAACAACTAAAGTAGCCAGTTCTATTTTGGTTCACATTATCTTCACAAAGGTAGGTTGAACGGACTTGAAATACATGTCACGAGATTGTACTTGATGTTTTCTATCGGATGGCTAAACGTGTTTAGTTGAAAGCTATCTTTATATCTAAAAATACTTGACAAATCAATACACTTGTAATAGAAACCGCATAAGGTTTATCTATTTCATTTGATATAGACCAATATATAACAAGACATAGCGCCATAAATCTCATAAGCACAAGTACATAATGGTTAGAACTGCATCCAGGTTAGATCTGAAGATTGACACACGTGTGTGCAGTTGTTTGCACCTATGAAAAAACTGTTGCTTTCAGCCGGCTGTTAGCCTGCGGGGTACAAATATGACAGGTTCGGGTACTTGCTGTTTTGCGGGTCCGTAAGTTTTAAGCGAAAACAAGACCAAATTCCTACGCACTCCTTTCTCTCCGTCTGTGTTGTTTGGAAAACAAAATTCCGTGAACTTTAACTGATACAAAGGAAAGATAATTAGAGGTGTTCACGGGTTTGTACCATGCCTACACGTTGAAACATCATAGTCATATAATCGACAACAGAAATAACGTGCGTAATCACCACAAACAGAAAGTAGCAGTGGAAAATCAGACACAAAACGGTCGTAGACATCCAATGACTTCCGGAAATGCGATAGACAGGTGTTCAAAGAAAACTTTGGCTCCGGTTGTCCTCAGTGTACGTGCTTATGGACTACAGTCTAGAATATTTCAAACGAGTTAGTCGTTTCCGTAGGACTAGACAATGTGTTCAACAGTGCGTTAACAAAATCTGAGAATGGTGTTTACTGGTTAATCACAGTATGTTTGTTGGTAGATGACCAAGAATTTGCAGGGTTTTATAACTGTAGTATTTCATTATAAATTGATCTAAGACTTTCCGGGTAAACGTGCATCCACAGCTCCGCCATTCTGTTAGCTGCCTCCATCTGGAACTCAGAACTATAACCATGTATCTTTAAGTAAAACTAAAACCCTTGCTTGTTTGTTTCGTTAGGAAAGCATACCATGGAGTTACATCTTGCTGAACACATTTCAGAATGAAATCTTTTAAAGATTCCTCTGAAGACATTAATAGTCTATCGCGGGCTTTATACTTCAAGGCCGTCTGCTACTAGTGCTTCAAGATTTTTAAAGTTTGTAACTAGCCAAATAACAATCAGCACAGTTTAGGCAGTGAATGTGTCTAACTTTGCATCTGGCACCATTCAACATCAAACAATTAAATACGGATCACTGAGTAGGCGAGTTTAATCCGTTTTGCAACGCATCCAACTCCCTCGCAATCTATATGATTTGCTATATTGCGGGATCATCGGCATGGAGTAGTACCGGTGAACTGATAAGGTTTGATGTATCAAGGCCGAACATAACAAGCAGCAGAGGGTCTAGAATGGACTTTGATAATACCACGCTATTCGCCAGATATCAGTTTAGTTATTTCTCACCCAGCTTCTAGTTGAATTTACTTCCCGTTAAATATTTCTAAACAAGTATCCCACAAGGTCACAGTTGTTAATTATTCTTGGCGGTATGAAGTGATTGCTTTCGTCAGAGACTTTTCAGAAGTTTGGCTAGAATGTAGTGATTGCAGTCATCGCTTTGGTCTAAGCATCATCAGCGATTAGTAAATTTGAAACATTCGACTATCCCTTGCGATGCTCGTATTGTAACTTGAAAAGATTATGTTAACTCGTTTTCGTACTGAGGAGATCATTTAGCTATCGGCGAATAAATTGTTGGATTAACTCAACACTCGCTTTTGTACATAGGAATGATTGTAAATTCATTTCGACCCAGCTACATCGAAACAATGGTTGATGTCCACCGGTCATATGTTGTTCACGTGATCTACTTAATTGATCTCGGCTTTCTGGAATTCAACAAAGTGTCAAGTTATGTTCAACCGTGGATGCAGCCAGTAATATTTCGTAGTGCTCATTTGATTTTGACACCGTTTTATTTAGTTTTGAGAAAATTAAGGTGGTCCCAGTCAACTTTGCTCAAACTTTATAGGAACTGATTTTGTCAAAAATCACGCCAAAATTAATCATCCCGGTTATACTCTATCATCCTTGAGGTGTGTAAACAACGTGATGGATATTATATTAGAAATGCTTAGTACCATTAATGATTATTGTTACAAAGAGAAAAACAAAACAAAGCTTTGTGAGTGATATGGCTCTGAGTAGCTGATTTTAACAAAAAAACGGTTGATAGTGAACACACGGAAATGCCTGGAATATTACGAACAACACAGACCGTCCGCTGATAAGTAAGGAAACTTCCAAATATGTGCCACAGTGTATAGTCAATTTTGAATTCACTTTTAGAGGTTTGGTGATAAGACATAAATCTGGGACCACACAAAAGTATGCCAGACACTGTTATACTTCTTCAACTCTATATGTAGTTAAGTATTCTTAAATTCTCTCTCCTTAAAACTGGTAAGAATCCGACAGGTTCTGGCAGGTAGGTGATGTGCCTGACCGTAAAACTTTAATTTCGTTTCCGGAATATTCAGTAATTTCTGAATCAACTCTTTAAATAACACCTCGTCTGTGATTATTACGATAAAAGGAACGAAGACCTATAGGGAAATCTATGATTTTAATAACCCATCTTAACGTCAGCATAATTTCATAGAAAACTGGATGATTAGTGCTAGTTTGATTGGCGAATTGTGTCATGCGCATGCGTCGACTGAACTACCTGGATCGAGTATTAATCAGGTGGATTTGACAATTGAATAAACAGCTTTTGATGGAGAGAAAAATCAGGCGAGCTGAATCGAAAGGACTCACCTTGTATTCTTCTCGAATGCCTCAGCAGCTCATTTCCCATTCGCTAACAAGCATTCCCATCTCGCTTATCATGAGCTCAACTGAACGCCTGGCAGCAAAGTTGAATGACAAACAAAGCGATTGAAGTTTTGCGTTTGGTTTCAAGACCATTATGCATTGCTTTTGAATTTAATTGAATATAAACAATCTTTTCCTAAGTTCATGAACTGACGAAATATCTGAGTGCACAATTCAACTGTCAACTGTCCGGTATGCTCAACCAATAGCAATCAAATTCCTTAACCACTGACCAAAAAGTATGGCCACGTAAAGATTTCAGTTGATGCAAACTTAATAATATTCATCGCTAATCACAATTTACACATGCAGGTCAAATCTTTGGCCAGAACTTTTCGATAAGACCTATAGATTTTTTGTTTAGTTCATGATAAAATATATTCTATCCACGATTTAATAAGACAGGATTGGGGAGCTATCGTCTGTGGTTGAGAGAACAGATTTAGCATCTCATATAGACGTGATCGAGCAAGCTGAGCGTTACTCACACGTACCCGTGAGTTTTATGAACGGTGTATAATTTGACTAATCAAAAAACGTGTGGTTTATCGTCTTGTTCATAATCGTTAGGCGATTGCAATATAACGGTGATTGAGATAGTTAGCGGAATTTGTATCTTGTGAGTAGTGTATAAAACCTGAAGAGGTGTAGAATATAAGACGAGGAACGGCAAGTAAATGCGCATGGAAGTGCAATCACAAAATCAGTTTCACTGCGCTTAATAAATACAAGAATATTGATATTTTTTATTATCTTAGTCATGGTGTCTATCTAAACAGTGTGTCCCTGATATCCGATCCTAAGATCCAGTATATATTGATTACCAAGGGAACAAGGGTATATATAGTTAAATAAAGTCAAATAATTGATGAAAACTCATAATTTTTAATTTAATCGCAGTTGTGTCACGCGAAATGCAACCCTTATAGTAAGTTAGGGGATAGACACGTCTATGAGCTAATGGAGATTGAAAAAACCGAGACTCTTAGCCAGTGTACACTTTTAAGTCGGTTATCACTAGGCTAATGACTCATCTTAAATAACACCTGCAGTAAGATATTGACTAAAAGATGGAGCACAATAAACCTTGCCGACCCAAAATGAGTGAAGACTGGTCATATCTGCTCAATAGACAAATGTGACTCTTCACGAAGAGTACTGCGACTAATCTGTGGAGCATTATACATTAAAAACATTTCGTGCGAGTACCATGAATTTTATTGAGTCGTCTGACCAACGTCAATTAAAATGCATTAGATAGGTTTTTATCCAATGTAACCGTTAAAAATGTGTCCCGATGGATAGGCATTTCACAAGTATTCATATACTTTAGTGTATAATAACATAACTGTGGCTCTGTAGTGACTATGGGTAAGTTCTGCTGATGAGGAAAAGCTAAATCACTAGTTCTGTTTAGAAAGAGCACGTGACTTCTTTATGTCAACATCGAAATCCAAACCAAAATACTGGGAACGCCGAGATGGATATGTAACTGGCTTGTGGCTTTTCAGAATGTGGCCGCGTCCATATTGTTTGATCATCTCACATGACTCTCACTGAACAAACCGTAAGAATAAGAATCAGTTTAAATTTAACTGGCTAATATAATGCCGTATACGGCATGGCTATTTTTGTCGGTCAAAACGCGGAATCAAATCGCCGGTGTATTCCTACTCTCGGGAAACACTTTACGTAGGAAAGAGCAAAAAATGGTTGAAAATTTTGTACCAATAATTCTTTCAGCTTTGGTATCAGAGTTAACTATCCTGTAAGCCATTGTTGTTTCCGTAATCGCCATGCAAGATTGACACAATTGACTTATCAAATGATTACGGTTTCTCTGATCGGATGGAATTCCCACAGGACAGTTGGACGTCATAAACTAAAGTTCGATAATTTAAGGTCCCTTTTTGTTGCTGAATTCTTTCAGATCAGTTCACTGTGAACTCACTGAGTTTGGAGACAATTACTGTAAATAGGTGTGCAATAAAATTTTATTGTTGTGCTCGTTCAGGTACCAACACAATGAAAGTCTCGAGTGAAATCGTCATAGATAACACAACATAGGTAGTAGACTGTTATTCAACTGCATTGCCACTTTTTATGTGTGTAACTGTGTAACAACTGCTTTACAATAAATCTGCAGGCTAAAACAACAAGTCCTCATGGCGGTTACGTCATTAGAATGAGTAAGTTTGGAAGACTATTCATAGTACTGGTAGCCCCTGTTATCAATCGTATTTTTCGCACTGGCAATCGTTTCATTGGAATGATGTTTACTGCACTTGTACTCTATTGTAATGCAATATTCACAATGAGCATCAGGAGAAGAGGTATCGCGTCAATCCTACAACTGGGGGAAACCAGCCTACATATTCTCAAGGACGTGGTACATCACTACTATAATTTAATTAACCTGGCAACAAAACGGACCACATATCTTATGTCTTAACGCTTTCTCCCTTGAAGTGGCAGTGCTTTGTTGATTTTGTGTTCTAGATCAGTAATCTCGTGTTAGTGGCTATTGATGATATTAGTGAATGTTGTGAGTGTACTGTGAAATACCGCACGCATGGCTGGTTTAGTATAGCATTACGTGGGCCTAGATATATTCCACAATGGATTAACTCTTGGATGATCAAACACAGTTATCTACAAACCAACCCAAATAAACATTGACCTTTCCGGTGTGTTTGCCAGTCCTGTATTGTGCACGCTTTGAGGATACTGCGAAACTATAGATGACTAAAGAGGAAGTTTCACAATCTTTTTGCAAGCGAGATCGCCGAACATGAACTAAAAGTCAAAGTAGACCGTATTCGTAATTTATGTAGCGGAGAAGCAATATTTATACACATTGATTCAATCAGATTTTCCCCTTGCATCTATGTCGAAGACGGGGGTTAACTGATCAGTCATTTAGTTTGAACGTTCTTTGAAGTTAGAGTAGATGCCACTAATCAGATCATGGCGGCCCATGATCAACGCAAATACTCCTATGATGTGCGGTAACATCTGAGTGATTCATTCCCCTTTTATGTGATATTCACTCATTCAGATTGCTCACTAAACTTGTTTACGTCTGTTCCAGATGATGGCTATCAGTACTACTCAAACCGTCGATGATCCGTCAACCAGACTAAACCCACAGGCATAGCTACCAACAGCCCGTTAGTCAGCGGGTTGCGTCCGCAGTTTGACCTTTTTTAAGAGTGGCTCATCGCAGAAATGATATACTTTAGTGCAATATGTGTTGAAACGCATATGGTGTATACGGCATTAGGCTGAAGCATTTCCATCGCGAAATAGTTACGCCTTCAAACAAAAAGAAATATTTTGTTAGAACCCTATTAAAAATGTTCGTTCGTGAAAACATTAACGCCAGCCTACAAAGACGAGACGTAATGGGTATACTGACTACCTACACAACAAACGACATAAAAAGAATTGGTGATTCAACCATAGCAGCTTAGGTATTCACGGTAGTCGAGTACGAACTATTGTTAAACCTTTCAGCGATGACAAGACAGCCGAACGAGACACTTCAATGAAACATCGATTAACCCGGTTATTTGAAATTTTGGAAAGTATTGGTCGGTTATTGTAACGCTGTAATAGACTCATCTATTGGTGTCAATTTTCTTGCCAAGTTACTTATGTTTCGCCAAAGAGAGACCGGAACTGCGTTGACATTTAACTACTACTGAGGTACAAAAGATCCTGATGAAAGACGTGCATGAGTGGCAAATGAGTTCCTTAGGAACAATAGACTGCAGATATTCTCCATCAAATTTCGAAGCCATATTATCGCGGAAACCCATGATGGTTACTTTTGTAGATGAATTATAAAACTTTAAATAAATTTGAATTTTCTTACACGCTGTGTCTTCCACTTATGCACACGGACAGACCGATTTCGGATTCGCTAAGAAAATTCCCGATGCAAACAAAACGTGGACATTTTGTGGTACGCCGGAATACATGGCTCCGGAAATCATTTTGAACAAAGGACACGATTTTGCTGTGGATTTTTGGTCGGTTGGCATACTAATCTTCGAACTGCTTACCGGATTGTGAGTCATTCGAATTGTATGTATGCTTTGATATAAAGTGTTTATTTCTAATAAAGTTGAATGCCTATTAGTAGCTTGTGAATACAATTAATGTGAATACCATTCATAATTAAATGAACATATTCGTATTTGAATAAGAAATGATGAACAGTCTAACGTCGGGAGAAACACCACACCTTTATTTTGCTTTTGTTAGACAATCGTTTTAATTGGACTGTGACTGTCTTCGTGATGCTGACAGTTTATTACACTGAACTTCAACACTTTACATCCCTATCAATTTGTCTATCCTCCTCGACACAGTTGTAGAACTAGACAATGTTTTACAGTCCATTCGACAGTACTAAAGTAGAAACTTCTTGGCTTAAATGGTTAACTGATTCACGTTTATACCTGTCAATACTGCCAAAATATTTTGTAATCTGCTCAGTCTTGTCGAATTTACCAAAATGTTGCGAAACTGATCGTGAAATACGGCTGCAGTTAGTTGTTTGTCGAAACAAGACACATTCACCTTCTAAATTATGTTGACGTCCCAGACAACTTTCACACGTTACGAACAAATTTATTCCGAGAAACTACGTGCTACATTGGGTTGGTTTTTCTCCGGTTGATAGACAATATAATACAAATGGCATCCTCACGATTTCGAGCAGACACGACCAGTCTACTGAAATTATGTTTACTTTTGTCATGACAGAAGCGTAAAGTTGAGTGAATTAAAGAAAAGGCCAGCTTTTTGGATTTTTAGTTATGCGAAATGGGGCCTACGTGTGGTCAATAGCAACTCCGAAAATAATTATTTCATGTTCACGGATTCCACAGGATCTTAACTCCACAGGTAAACAATGTTACCGTAAACGAACAACAAGTTCCTCTGACAGAGACAGAGATAGGGAGTCCTTCAATTAGTGTCGAACACAACAAGCTCTTATTCGACCGTGGAAACCACGTCTGTGTTCGAAGTTCAAAGATAACTGAAGTTCTGCTTCCGATTTGCCAACTGAAGACCGATGAATACACTTTTATTCAGTGATGTAAGATAGATTAAAGCAGGCAGAAGTTCACCTCCAGTGAACATCCCAGAAAAACTGCGTTTATTCGCTTATAAGTTTACATATAATCTGGACAATCCTGATGTATGGAGTTAGAACTAAGAGTCCTAGAAATGGGGTGTTATGCTGTTGTGAGAAACTCAATGATAGGGAGTCACTGTTAATTTTTGACACACTCATCTTCAAGACTCTCACTATATCATCTAA
>JTDE01000090.1:336068-351289 GCA_014338405.1 Paragonimus skrjabini miyazakii
TGTTTCGCAACAGAGTAGATAGTCTTTCAGTGTAAGCTGTTGTGCACTGTTCGCCAATGAATATCACTTTCCAGAAGCATGTTTCAAAGCATATATCTTAAGTCATCGATAAGGATTTCAGCTTCAGAAGTCAGTATAACTTGAATAGCCAGCTTGTAGCCCCGGTCTAAGCCCAACTGAATACTTCTGGGGCTTGCTTACTCAAATGTTTATGATTCAGCGACTAAACTGATTGCTGCTGTTATATAGTAAAATGAATCTAAATACGTTTAATTGATTTGTCATAAGTTTTTGTACAAAGTTCACTACAGGAATAGTGTGATCAATCCTAGTACCTCAGAAAAGAAAATGTCTGTTGTAACAACAGTTCAGTCGTGGCTGTTCATGCAGTGGTTATCAATGACTTTTTAGGAGTATAACTGTCACTATCTAACTTATGATAATCTGGTTTATAGTAATTAATTGTGCTTTGATTTCAAAAGTGAGTGCCCCACGGTTAAAATGGAAAATCGTTTGATAAAATTTGGAATGATATGTTAAGACCGTGTACGTGAATAAACAAATTTTATTGAGTGAGGTGGACTTTTACAAGTCTTCTCAACAGAAGACAATAACTGCCTTGGTAAGTCCAACCAATAACCTGCCGAAGTGAACTCATGAAGTTCCAAGAGTTTGTCTTGACTATAAAGCCACAATAGATCTAAGTTAGAAAGATTGATATCTTCTTCTCCTCATAGTCCTGTGGATCCGACCAACGCAAAAGTTACGTTGAATAACGTCGGTCCAGAATTTCGATGCGACCTTCCAGCCGAATTCAGTATAAAACTATTGAGTGGGTGGTATACTGGCATCATCCGACAAGCCATGAACAGGAATGCGAACGGCATGAACATTATTGTTTGCCGCTGTCGTGCAAAGAATACTTGCCTAGCCTAAGTAGACTATTCACGGACGTTCACAAATTAAGGGTTAATTTACTAAGGGTAATCCAAAAACACGAAGGAATATTTAATCCATTGGTTAGCGCCACACTAATCACCAGTTGCTTAATTATTGCTTAAAAATGGCGGGAAATTATTACTAATGGTTATTTTGTTTTAATGGTTTATTATTAGGTTATAAAAGGGACAACAGTTTCAATTTTTTTTCTTTTTCAACGAATTTCATTATGGAGGTAACCAGCAGGTGTCACTGTTGCTCAGCATCTAGTTAGATTGCATTTAGTTGTACATTATGTTACTCGCAAAACTGTGTTCACAAGATATACAATAATTGGTAAGTTCGATTTGACTTAAAAGAACTGATAGCAGGGTTACTGCTTTTAGTTGATAAAAAGTGTTTGTCCTATTGAGACTATAAGGCAATCCAGTTACCACTCACAAGCTAGAGCATGGGGGCGCGACTGGATTTAACTTTGTAAATTTCATATGGATAAGCACTGTTTAACATGAGTAAAGCTCAGATCTACTGTTTTTTCAGAATGATGCTGTCTGTAAAGTCTATTTGGCTGTGAGAGCTACGATTGAAGGCCAGTGACATTCAGATTAAACTTTTTTAACTCCTCGGCTAGTCTTCAGTAATTTGATGGGTGTTTCATCTGTGGCCGATATGAGCTCTAAAAACGTGCGAGTTTAAAAAGTTATACTACTGATAAGTAGTGCAAAATATGTGACCATTTAGAAGAGAACCGATCACGATAAATTCGGACTGACTGAATTCGAAACAATGACGGAAGTAGCATGCCCGAACGCTGCAATTGCCCTATGAGCTGAACTATTATGCTAGGCTGGGAGCTCGGAAATGCTATACCCAAACTCAATTACCCATTCAACCCCGCGTTTCAAATGGAACTGAGCGAGTGGTCTGGAAGATTGACAGCCCGGGCAGGATTTCCCATTCAGTTCACGTCTGAATTCGCCAACGCCATTGCTGTTTTATAAGTATGTAATTAGTGCGTGAATTGGATACATTGAGATATATAATTAAGTAGATGGATTTTTTTAACTTACACAGTATATTTTATAAATGAACCGCGGAAAAACCTGATGGACAACTTTGAGCTCATTCCTCAGGGTCTTTTGTTAAGCAATGTATGTGTTGCACGCACGAAAGCGCGCTACGACAATAAGTGCCACTAAAGACCAATAGAATAGGATAATCAAACGCCAGAAGTGATTACAGTCTTAATGGGATCATTATGACAGCCAAATGTAAACCTGTTTCACCCAATGGAAATGATTGTGGATTATGGATGTGTTATCACTCACAGTGTCGTTCTCAAATATCCGTCGACACAAAGGGTTTGGTTATCGCTGGATTTGTCACGTACAATAGATGTATGGGACATAATTCACACATATTACCACTCTGTGGAGAAATATCCACTTAGGGAAATATCCGATTTGATTGTTTGATGAAATACTAAAATGCATCAATCACTATTTCTGTCAGAAGGCTTTTTGGAGTTAAGTGATACGTACCACTTATCAAATATATATAATCTATCATACACAATCGCATTGCCAGGACACTAATTTTGGGTGCTTATTTAAAACTACGGGTACCCCAGAGGTACAATATCATGTGCGTGATTTGATCACTTGTTTCATGTAGATCAAGTTACCTAAGAATCATCATTACAGAAGTCAAAAACAACTTCCCACCATTGCAAAATAATACCTTGAAGTTGAGAGTTCTTTTCAGTTTCCACACTGAACGGCAATGAAGCAAAAACACAGAGTAGAACGAAATTTAAAATTAAAAGTCACATATATGCTATTTTATTACTGGTAAATACCATCACGGGCGTGAAGTCAATAGCCAGTTAGTGGAAAAATTGACTGTTGATTGTGCACAACCAACAGCGTTTGTCGTGCTTATTAATAGCCGTCTTGACATATTTGTACATGGTTATCTGCTTCCAAGTGCATGTATCAGGTGCCACAAAGGCGCATATTTTATGTCGAGGGTGAGCAGACTTCCTTACTTCAGGTTCTATGGATAGCATGATTGTGGCATGTGGTCATGCACAGGAGGTGCTAACTAATCAGTCTCTACGGTATGCGGTCATTACGGAGGTCATGGTCAATTGCACATAATTCGGAAAGGCCCAATGACGAATTATTATGGGGACATGATATCTAGACCTGGAAATCCTACAACTCCGATATAGTGATGTTACTTCCACTGTTTTCTGACTGAATATGTTGTGAACCTTTGCGGGCTAAAAAATAGGACACTGCTGCCAAACTCTTGATTACAATTCGGTTATTTAGTCAAAAGGCTTATGCACCTTGGTGCCAGTTGCTTGGGTTAGTAAACAGAGTTTTTTGAGACAGTTCGCACTCATTGCCAAACCATTTTAGTGTTATGCTTGAAAAAAAAGAATTTGTGTCACTGAAAATTGACCAATTACTTCACAACTTTCTCCTTTCTTTTGTCACTATATCAACACGGCCGGTCAGATAGCGGTATCAACAGCCGGCCAGAAATATACGCATTACAGTGTGGATGTTTTTGGTTGTGAATATCATAGATTATCACGTAAACTTGTGCATATTAAATATGCCTAACTTGATATTACAAGAACTATCCAGTGAGCTTGTGTTCTTGTCGACAAAGGTTTAGACACTAATTCAACGAGATATAGTTTAACATTTCGGAACATCACTCTTTCTAATGGCTGTAAGTAAACGCAATCCGTTACTGGTTGTGTAGTTAACGGATATTGCAAATAGAAAACATACATCTCTGACACATTGCTTTCTGTCGCGGCCAGTACAGCCTGACCTGTAGCAGACCATCTGGTTCGCCGATCGTAAGTAACAGCTCACGATGGTTGATTTAATTGTTTTCACGACGACCAAATTTCGCAAGACCACGGGGCCAGATAAACGAAAACTGCAACCCGTAAGCTCCACCGTCACAAGTTCATATTGGTACGCTAGTATTGATTCTTGATTTATCCTGAGACAGATGAAATCGGTGGTAACGGACTAGGAATCACCGAGTTAATGCCCAGCTGAGCGCATGTAACGCCCCTTGAAGATCTAAACAGGTAACTCCGAGAGAAATACGGTTGTATGAACTTTCTGCCGTCCACCAGCCAAAATACAGAACACTGTTAGAACGATCGTTGATGTATGAAACCACCAACTTTGATAAAAAATATATTTTCCAAAAAAGTCGGGTTCTTATCATCATTTTCATCCCAATCACCATAGACAGTAGTACACCAATACAAAACAGCCACAAAGAGAAGAGTATGATTTACTCAAAACGGATAGTTAAAGGTGTGAGAAGCTACCTAGCCACAAAAGCAGCTGTTTATAATCAAACATTTAACATTATTGTGCCAACACCCAAGGAACAGACAGCCGGTATGTAACTGAAAGTAAAACGCTATCAACGAGGCAGCCTGTTTATGGCTTCAACTTCCTCGCGTCATTAGTTGCTGGTATTTTGCAGACAACTTGGCCAAACAACAGCAGTTATCCTGACAGCGAGCCCGTTTATTCGCATTTCACCTGAAGTCCTCAGCCATCGACTTTGTTTGTCACGAAGGCCTCAGCTATGGAGCGGAACTCGAATTGTGGTAGATAACCATTCGTGCTATATACGCGTTCACATCTTAAGGCTGATAGCATGATCAGTTTCGGTTAAATTACGGTATTCCCAAGTGGTATGAGATTACACTGATTGAAGAATAACTAATTGCTTAGGAGTGGCTTATTACAAAAAGGAATGAGAAAAAATGATAATATAATCAGAGAAATCAGAAATGAAGGAACTTTTTACATGTAAGCCGGTTTTTACGTGCATTACCGCAAACAAACGTTGCTCCGATAGCTTCCGACTGTACGTGGCAAATTTCAGTAATTATATCGGCTCAAGGCTGTTCGCAGATAACACCGTTAGTTTGAGAGGTAGTTTAAAAAAAATGTCAGCACTCGTTTGAGAAAGAAGTACTTCTGGTATGAAGATATTTACGTTACAAGATAGCAAATAATTTGACTAGCAATCTTCTTTTCTTTGTCCTGACAAGAAATTTCGATTTGCTTTTGCTGTTTATCTACCTCTGATAGTGTTCTCAAAAGAGACGGTCACTGGAACACAACGTCTTAATGACTGTGATTAAAACTGAGTAATGTAGAACCGACGTGATTATATTTTCTTCTGATATGCCAAAATGTGGTTATTTGTATCTAGTTGGAATATGACGTACATGGCGATATATATTAGAGTAGCCGATTTGCCGCTCCTAATGAGTAGTTGCTACGTGGAGTAGACTTCCGGCCTATCGACTATGAACTGTTCCGAATCACTTATATTTCTCTGTAGCCCAGTAGGGATTTTAGATGAAATTTGATACGATTCTGTTCTTTTGATATTAGAAGGACAATTTGGGTTTGGATCACTTTTGTTCTGTCTAAATATGACAATTCTGGCTTCAGCTTTTTTGGACTTCTATACGGTAGTAAACGCCTAGACTTTGGTGTACGCTGTTGTGGTGCTCTCAAGCGAGTAAAATGGTCAAGCTTTAAAGAACGAAAGCAGTCAGAATTGTATGTGTGTCTGCATGTCAGACAATGGAGTACACTATGTCATATGAACGGGAAATGTAAGTGGTTACCGTGTTGCAGAGATTGCTGTTACTATCGCATACAACAGTATGTAGAGTACAACGTTTCGATGGTGCTTCGACGGGACAGAAACAACAGATCTTTAGTGAACAATAGATCAATGAGAAGTAGTAGAACATCATCAAACGCGGATCGGACAAAAAATTCAAATATGGTCATTAAATGATCGAATGGAGCCATCAACCTCTGACGTCTTCGGTTAGGCTACGTTTGTTCTATGGCAGTTACTACTGGCCGATGTGTCAAGCTTGTACCTTGGAAATGGTTATGCTCCTAATTTAACTTCTGGCGTTTTATGTCCCAGTGAATCATATGTTTACTAGAGTCTGTTGAATAAGACGCGTTTCATATTTGGTTGGAATGAATTGAATGTCCACCACACCGACAGAGTCACTCATGTAAGGTAGATCAATAGGTAGTGGTCTGATGAACCACAATCTTCTGGTCTTCCAGGTTGTGAGTTGGAAGAAGGTTGGTATCTATTTCCGGAAAAGTACCAGTTCTGGTGCACTACAACCCACCCACTACCTTGCGGTACAGATTTTTAATGCAAAGGCTTTAGTTGAGAATCCTGACCGTTCGCCCGTCTAGGTCTTGGCATCCTGTCAGTTTCTCAGCTCACATGACAACAAGGAATACTCCCAATACTGCTAATTCTATGATGATGAATGGCACTCACACTTCGTTGTGGTTTTCACATTTGGCCAGATTTTGCACACCCACCCCATTTTCGACATCAACAACTTTTGTTTATTAATCAGTACAAAAAACTGTTCAACATAATATATTGTGCTGCGGGATTAAATGTCATAGAACGGGTCTCATTAATAACCTAACGAAATATGTATATAAAATCCTTTCGTGTTTAGGTGTACACAGGTAAGAATTTTGGAGCAGTAGACAGATTACTGATGTTTTTGTTTGAAGTAGGAACAACGCGGGGAATTTTATGCAACACAATATATAAAATAGTTCGCATAATTACCACAAATATAGGTCCTTCAGTATTTAAGCGTCACTAAAGAATCTTCTTGGCAAACTATAGCATTTGGTGTAGCGGGTACTACTGACAAGTTATTTTTTGTTCATAGACGAACAATAAGTCAACGAGCTCCTAAGTTAAAAAGTTTATTGTTTTCGATAAAAAAGATTAACTACATAACATCACAAACCATCTGATGGCTAACAAAAATGACATACAATGGTCAGAATTCGAACTACACACTGCATCCTCAGGGGCTTAGTGACCAAAAGAGTTAACCAATTTGAACAAATATCATAGTTCAACTGTTGGTCGTGAAAAGAAGAAACATCACGGAAGAGTTTTACTGCAAGCAAAACTCAGCCACTTGGGATGTTTAGTTTATATAAATCTGAGGTGCTCTTTACTGTTTTGCGTAGACAGTGTTTCTAAGAGAAGACTCAGTAATTACTCCGTAGATCAGTTATGTGATCATCCCTTTTACTCACTTTCACTTCATAGTTACAGATAATTACTATACCATAGTGTTCAGTATAAACAGGTCATCTTTGTGAACTGTTTAACTATTCTTTTACTTCAACTTTTTCATCTCTGATAAACCTGATCAAACCTTACTGTACAGCTCTACTGACCAGTTATTATGTAATATGTCTTGTATCACATCCATTCCTATTCACAGTTGTTGGGAATTAAACTTATCCGTCTTGCGAATTTTGACAAGAGATTGCGTTCTTAAGCATAGCATTTTCATCATAATCGTTAACATCAAGTCGAACTTTAAGCCATACCTTTAGGCACTATAGTTCAGGCTGTTATTGGTTTTGACAACGTTCCGTGAGATAGCAGAGTAACAAATAAGCAAAAATGTACAAGAAAAAATAGAAAAAGAGAAACAGAAGAGTGAACAGACAAAATTAAAAGAGGCACCTCGGAAATGGACAGCCAATAACCTTGTCCCCAATGACAGACGTATTGTGATATCTAAAATCGATGGACAACATACAGACAATTCTGACGATATCTGCTTCAACCCTGCAGAATATTTCTCAATAGTCAGAGCAAGATCCGAATATGAAGATTTCGTTTGCCATTATCACGTAGATGAAAGAAGGTTGATTCATTCACCAGATTTGATTAACTTCATTGGCCCTTAGTAAATGCCTTTTAATGACTTATGAGGTTATCGTTCCAGCTAAATATCGGACGTAACTGTACAGTATAA
Organism: Paragonimus skrjabini miyazakii; assembly: GCA_014338405.1. Taxonomy (NCBI): domain Eukaryota; kingdom Metazoa; phylum Platyhelminthes; class Trematoda; order Plagiorchiida; family Troglotrematidae; genus Paragonimus; species Paragonimus skrjabini miyazakii. The sequence goes on from JTDE01000090.1 coordinate 343,915, forward strand.
GTAAACCCTGACAATAAATGTACTGCTTTGCTATTCTTATGCATTATATGACAAGGGCACATTTCTAATGATTAACTTCATACTGTCTTTTCGGTCCAACATCTATAAGTTCATATTAGGGGCATGTAATGTAGTTTTCAACGGAAACTTTGCCGGTTTCACAACCAACTTAGTCGGCCCCCTCACTGAACAGCACACACTTATTGCTATCACCCACCGAACGATGCTGTTCCCTATGTCCAACCAAAACGGTATCCCACCAAATGTCACTATTCGCATACTAGGGTCACATGACGCACTCGTGTGATTTTGCTTACTTGATTGTCTGGCCTGTCGCAAGTATTACTGCGAACGTGTTTTCAAGACTTAAGTGGTCCATGCTTTATAACTCGATTGCCACCTAATTTGGTTGAATTATTGTGTACGTGGCATTATGATATCAAACGAACATTGTGCTTATTCATTTCAGAGTTGAAAGTCGTTTTTCTAACACTGACTAAACTATCTTGATCTTGCAGTTATGGATTTGAGTTACTATGATAGTTGTACGCTGTGTTTTCACCTTGTGAGTATGGGATAAACTGACCGGTACCCACAATCGATTATTTAAGCCTGGTCGAAGATTGCTTGTGGTAAACAGAATAGAGTTTCACACAATCTTCTCCCATTTTCAAAGGCAAAAATTTAAGTGACAGTTTATGCAAAAACATTATTTGTGATCTCCGACCAAATGGTAGAACTCGAAATCAGTTCTTCAGTCTACGTAGGCTGTACAACCCTCTGACCAACTACTGTTCCCACAAAAATTCACACAAATAGAACCTCAATTACGACGACTGAGAAGATCGTAATAGAAACCATATATATTGCTATCGTCTCATTGCGTTTCTGCATTGAAAATGGATCTCGAAATTTACGGTATAAATCGTTGTCGTTCATTATCACTAGGTAGTACAACACAATTGTGTTAATGTGTTTGCCCGGCTGTTTGGGCGTTGAAGCTTGGTGATAAATGCCGAAATACTTTCCGCGGTTGATTACTTTGTAATTGTACCGGCTGTTATCTGAATACTGCGTTTTGCCTAGCTGACTTGAGTTGAAATTCAAGCTGTATTTATTTTGTGCAGCACAGCTAATTATTAGTGTGCATGCACGCCTGACTTACTGATAGGACTCTTGCAGTAGTTCATGTGATGCAAGTGTACTCAACACTGTTACATCTATATGATGTAAGGTCTAACCGAAATCTTACGTCTAAACTTATATACGTAACCCGATCATTCATCAGTAGTGTGACACAATTGTGCAATCATTTGGAGCGTCTATGCAGATAGGACCTCTTTTTAGTTAGTCAGTCAAGTCACTTCTGTGATTCAGGCTGGCCCTGTCAAAATGCTCAAATTTCTTACTGATCAGCGCACATATCCTAAAAGCTAAGTTACCTCTAGAACGCAAACTCGTAGGTTGCTATGTGTGCATGTGTATCATGATGTGCACCTGAGTTTTGTTAACTCACGGGTTAAACTCCAAAGCTCCGTGAGGTTTCCAATGAAACATTGTATACGCTTTTGCCCGCTTGGCTGTTATTGATTGTCACTGATTTTTGCTTGCCAGGTCTCTCAAGTTAGGTCAATTTCTCCCAGTAATGACCTATTGGAATTATCTTGTTACTGGTAATCCATCGGATATCAGTTTTGACCACACATCATGACAGCATTTGGAAATTCTGCTGATTGTCAGATTAATTGCATTTCTGACTTGTATCCCAAACCCACTACTAACCAATGAGATGCGCGTAACTCTCTCAACCATTCTGGATTTAAAACACAGACAGATAAATTGTGATTACGAGCGTAAGACGTCAGTAATTAGATGTGATAATCGATCTAATCTAATTCCGACAGAACTCGGGCATATCATTTGATTAACAGCAATGCATATAAATATGTCCTCTTCGTAATTGGGTGGTCACTGACAAAATGCAATATCATACAATAGGTTTCCTTGGTCTATTTCATCAAACCAATAAGAAGACATTACGTGATGTGAACATCTCGTTTTTGTCTCTTCAGTCGCATACCAAGAATAGTTAGAATATGTAATGAAAGAGAACGGCAACAACGTCTGAATTTAGGTAGTAGTTCAAAGGATCGTGGGCAATGGGTGGTGTGGCTCATTAACTTTTGTGCATACAGGACTGGATGTCTTCGCTTTTTCAACAAGATTGCACCGAATACACTGTGTTCGGGGTTTTGGCGCCGTAAGGACACAATGAACGAATGAGTCAGGTCAATATTATGACCGATAAGATATGTTTATTTCCAGGTTTCGAGCTCGGTTGTTTGTTTGGCCACTGGTTCGCATTGTAGAGGGAGGTGTTCGGCTACTAGTTGATCAAGGTACCCACCAGGTATGTAGATTTAAACGTCATTACATCTGCAGGCAAACTGATAGACTAGATGTGGAACAGAGTAGTTAGGCGAATTAGGTCTAGCGCTTCAAGAGCTAGATCCCTAGGTTAACGAGACGAGAGTCGTTCGGCTGCAGGATGAGTACTCCACAGCAGACCAAACTCAGTATACGTTAATTGAGGTGCAAAACTTTGTTGGTGAGTATTTTAATTGTGGATGCTGCGTGACTGCTAAATTATTCATTACTATTAAAGTAGGAAATAGAATACTCGAAATAAACTTCCTACATCCCACTGTTGTTTGACGGCACAACTAAAAACCTGTTCTGACATTATACTTTGCTTTCGAAGGTGTACTAATTGATGCATACCCTACCTAAGTTAACACGGATCAATTCGACTTTAGCCGTGATAACAAACCCTGCAATTTGTATTACCGTTTAAAAGGTTTTTGTGAACAGATGCACAAAATAAGAATTTGAAGTGCTTATATTTAATTCGTCAAGAACAGAGTACTACTGTACACATTACTGTAAACATTTAATGATAGGCATTTTGAAGTTGTCAACTGACAATAAATTGTATGGACTCACTTATGAAAACTAGATCGGTTTTGGTCATCTCAGCACAGATGCGTGGGTGGGTGTTAAGTTCACAATGAATGTTGGTTAGATGTAATTCAGTGAATGATGTGTGACCTGTGATGCTATTCACAGGCCACCGTGAGTACAGTCACACGTGTGACTTTAAGCTAACCTGCAGAGTCTGTAGATGACTGCGTAGGCAGGAGCAGGGGTTTGTACGTGAGCTGGACCAAAGATAGCCGAGGCGGGAGTTACAGTTGGCTAACTGGATGATTAACCGAATGTATGTGGCATCGATACGGCCACGAACACAAAACTGAGTTACAGGAGAAATAGCTTGTTGGACATGTTAACGGGCACATCCTTGGGCTGCAATAAACACACAATGTTCCATATTTGGCTGATTGTACACGATGGCCGACTGTGCATTTGTTTCATCAGATTTTCGATCTCGCCAGTTTTGTTCTCAGTATGGTTTGCACACCGCATTCGAAGACTTCTCACACACTGGACACCTCTGGGGCTAAAATAGACATTCCACTTAAATCTACAGGCTACGGTTTGAGATCCACAGTGAAATCTGACTATCGAACGTTTAAAATGTCCAACGGTTGGTATTTTTGATTCCTAATGTTTGTATTCAGTCTCGCACATCGGATGGCATTAACGCTAATTCAGTCAGGGGTTTAGAAGATAGATTTTTACCATGACGGTCAATCAAGTTCACTCGCTCATACCTTACAAACACATTGATTTGGTTAGATTATCCAATACGCTTCTTACATTGTACACTCAGTGCTAAGATTCCAGCTCGCTGGTTTAAGATACGAAGTGACCAGTTGATTGTCTGATATGCGGATATAAAAGTTTCTATCAGCAGTTTGACAACAGTAAGCCACACTCGTCCATTATCCCATATGGCTAGGAGTTGAGAACAGTGAAGGCTGTGTTGTAATTAAACAGGGTAATTGAAATGAACACTGTGATTGACTAACTGAATTATTCGCACATTAGCCATATATATGAATTTCAGAAATCCAGTCCCATGTATCAGTCTTTGAAAAGTTTGATATCCATCATTCTATTGTGTTTGATAAAGAATCCGAAAAAGCAGTCGTTTTCCTTTGGATACTTACTGACAGACTGTCACAGTTCTTCTCGTCATACTATAGCTTTTCTTGTCCTAGGTTTAATGCATGGTCATCGTGGTTCAGGTAGTGTTGTGAGTTTAGTTACATTGTTCTTAATTTGTTTAGTGTGATATAACTACGTATTGTATAGGTCTGAGACAAAACACAGTGCCAGTTCAAAGTTAGGCAGCAAACGTGTTATCCGTACTACAAGTTCATTGATGTATTACAGTGTAAGCTGATTGAAGAAACCTGCCTGGGCAATCAATACTTTGGAGATTTTGGTAAATACCACATGAAATAATAGGTTGGTTGGATAACTGAGTCTAAATGTGATGTCCGTGAGCTGCCGGCGTGACTTCGAGGCTTAGCTGATAGTACGCTTGCCGCATTTGGGCGTGTTCTTTTCGTCGCTGGTTCGAATCCGGTCGAAAGCCCTATTTTTCGCATTGGGGTCTCTTCTGAAAGAACGTCAAAATAGTTAGTTTTCTTCAAAACTTTCGAATAAACCAGTTGGGGCACAAGCAGCGATTAATGAACTCGCTTCTTACTCAGCCGCGGTGGACAAATTATCAACGTCATTTAACTGCGAGCTTGGATAGTTCATCAGTTGAATATGAAAGGTCACTAGGACCAGACAAACTAAGGTCTAAGTACAACTGTTTCTGAGCATACAAAGCCCATTTTCATACAATCTGCAGATTGCAAGTACATTAGATTTGAATAAGGTGATGAGTTGCTGAGTGTACAAACCGGTTGGATAATGTGGCCTAGAGTGTGGGCTCGTTTAATGCTTGAGGTCACTAAGTTGCTGTATGTTTTAATAGTATCGCTGTTGTTTGACACCTTGGACTTTTGCACCTATTTTGGCAGACATTTTTTCATTCTACATATCAGGCACCTCTAAGTCTTTTTTATACAAATTTCTACACAGTTACATATAGTTTGGAAAGTGTAATTCAAGATGTCACCGATAAGTTGACCTCTTTTGAATGAACATTCATGTGGTATTTGAATTCAGGCAAATACGCTGTGTTTAGCGACAACAAACGTTTGTTTAACTGAAGTACTTTATCTTTGATTTATTCGGTGCACAGTGTGACCAACCTTCTATGACAGTCAAACATAAACTGGTGCAGTAACTACCTACTTGAATATCAATTTTGGTATTCTGTTTCTTTCCAGAAGCTCAGTATTAGCAACAATGGATATAACAGATCTTATCCTGGACAAATTTTATACGTTTATATTCGCTGGACTTAATAGTGTATATTTATTCAGATATATCAGGCATGAATCTATTGATGTTCACATACTTACAGAACCAGATAGTTTCCATTTGGACAACAGTTTTAGCAGACCTGTCTTCTTGGAGACACACGAATACTTGTTTCTGACGAGACAACACAAATTATGTGAACCAGATGATTTGTGTTGTAACGGTTTGTTCAAAATGACCGCAGAAATCAGAAGGAATAGAACAAAACTTGAAGGGGAACCAATAACAACACTTCTGACATTTTACTGCTGCGCAGTAAACTTGTTACCCAATTTATTTCATTTTCGATAGTGAAGCAAATAATGACATCAAGTTAGCTTCTAATGGGAGCATGGGAGACACCAGAAAAAGTGGGTAGTCCATTTCTCTACAGGGCTGTACATGGTTCCTTTTGAAAAAGATTTCGTAAACACGGCGTTAATTAACTGTTTCAGTTGTGTGATCAAAGAACTGGTGGTCGATTTTTATTCACCCTAAACACCTCATCTTACAATCTGCGTGGCTTAATGTTATATCATTCAATTTTTCGGTGTAATTTAAGACACAGTCATACTTTCCTACAGTTGATAGAACTTGCCATTTTTTCAGGTTGTAACACACACACAGTAGACTATCTCATAGGTAGTTGTAACGGAGCATATGTTTTATCCTTTTCCAATAAACAGTAAATCGCCTTTCAAATTATAGCACGGTGGTTTTTCGCATGAATATCTTCCTCGTATTGGACATCATCGTTAATCAGGCAGTTGTAAGCTTTCCGAATTTATCTTTATGGGTGAACCTAGTGATTTTTGTGCAGCGCACGCCTCATTTGTCTTGTCTAAAATCCTGAACTGTACGTGCAGACCGGACCGTGTGTGGTATACTTTCATTGTCATTAGGTAACCAGGTACCAGATTTCTAACTGGCGTACACGAACGCGTCAGCTGAACTTCGTGTTTCTGTTTACCTTAGGTCTCTAACGGTGCGCTCGATTACTGTCCATATCACGTCAGATTACTGATCGCATTCAAACTGCAATCTATATCTATTCTCACAAATCGTTTAGATCCTATCATCTTGTCATTCTGGTTGTCAGTGGTCACAGAAGATTACTTGCAAACGAAGGTATTTAAGGTTAAGGCAAAAGTACCAAATCCCATAGCAAAACGCAAGTGAAAAATTCTTGTAGTGAATAAAGTGATTGTAAAATCGCATATTTTGTATGTAGCACAAACAATCAAGCCAGAAGAGACAAAGGGAAGAAAGAAAGAAACACCGTAAATTCACGCAAATTTCTTGTCTGTAGTTCGAAGGAAAGGTGGACAAATAAATATTTTTTACCAATCAGTAGTAAACATTTTAGTTTCTAGTAAAATACTGTATCTCAGTTAACGAGGACCTTGTGGGTGAAAACCTTCTGTACCAGCAACGAGTAACTATATTTAGCTTGTGGATAGTAATGCTGCAGTGGTAATGTAGTTACGGTCACAACCTTTTTGAAGTCATCCGGTTGATTAAGCCGGTGTACCACAATGATCATTGGTCAACTGATTTCAGTTCCCCGGCTCAAAGTCTCTCCGGTGTACCGCAGTTCTTTAGGCCGGATGATTATAATGATGCATTCGTGTAACACAGGTCCACAAGTATCTACAATGTTACACAAACTGACTTTCAGCAATGCCATATATGAGCTTGAATATTTTATCCCATCCAGCGCCGACAACAATTCACATGGTAAAACAAAGCAACCTTTTCCCGTCACAAATTCATACGGTGTCATATGCTTAACAGCCGCTAAACACAAAACCACCTACATGCGTCCAATCTCATCCAATTAAGTTGTGATCAGTTGGTCACTGTTTACTAAGCGTTATATGATTGCACAAAACGTTCACTTCATTGAATTATGATGTTTCACAAACATTCCGGGTGAATTAATACTCATAACGCAGGAATCACCGAAATGTACACTGGATGATCGTTCAGTCAG
>JTDE01000090.1:351389-370357 GCA_014338405.1 Paragonimus skrjabini miyazakii
TGGGCTCTCGACATGTCGTTTTTTAACTTCCTTTGTCCACATATACGTGTATATGTTTCAGCAATATGCTACCGACATGTTGTTTTCCTGTAAATTAACTAAGTGAATTCCAACACAATTCACACCAAAAAGTACAGTTAGAATACCATCCAAAGAAATGCACGACGGCTTAAAATGAGACGAAATCATGTCGTAAACTTCATTCGAAAAATCATTCATAATTATCACACTATGTGTTTTGTTTGGACAGGCCACCGTTCGATACACCGGACGCAATGCGAACCTACAGCTTGATTTTGAAAGGCATCGATGCCATCGGTTTTCCACCAAAAGTAACAAGAAACGCACAAAATTTGATCAAAAAGCTCTGTCGGTAGGTGGTTTCTGATATTCAGTATTCGTATGACATTTTTGACACAATTCTTAAATAAATGGCTAGTTGAATATGAGAGTGAGGCGTTCAGAATGTTAGCGGTTTTCATCTATTTGATTTCATCATTCAGCTTTGCACACAAACATGTCTCTGAACTACAGTTAATTTCATAGGCATTTTGTTCACACAGATATAAACAATGAAAGTAGTTTTCAGCTTTACATTTCAACTGGCCTGTTGTCATGCAGCACGCTGCTTGCTCTCAGACTTCCTAGACTCAGGTAGGAGCATTTGTAGCAAGTGGGATCTAATCTATCACTGTGCGATGAGTAATCGTCTTCGTTGCCACCAGACTATAGCGGACCTGCGAAGGGTACCACCTGATTTGACCAGACAGGGATTCTGATGCTAAACAGATTACGAGAAGAATATATTAAATTTATAAAACCCCAATCAGTAGTTTTCAATTTCTAACAAACTGATTTGGTTAAATTTGGTTTGCTCAAATGCATGAAGACCAAGTTACCAATATTTTAATTTAAATGTTTACTCACAATAGTTCGTTATTGATAGTGGCTAGTATTTTTGTTTCACTGCTATAAACTCATGAGAAAAAATTTAACTTACAGAAAGAAGGGTATGAAGGGTTAACAACTAACACACAAAACTCTTATTTATAAACTTGAAGATAGTTCATGAAGTGTATACTCTGTGAAGGACTGTTTAGTTACAAGTGGGAGTAAGCCGAAGAAGTAAGGGTATTAGTATGAAATCAATATTTAATCGCAGAATGACTAACGCTCATATATGACACATAAATAGCAATGTACCGAATATATGTGATTAACAAGATCATAAAACATGTTGAAATTTATCAAAATCGGGATAGCGTAGTATAAATTATTTTGACTGTTAGGGTTTATCGTTTGAGACAGTGGAAGCTTGCGGGACTGGATGATGGACGGATGTACTGATCTGAGAATAGCCTTTGATTTATCACTTTTTTGCTTGGTAAAGCCGTACGGACTTTGGAGTCGAAACCCCTCATCGCAGTACCGCGTATTGTCTGGCTGATGTGGCGACGTCCAGGCCGTATATGTTGCTCAACACACTGTGTAGCATGGAATAGTCATTCTCTCTGATGTATCGCGTAAAAGTGTGTGAACAAACTTCAGTGGTGTGGCAATTTTCAGGACCATCAGCCATTCCGAACAATGATCCAGATAATCAACTGTTGACAGCAAAACTGTTGTTTCTGATAGAGTTGGAACCACTGAGAAACATGAGCAAACATGTTTGATATTATAGAACAGATAAGTGTTTAAAGTGTGAGGCAAAAATGTCATCAATGTCGGGACATGTTGCTTGCTAGATATGATATGTTGGAGAGATAATTTTCTTGAATGTATGCATGACAAGTTGAACAACTTGAGTAAAGAACGTGTATGGACGAACGCACTGAAGGTGTGGTGATGGGTTTATCGTGATAGTTCGGCTGACCGACCAGCAGCTTGTCAACTACGGGTGAAGTTGGTCGAATCCTTATAGTATTAACGATTAAATTCAGAAGGATACAATTACTTTCTTACTTGATCTTTTTTCACTCCTCAACATTAACTAATCTTCATACTTCATGGAATTTGTCATTATCGCCACTTATTTTTTTATACAGTGCGCTCATTATTTGTGTGTACACCATATAAGTAAACGTTATCCCATGGCAGCTGACAGCTTGTATGCCACGAAAACATTGACGAACAGCCATGTGGATGGAATACACAGCCAGAAGATTTACTTCATCTGCCTCCAGACTAACCAGTCACACTGATCGAGGACAAAATAAGCTTGTGCGCTTGCATCACCACAAGTAACCTGCGCTGTACTACCTGTGGGTTTTGCTCACATGCCACGTATCTATAGCAAACCATGACAAATAATTCAGAGAGGTGGGTGAGTGGAAACCTTTACAGACCAGGTGGTCAAGACTGACTAGCCAAATTGTAGGTTAGTATACAGGTAAAACCCTTCTCTCTGGGATAACAAAGGAAGAGCCCCTACGGTGGTCAAATTTAGCGCACCATGGCAAAGAGAGTTTTTCAAGGTATGTCTAACGTGGTTTCAGTATATAAACGAACCGCTTCACTGGTGAACAGTTTGTCAAATGTAGCCAGTTAAAAAAAACTCAACTGTGGAAAAACTGGGTTGCATTCAAACCAATGACTTGACGAGAAGGTTAACATGTTACCGGCACTCTACCAACCAAACTATGAAGCCACACCTCTCCAAACCGACAGTACACGACAAGCACAAACTGATTTAGTCCGTTCCAATAAACTGTGTCCGGCTGATCAAATAACAGCAAGCGGATTGAGGAATTTTCATATAATTAGTTCAGATGGTCGAAAAATTAACTAGTTATCAGAACGTAGACGTCTTACTAATAAGCTGTATTGCAAGTTATTGTGAAATTCGTAAAGAACTATCGATTTCAATATATTTGACGAATTGAAAAAATCACAACTGTGTTTTAGTTGTTCGTAGATTAAACTTTAACGTTTCGGATATGGTTTTCCTTTCTTCAGTGACAATCCCGCGGAGCGGCTTGGTTACGGAAAAGGTGGAATTCGTGAGGTTGAAAGACATGTTTGGTTTGAAAGTTTTGACTGGGTTGGTCTGCGAAGTCGCACCGTTCAAGCGCCGTTCAAGCGATCAGTGAGTTTTATGCAAATATGTTGATCAGTCCGATCTTCATAATTCTATTCGGTATGTTAAGCAACAAGAACACTTAAGATAGTTTAAAAGTGAGTGGTTCATTATTTGTAGTGTATTAATGAGATCCAAAACGATGCACAGATGCCTAGATCTATGGTTCTTACTTTGCGAATCATTGTTTCATGTTTTGGCCAACATTTGCAATAATTTCTAAACTACTAATGAGTACTGATGAGTAGTCGGGGATGTGATTAATTTCAAGTTGAACATCACCCACAATTGATCGCAGCTGCCTCATTCCCATAGACTTTCCAGTCGGCCCCTTTCGAAAAGAAGCACTGTACTTGAGTTTCGCTCTCATTAGAGCAGGTTTAATGAGATCGGAGATCTCGACCTGTCTAGGAAGTCCTAATCGCGGGGTTATCGATTGGAGTTAACAGACAGTTACTGTGCGTCCATTCCGAGACGATCGGGCAACCGGATCATTACTCACAAGCGAAAGTGGTTGAGTGTTCACATGTAATAATTCGGTCGTGCCTAACGTGAGGTCAATGGCGCAGTGGTAAACACGGTTGCCTCATGAACAGCGTGTCCGTGGTTCAAGTCCCGACAGTGACGATAATATGCACTACTGACGAGCTCTAATGAGAGCGAAACTCGAGTCTAGTGCTTCTTCTTTTCGAAAGGGGCCGACTGGATAGTCTATGGGAATGCGACAGCTGCGATCAATTGTGGGTGATGTTCAACTTGAGATACTAATGAGTAATCATTAGTGTCATTCAGCAATTCCAAAATGTTAAAGACACTGGTGTTTGTGATTACTTCATTTGAAGGGCTGGAAAGCGTATTGAAGCTCACTAACACATCTGTTTTCACTTGTTAGCCGCTGACTTACAGTAGTAACGTGGTATCGCAATAACACTTGAACAGAATGAATTGGTATAGGTCATTAACAAAATTAAGTTAAACTGAAAGCATGATTTATCACATTTTGTGTCCACTGTGCTATTTGTTGCTTGGTTAACAGGGCTTCATTACTCGCCGAAGTGTTAGGGGTTCGGAATCGGGCAACACTACAACAAAAAAATGGATTGATGCAATACTGTGACTTGTTAACAGAATGTTTCGCAGTTATTGATCACCGGTTCGTCGTTCGGTAATCCATCAAACCCTTCTTTCACCTAACTGACTGCATTGACTATTATGGGAAGTGTACGGCTGTCCGTCGGGGGATAGACTGACCCACTCCATCAGTGTAGACTTCTTTACGGCTTCCACTTAGATGGAAAATAGATTGTCTGATAGAATGTTCAGATGATTTAGTAAGGCACTGACGAGTTAGTCATTTTCTAGAACAATACTAATGACCTTTGGTCGATTCACAGTACTGTACCTCGAGTTTGTGGGCTGAAGCTGCAAAGCAGTGCAGCAAAAATAGTTGATGAATCTTTGGCTGGTACAATCTGCCGCGTGTACCTGTTTCACAAATGTATGCCGATTGTTGTAGTTGGATCAGAAACTTATGAACATAATAAGTTGCGGGAAATTCTCACTGCTGTGGTTTTTATCGTAATCATTTAAGAAATGCCCATAACGCATGGTGAAATGTGTTGATCAGCTTAGGGCTATTATGAACGAATTATCAATAAACTAACAAAAATTGAATTCCACCTAGATAAATTATGAGCTAGTGAGCACAACGAGCATTAGAAGTGTGAAGCAACGGTGACCAATTTGCATGCACCCAACAAATGCACAAATGAATGGTTCCCAAATGAGTACAACTTAAATTTTCTCAGCTTCCTAAACGCATTACCTTTGCCTTCTAATTAAGCGTGCAGTACGGCTACACCAAAATCAAAACACCGAAAAATAAACACATTGTTCATTCAAAATGATGTTACAGATGAGGTACTTATAAGGTAGGCGTGTTAACTGAGTGTAATGTACCATACCAAGAACCACATGAGTTTCGAAGTCACACACGAAATAGTAGATCCATATGAGTATAGACGAAATGTGCATTCTTTCTCCGGGCTCACTCTTCAGTTACCACCGTAGAATATCCACATATTGCTCCCGAGGAAGTGATACCATCAATTTTGGGAAATACCTTTTTGAATCAATCACAATGCTGTTTAGTTAGATGTTAAGCAAGGAGATAAGAAAGCACTTAAGTGAGAAAAAGTACTCAATCACACTAAAAACGAGACCATTTGAATGTTCAATAAGAAGACTAGACTACACTCAACTAAGTCTGTACCTTTTAGTGGACAGCTTAATTTAGATAAGTTGAAACTTTGCCCTTCCAGCATTACAAACATATCGACGATTGCACGCATCCCAGCATCACATGATAATACCGGGGGCGATCGACATTATCCATAATCTCCTGCATACCGCACACTTCTGCAGTCTACAGCGACTGCTATGCTCCAAAAATGTTTCAAGCCCGGACAAAATTATCCTTCGCCATGTAATCCTGTTTAGTAACATGTGCAACTGCAGACAAAAGTCTACAGTGCAAAGTTAGAGATTTATCTGAGTAGCATTCTGATAGTACATATGTTCGGTTGATGTCCTGTCTGACCGCTAGAGGCTCAGAATTCGCGGCATACATTCTATGAGGAATGCACAGGTACTGTTCACCCATTTGATGTCGAGTTCCCATCTGATTATCGTAGAATGCACGTTATTTAGCATGGTGCCATATATTGGTGACTATGCTTCCACTTGACTGCTGTGACTCTTTCAGATTGCTGAGAGGAGGACTAGCCGATAACTCCCAGTCTGATGAAACACTTGTGGCATAAAGTCTGCTATATGTGTTATCCTCTTCAATGTGTGACATTTGTTTTGGTGAGGTACACAATCTACTAACCTGTACTCAAGTATCTCACTTAAAAAGCAGTCGGGAACTTACTGACTCATCTCTAGCTTCCAATTTTAGAAACCGAGGCTGCTACTTTAGATGAACGGTGTATTATGTAGACAATCAACCAATTAACGTCGGCACTGTACTTTTCTTTCACTCATTCCATTCTGAGTCATTCTGATGACACCGGACATAACGATCAAGTGAGACATCTAGTGTTATCTCCGAAGCACTTGTACAAACGCCCATAGTAATGCTATCCATACAGAAGAAACCGTCCAATGGTTTGAAATTTCTACTTGGAACAAAAACGCGTGACGAAATTACAAAAGAATTTTTAAGAACGGGAATGTGAAATAGAAATGCATTTACCGACTAAACTGATTATTAAGCCCAACTAGCACGCTGACTATAACTAATTTTAATAAATTACACAAAGCAATAATATTTTAGTCACCCCATTACGAGGATGCTGCTCATATCCAATCTGAACAGAAACAGCAGAAGTGTTTGCGTTTGATGAGTAAGATTTTAAATACGTATGCTCGAAGCAGTTACCTTGTACTCTTGAATTTATCGCAGAATGCACATAAAATAATCGTAACAATTCACCACTTTCTCTGGGACTCACTTACAGTTAAGAAATTGCCAAAGAACACTAGAAACCAATAAGCTAAAAAGATGTTGTCAATTCTGCAAAATACTGACTTGATAGTTACGTGAATCGGTAATACGATAACCTCCGTTAAAAATTTTACAGTCTGTTTAAATATTTTATATTAACATCACTCAGATTTTATCACATTCTTTGTATTTAGGTAAACCTTCCAGTCAGCCTGTTTCTATCTATAACAAAATCAACACTCAGTTCTTGTACTTCTTTTCTAAATTGGCTGACTGAAGAGTCTGTCTGAATGCGAAAGTTGTTACCAAATGTCAATGACATTCGACTTGAAAGTAACCAAATCCCCGACTACCCATCGGTAATGTAAAACCTCAGAACTCATGAGGTTATGTCAACTAGGGTGAATAGAGGTACAGAAGAGAGGAATTGTCACTTACGCTGGTTATCGAGCACTGACAGCATAGTACTTGTGTATGCGATAGACAAGAGTGTGGTATTGTGGCGCTACAGACAGGTCAGGGTGTTTGTCTGGTCACTCATGGTGTGAAATCCACACAGCACTGAGGAACTTATTTGACACATGAGCACTCAAAGAGGAATTTGAGTCTTAGTCTGCGTAGTCATATTCACCAGTGATCATTCATATTACTAATAAGTAGTTTGGCAAATTCGTGCTTTTAGATGACACCCAATTGTGAACAGTTCGAACTCCTGGCATGACTTCGTAGCTCAGCTGGTAGATCGCTTGCCGCGTTTGGACATGATGTTTCTGTTGCTGGTTTGAATTCACCCGAAGCCCTGATTTTTCATAATTGGGTCTCATCTAAGATCATTTATATGATTATTTCTACTCTGCAGTTGCAAAATATGACTGCTGAAGATTGAGGGTATAGAAAGCACCAAAACGTTCAAACAACAATGGTTGGGTTCAGTCGAACGCATCTGATTGCATTAGAAGATAGGAAATTAAGTAGACAGAAGATGAACTTTTGTCTCAAGAATGCATGAAGCTCACTCACCGAGAACCCCGAAATAAAAAACTGAATGTACTGACTATGTTTTATGAACAACTTACAATTTACTGTATTGTCCCATCACTTCTAAAGCTCACCGTCATAATATGCGGAACTGTTTGCCAATACAGCTGTAATGTGAATTGAAAATAGTCGCTAGTAAGTCATGTTCGTCCTCCGAATAAGGTTTCGCCCGGCTCACCTGGGTTTGGGTTGGAAACATGAAGAGATTTGTCAGCTACTCGGTTTTACTGGAGCGATTTTCATCGATCTTTGAATGTTTTATGTGAAGCAGTAACAATCAGCGAGAGGACGTCACCGAAGTCTCAAGGAAACTTCCTTACAGCTGTAATCTAGTTATCACTTACGATTCAGTTGCTTGTTTGTAAACCGCACACATTTCTGCTTAGTTGATTTAAAACAAAAATGTTTTAGCATTTGACTTCTACTTACTTGTTTGAATTTATCCCCAATTTAGGACTCGTCCTCCTAAACATTGTTGTATGACAATTGTATAGAAGTGTTAACCACTGCCGAATTGCTGTCGATGATGGCAAAGCTGCTAACTTATAACAAAACAGAAATTCTAACTTAATAATTCCGAACTTCCACGTAGTTGAACTAAGTGCAAAAACTGCGAGTAACTTAAACTTGTGATTGACTAACTTGTAATCATCATCACTTCAACTTTTTACTAAATTATCGAATTCCAACAGTGAAGTAACTTCTGCTAACCTCCTTTCAAAATGTACTTCAGGTTAGTAACACTGTCGATTTACGAAACTTTGACAAGTGTCCAGAAGATAAGGAGTTGCCGATGGACGAGACTTCCGGATGGGATGCGGCGTTTTGAATTTCACAACCATGCTGCACGTGGTTTTTTCTTTCCAAGCGAAATGGATGGATCCTCATGTCAAATTGCTCAGGGCTTGTACCATATACGCACATTATTACTGTTATTGTTACAGCTACACTTAAACGTCAACTATCACTGTTTTAGCAATGTACACATTTTTTCAAAATGAGTTTTACAGTGGCGAAGCGGACTCCTCGCGCAACCTGACAGATGAATCCGTAAACATCGCTGTCAGACAAAAATATGCATGTAACTGCCCACTGTTCGAACAACACGTTTGTATTCACATGCGTTCAAGATTTGTGCGGCGACAGATTTGGATCTGTTGTCTCAATTCTATGCTTTTGTACCCATTTTCCGTCTTCAGATTTCGTTTGATTATAAAAAGCATTGCTAATAGCAAGATATGAAGTGATATGAATTGTTTGCGCACAAACTAATAGATCTATCTCATGAATACGCCAAGTTTTATCAATATAATGACCATATACACTAAAAGAACACTACACTAAATGTAACCAAGGAGTAAGAACATGGGTGAATAATTGAACAAATCTACTGGAAATTAGTCAGGTTTAGACAAAACCTGAGCTGTCTCACCTCGGTCGCGAATAATCTGAGAGCAATCGCACAGTAGTTAGCATGAAGCTTCATGAAGGAGTGAACCAGAGTTCGAATCCCGATGTTGGCTAGGATGCGCGGTAGTGGGGTTTTGTAACAAGGGGGAAACTTTCATTCATTCCTTCGTTTCGAATGAAGTTCACTGAAAAGTCCGTCTGAGGGCAGTTGTCACATTCACTCACGAGTGACCTTCAATATATTCTTGCTGCACCTATCATTACACATTGGAAATTGGAAAGTAACTTTAGGTTCAAGCGATTCGGTTTAGAAAACAAAATCCATGTACGCATTTACCCTTAAAAATTATGATCTTCTGGGCTGGGATTTACAGTTGGTACAAGGGTTCAAGGTCACTCAGTTAGTGCCGCTAATGCCACCGGCTGATTCACCAGTTCAGTTGTCAGTAACATAATATTCATTGCCACAAGATATATCTTAAGAGTGCTGGTACCCAGTTCAACTCACCGTAAAACCTTGCCATATCACTGTTCTGCTCTATACTGAAGGAAGTTGCAACATAACCAAGAAGAGAGTATGTTAGTTGTGACTGGTTTCACTGACCCTCGTCCCAAATTCTATCCGCTGGAGCGAAGCCGGTCTTATGCATGTTTTATTTTTTCTCTCACACGGCTAAAGGGATTGAATCGAACTGTTTTTTGCGTTCCGCTCAGCCATGAATAGCTCTGCTTTCAGTTGTGAAAGGGGGATACTTGAACAGTATAACAGTTTAATACTGACATTAATTCTCCACAACCCTGGAACCGATCGGTAACTCGTAATTAATGGGTTACGTCTCCATTTTAGTTGTACGTGGTTAATCGATTTAGATGGGGTGAAGTATTAGTGTCCAATAACTCAAACTAATTTAAAAGAGACTAACCCATCAAGATGTCAAATGCTGAAGAATACGGCGGAAGCAAAGGGTTTCTAAGGTGTTCAGTTGAACAACAGTAAGAAGAAAGAACTTTACTCGAGTTTTCCTCTTACATAATCTCGTCAATAGTGTACATCCTAACCTCTACCGGGGTTCGAAATCCAGCTGTGTATTCGTGAGGCAATCATATTCGCCATCGCATCATTAGCCACACATCACACAAGACCAAAATAACACGTGGAAACGACTACCTATATATGTCCATGAGTAACGCTCGCATTATCTGATTTTCTCGACATAAGACACAGTACATGTTCGGTTAACTCTCATCGACGACAAAACTACTGGGACAGTTATCCTTGTTGAAACCACGATAAGCATTGAGGTCGTTAAGCAAAATTTTGCAAGTGGTATTGGATTTTGATTGAAATAAATTGAGCACTACCCACAGTTGTCGTATTCTAGTGAAATTTCCGGTCTTCTTTTTCCGTTAGTAGTGCGTATCCTTGTCATAGCCAGGATCAAAACACCGGATGCGTTTTTATGAGACAACTGCAAAACTAGAGTCTAGTGTTTTTTCGAGAGAAGCCGACTCTGAAGTCTATGAAAATTCGAGAGTTGCGATCAGTTGTGGGTGATGTACAATTTCTGTAAAAACCAAAATCCTCTACTACTCATTAGCAGCTGCGACTGTCATTGTATGTTTGACCTCATGATATAAAGAACCAAATTGTATATACGCCAACGTTCAGTCATATTCGCTTGTGTTTAAGGCACAGACTGTCCAATCGCCTCGATAGTAGACAAACTAACTGTTCTACTCTAACGATAGCGTGATTCGAGTATAATATTTTGTTTGGGGAAGTGGTTTACTGCAAATCGTGTGAGAATGCAAAAGTTATATTAATTTGTGGATGATGTTCACTTTATATTAGAGAAAATTCCCTGCAACTTGACAGTTATAGTGAAGAGGTGAAAGTTGAAAACCTCAATTGGGTTTTTTTTATGGAAGCCTCAGTTGTACAGAATTTGCAAGCAGAATAATGAGTACTATCGAAGGAACATAAAGTAATATAATCAATGCGGTCCAAAATAATTCAGGAAATGGACAGAAAAGTTGGCTAGTATGTAAAATTGATGGCATAATGAACACAGTTTGGTTGTTTCACAGAGGAGAAAAAGTGTTGGGGTGGATTGACAGATGTGGATCTGATCGTCGCAATGTGGACGTGTGAGGATGTGTCACCAGGAAAAGTGGGGTAGCACTAGAAGACGCTAGGGCAATCATCGAGTCAACAATAATAACCATAGACGTAACGAAAAAACAACCGAGCAATATGTGAAGGTTTATGAGTAAAACGATGACTATCAAGTGAATTTAAGTTAGCTATGCAACATAAAGAAAGTCTTCGTTTACAAAGAGACCCTCGTGTCCATTAGACAAATAAATTGGCTGAGCACTGTGGAATACAAAACATCAAAGGCATATATCCTCTAAAATTCATCATCCAGTCAGTACAGACATAAAAAATATTGAGAAGAACCTGAGATATTCAATCAGCAAAAATCCAAGTCACAGTAATCGCAAACATATCACTAAACATAAAAATGCCTTCACTCACTAGTATGGGTAAAAGATAGGTCAACGTCCCGTGATCGTGTCCAATATACTGATTTTAACAGTTTCGTTCACTGAGAACAAGAATTGAATTCGGTCTACTCACTAAAACCCTGCTTCGGAAAAATTTACCCAAAAGATTTGCCGGAGGTCGACTGTCATTTTCTCTTGAGAATATGACTACACGATACGCAATTTTTACTTCCACTAAGAGCCCTATTCGTGGTACTGGAAAGAAATCTGCGTTCATCTCACTCATATTCGTAGAAAGGATTATCAATAAGCAAGTGAAGGGACGTACACAGAATCCACCAAAACGCACTGTCCCTGCTTTATCACTGAGGAACTTGTTCACCTCCAGAGCTATGCTCAGACTTGCAATTAAAGGCAGACTGCCTACCCACGATCTATCAGTGCTTATGTAGTCTTTCACTTGTTACTATCATACAGTATAGCATATCGGCCGTGCAATTTCTTGAACGCCTGTTCAAACTGATTAGAGAACATCATTCCACCTGGATAAAAACCGGGGTCACAAAACCGATTACTATTGCATCTTTCCGTAAACAACCACTAAGTAGACCTGTTTAAAGCATTTTCGGTCATATATAGGGTTTCAAGCAAACAACCAGAGGCGGTCAGACAGTGAATATTGGAAACGGTCGGCCTGATCAGAATCAGATTATGCAACTCAGTATTCTGTTCACAAGTTATTCCTACTTTACACCGGTTGGCAGCATCCGGTTCAGATTAACCTGTCACAGTGACGGAAGCCAAAGAACACCTGTGCCTAACCTTCATCACAAATAGCAAGCACTGCATCACTTGTGGCTCCAAGCACACACCACGTATTCAGTGTAAACCCGAAGAAATAAGACCGAGAGGTGTGTATGTGTGACGCGTTTCTGTCCAGACGACCAATGCTTGTCGGTCAATTGATTGGATAATCCGAAAGTGAAAACCCTATCTCACACGAAATGAACAGAGAGAGACTCCAGAGACTTCAGAGCTGACTGAAGCTGATGACGCATTATAGTGAACAAGTATTCTCCCTTGAACTACAGTTTTATGAACATTTCTACTTTCTTTGCTGTGTGAACTGCAAGTCTTTCCGTTGTTTTCTTGCTATGAACCGATTTAAACTTATCCGGATATCCGTTAACAAGTAATGCAGTTCTTAGGAAATCTTCCTCTTGTGTCAGCCGGTCATCCGTACCGATTCGTCGGGCTCTGTCGAATAATGTTTTAACTAAACCACGCTTGTAGGTCATGGGTGCAAACCTGGAGAACTGGAGCTATTGGCCACCGGAAGTTGCTTTTTGATAAACCGACTGCTGCAGCGTGTCGACAAGATGCCTCGTAAAAGAAAAGCCAGGCTTCTGTTCGACTCCGTTTCATAAGTAACAGACACATTTGGATGTATGGAGTTCATAAGGTTGAAGAATGGAAGAAACTTGTCACTCTCAATAAAAGTCGAGATATCATCGACGTACCTTCTGCATAAAGTAGTCATGGAAATACTATCAGAAATTCGTCTTTCAGTCATTCCAAGAAAAGCCTTTTGACCTAAAATTCACTCTGTTCAATCATTGTTGCCATACCTCTTTGTTATATATTCTGTTTGTAATTGGTATGCGGCCGACAAGACGAATCAAAATGTTAGCATTCCGCAAAGTTTGTCTTCTTGATGATTTAACGTACCTGAATCTGTTGGAAACGCAATTGATCGACTCTGAAAAGATATGTTAACACGTCCGTAGTCTTTGACTTCAGCCATACCCACTGGGATTGCACTTAAACTGAACGGCATAAGGGCACGCATTCGCGACTGTTATCCAACCATACGCAACAAATTCATTTTATAACAGTATATCACTGTTGAACCAGAAAACATTATGCATCAGTTTCATGACTCGAAACATTTTTCTAAACTTGATTTAAAATGCGCTTTTTAACAGTTTTGTTATTGTGTGTGCGCCACTCACACCTGTTCATGAAGAATGATTGTACATTCTTTAAATTTTGCTATAAATTTTCCTAAATCCATTTTTGGTACGTCAAAGTTCTCATATTTTTGACTGACGAAAATGTTTATCATTCTAACCTTGATCATTTTTCATTAGTATCTATGATATCTAATCCATGGACTTTCGATGAGTTTTGTTCTTTATCGGATTCATTCGAGCACTAAGTTTGACTTATTTTCATTTTCACTGATGAAGCAAAACTTTTAGTAAATCTCCTTTCTCAAAATAACGTTGTTTGAACTAGCCTATTCGGACAATTTCTTCGGCACCTGTTGAATATTCTGACTTCCAGTTTAGTATCACGCAGTTTTTGTGCAAAGATACAATCAATATTGATTAATGATGCGTCACAAACAGGTATTGCAGTTGTGCTAGAACAAGGAGGTCATTCTGGTGTTTACATCCCCATACTCCTCAGTTCAGAAAAAAAGGTAAATATCTTAGCGAGTGTAAACATGAACGTCTTTGATAGTCACATTCCATTGTACATTTTCAAAAATTCTGGTTCTCTACACACTTTTGATATTCAAGTTGATAATCTGTAATCTTCGTACCGGAGCGAGAAACATAACTCGTTCCATGCCTCGCTAATTTGACGTGCCTCTGTTCAGGTTCCATTTTTCAGAACCGATAAAAAATACACGGGATCAACGCGGTGAATCTTGGTTTTCATTGTTGCTAGTGAAAACTAGACTGGGTATTATTCTGTTGGACCGTTTCAACAATATGCGCAAAACATAGAAGGAAGCACTGACAGTTTGTGGAACGCTCGTCAGATTTCGTGTATGCTTGTTTGGTGTTTATTTCACTAGATCCACTTATCTTAAAGCCACTTACTCATAATACCAATAACTACCTTGCTTCTTCTGCGGGAATAGTTCAGCGAAGATGTGCAGCTCTGACAGCTCAGTCGTAAAATATCAAGTAGTATAGTGTAAAGTTTATTCTCCATGCTGACTGTGTATCTCGGTATGTTGACTCTGGAGATATCGGCGATTAAGGCCGATTAATAACTCATCCGCTTCTAGTTTATTGTTCTGATTTGATTTGTGATACGCGAAGTTACTATCATGCAACCCTGATTTCATTACGTAATAGTTAGAACGGCGATATTCGGCGAAAAGTTCTTGAATTCCACAAACATCTGGACGAGCTTTCTGTCAGTCCCGATGGATTATTTTGTCTTGGTGATAGAGTTGTTATTCCTCCCATATTACGACTTGCTGTATTGCGTGATTTACGTTCTGGTTATTGAGAGAATTTAAATCTGAAATTGTTGGCCCGTTTGACCTGCTGGTGGCCAAAATTGAATGTTGATGTGTGTGGTTTTTTCAAAATTTATGTTGGATATTTGCATAAAGTCAGTTCGCAGCCAGAAAAATGGACATCCTAACCATGCGTCGTTTAGAATTTTTCTCATTTTGACGTAAACGTCAGTCAGGAAGTTGTAGCCGGTGGAATTGTCAGGGAGGAAAGTGAATGCCACGTTAGGGGGATGGGAGTACCAAGCACAACAGTCACCATCACTACCTGGTCACGAGGCTTCCCTCCATTGTCACTGTGGCAGTAAAGATGCAATGCTGAATGCATCTCTTTGCCCGGTGACCTAACGTATGGTGGCTCCAATAATAACCGCGGTCGCTATTTGTTGATGCCATCAGACGACGAGACAGTGTTCCAGATTGACCTCGTGATCTGTTCAGTACATGACGCAGGCTACAAATGAGTGATTGCACCTGTTTGAACAAAAACTTCACCTGACCTTGTAGGTCATCATAAGGTCGACTGATAACCATAACTTTCAACTTGGAATTAAGTTGCATACGCAAAATTTTGTCGGCTGATTCAGCTAGCTCCTCTGTAGATACAGCTGAAGGTTTTCTAGGTCTCACGAATTGACGCCGACAGAATTTTTGTCCAGAACATTCAAAAAGTGATATCCTCCATCCTTCTACGTCAAAAGAGCCGCTTTATGTATCGCAAGAGCTGGGATGGCTTGCGATCGCCTAGTTCGGTTTCTGAAAATAGTTGATCTACCTTTCGCTGCTGAGATAAACTTACGTGGTTAATTAAATCGTCTTTCAGCTTACTGTACACTTGGTCTTTCGCTAAGACTGCAATGACCTCGGTAGGAATGGACTGAACGATATGGGAGTACACCATGGTTTACAATTTAATGTCCCTCGTTCGAAAGAGAGCTTCAACCCATCCAATCCAGTGGCAATAGATATTGACTCCGAATATAGGCACTTGATGTGCATTGATGCATTCATTTACTTTTCTTCTAAAGGAGCTGCATTAGTGAATGATTAGTGCACTGTTTTTCCAAGGTACGATTTCACCAGACGTGAAATGGAAAATAACTGCTGAGAATAGAAAACGAATATTTATTTGACGAAATAAAAAAGTGGTCTCTTATAGCTCCGTAAACGGCACGGACACAGAAGCTAGCAATAGAGACTAGAGACCAGTCGTCGACGGACCAGTAAACCGGAGGTATGTGTGGTTTGGGTTCGTGCCACACAGTCACACTATATGCGGACAAATAGTCCGACAGCATACATCATGCGAACTTTCTTACTAGCCTAGTTACAGTATACAACTGAGTTTTGGAACTATTTCACACATCATGCCGCAAACAAGTCAGTGAAATCTTTAGGTTGCCACACATGCACAAATTAGATGAAATATATTGCGATAAATATTAGCATAGCGTGACAGTACAACGGATTCCATAATTTATGATAGTTGGGAAAGTGAAGAGAGACTTGTTTTGACGCACTCATCAATTTGCAGTGGTCAAATATTAGTTAACTAATAGTCCAAGTAAATGAAGGCATAATTCACAAGGCTGGCAGCAACAACAAAACGAGTGAATGCAACCAAGAAGTTACGGAGTTCGAGCAGGTTACGATAGTCAAAGCGTTAGACTCATAGCAGGTGTTCACAGGTATTCGGGACAACAACCACAATATTCCAAATTTACAGTGTCCGAGAAATATGGGTGTTTTAAAGTCACTTGAGAATGCTGAAACGCGATTGAAGCTGCAATAGCGTTTGTAGTAAAACGGCGATAAAAAAGGACCGGTTGGAATATCTATCTAGTATTTTTAGGCGATTGCGCCATAAGAGGGAAGTACAGACGGGTTTGCGCAAATTATCTATTGTGTTACAAGAACACTTCGCCCAACTTGAGCGACCACCGAAAAGTGATACAAAGGCGCTGCTGTACAAAAGTGAAACATCGTCAATCGTTAAAACTAAGAGACACCCCAAATATTTCCCACTCAGGTCCCTTGGTTGAAAATAGTAATGAGAACGAACCATCGCGGTTCCGACCATTTTACTTCCTCAGAACTCAGAACTCATAACAATCCTGATTTTCATTTATTTGTGCTGACTGGCAATTAGCCTATTTCCCGTTACTCTTGTCCTGTTGAGTTATTGGGAGAGTCTGCGGTTACTCCTCAGTAGCAAATATCTGAACTGCTCAATTTCATGCTGGTACTACAACTCCGTCAAAACTAGTACTGAGCCTGAGCTAGCCCGACTATTCTGTTTCTGTATCGTTTTTGTACGTTAGTCGTGGTACATTTGATACAGCGTCGGACGGTGAGTTCCTTGCAGCACGTTCGGTTTCCTTGTTGAAATGCAGTTCTAAATTCGTCCCTATTTTACCCTCCCTAGTACACAGCAAGAAGTTTTGATTAGCTTCTCGCCATGACCGCACGCGTAAAATGCGCTTTCTTCCACCTTTTCGTAAGTGCCATCGCTTATCCATTAAAACCCCTTTGACTGGTGTTTCTGACATAGCCTCACCTTCATCTATGTCCTACTGATTCAAGGAACTTATTTAGTGTTGACTTGTGGCTATTTCGTAAACGTCTTCGACTGTTTCATTTTGAACACCCTTTTGTAGTGAGATCACTTTAGACGTCCCCAAAATCTTAAACTACCTGTGACGTGAGAGTTGCCTTACCAGTACCCCCGTGCCTGTTCACGTTATCTTGTGAAAGTAAATTTACTAAAAACAACTAACATCAAAGTTAGTGTGTTGGCGTTGATACCGCAGCTTTACTCGTGACTGTATAATAAATCCTCACCATCTTTACTATTGTAGGCAACATTCACCAACATAATAATGATTTAGCTGTTTTTGTTGGGAACGCTACTCAACCAGTCTGACACTTGTTTGAATTCTGAAGGTCGACTGGAGTTTCCATCAGCATTCGTCCTATCTGGCGGCGGTCGTGTGGTTGTGCTTAAGGTTCTTTCACGTCCAACTCTCTAGCGCCTTCAATTTTTGCGTTGAAGTCTGCTTGTGAACGGTGAGTGAATCAATAAATAGTTTGTTTGCAGACTCACCGTTTTCTCACTACGACTTCCAATCCGTGTTAACATAAGACCGTGGAAATCTTGAGCGTACGAACCTAGGAACGAGCATCACGACACTTTCTTTCAGATGGTTTGGGTATCCGGCTAATTCACATTTATGGAAAGAAAGCACTTCAAATGTATTTTTGTCCGTAGTATTGTGACTTCTGTCAACTTTCCTGGCGTTTTTTTCGGACTTGGAGGGTAGTTCTACTAACCAGACCGTCTGAATCAGCGTTAGCGAAATTGTTGATTGCGCTCTTGTGAGTGGATTACAGTGAATCGTCAATAGCGATTCAACATTGTACTACACAAGGCAGAGAAGTTCACAGTCCATTGATCATGGGCTGGAACGTAGATCGGAACCTACAAAGGAGGGACACTCAAACAGCGAACACACGAAACAACAGTCACAAGTCACGCTCGTCACAGCAGCACAACTACGGGACACAGGGAGAACGACAGCACAACAAACAGCGTGTATTGGCCAGTTGTTAATACAAAAAATGGTACAAGGAATAGGATTGTTTCAAAGGAAAGTACGTAATAAGGGTAAGTTTGGGAGATGTCTTCGGTAACGGACGGCGGAACTATTTATTTGGGGTATTTTCATATCCTTCCTCTGCGCCGATCTTTCAGATAGGAGCAAGGAAAGAAAATTCGTGAACATAATTACAAGTCTGGCGTGTTTTGGCTATTACAACACTAAAAATTAAATTATTCAGCGGAAGAGGCGTTCAAAATGGATCAATCAAACACGAGTTAGCGAGAAGCCACCAATCAGCGGAAAACTCGTTCATTACAACCATTTAGTGTTGATGAAGGAGACAAAGTGTTGAACATTACCAAGTGTGAAAGTGTGATGATTCCAGAAATACAGAAATGAGGTAATTGAATTAGCTCAACCCCAGAGCTAGCTTCGACGCAATAGTAATAACGACCGAACTAGGCAAAGCAAGTAATTTATCCTTCGAGCGCAATTGTACAACTTGTAGTCAGC
>JTDE01000090.1:385473-396063 GCA_014338405.1 Paragonimus skrjabini miyazakii
AGTCACGGCTACGAAACTGGAGTTTAAACCAGATTCCGTCACACTTCTCTGGGGAGGCAAATTCCTCTATGACAGTTGGTGTTGGGAGGGTCTGGTTCAGAAAAACAGCACAGCCTCCCATGCGTCCACGAGAGGAGTCTGTTCGGTACAGTGAATATCCGGGAATATGAAGTTCGTTATCACTGATATCTGCGGAAGGCCAGGTTTCCGTTAAAGCAAGAATATGAGGACAAGAGTCGTGCACCAACTGTCTGATTTCAGGTAGTTTGTTCAATAGACTCAGACAGTTAGTATACACGCACCTGAGGGCTACCTCCTCGTTTGACTGGGAGCAAAAAGAGACTGAAGAGCGCTTATTGAGATCTATTGTAATTATCGTTTACCATAGGTACGGTCGCCTGCAGTTATTTGTACTCTCATTTCGCGTCTGGTATTCATTGTGTATACAAGAGAAAACGTTCATATAGTACACATACGCACCAAAAGAAGATGTTATAACTGAGATTGTATTGCAGCTCGCCATCATCCATTACCAACCTCTTTTGTGTGTTCTCAACCACTTGTCCACGTTATTATCTTATCTGCGGATGCACTGACAATTATACAATTTGACCAAACACCCCGGGAGGTAACTATTCCACAGAGGACGGCTTCACCCGTCCGTAAAATACAAAAAGCAGTGAACCACTCGTCGCGTGCTTGCGTTGCAGGCAGGTGGCTACGGCTGCGTGTAATCGGTAGACCGTAAATATCTCTGTTACCTTTTAGTCAAAACATATTTTGTAGCTACATAAGTTGCTGAAATTTTGTGACATATTGCAGTTTCAAAAATCCAAGAATTCTGTTTCCCCAAGATTTCTTTGTTCTAATCTTCCCAAGACGTAAGCAAGGAATCTGCGGTAGTTCAGTGGCATGTACCTCTGAAGACACTCCTGAAACTGTGAGAAAATGCGAAGTTCGCGATCTTCAAACATCGCCTTGAAAGTCACAATAATAATGTAAACAACTGAAAATAAGCTAACAGACAAAAGCCCAAGCATGAAAAATAAGTTGAAAACAACCCCAAGTTTCTTGTGTTAACATTACTACACGCAGTCGACCATAACAACAGCAGCCATAACGATTTTCAAAAAAGAAAACAATTACGATGAGGTGGTCTTCAATTATTTGCCAGTTAAAAAAAAACATGAGTCCATGACACAGATTTCGACGGCTTCCATTCCCGCACCAGATACCAAGCTATTACCACGATTTTCTCCAGGAAAATAATTTTCCCGAACACGAAAGCTCAGAAACTCACGGTCTACAATTAGCATTCGTGGTGGCTACGTTGCCAATGTTTACGACACGGGCACATGAAGTGTTGGGCCTGATCTCAACCCTCGTGTTGTGACTCAACGATGTTCTTCGTCATTCAAAATCAGATTTTTAGAACTCGACATCCTGGACTTATGCGGATCTCCATATGTGGATGCTCGTAGTGTTACTAATTATTTTTGCAACCTCTGCAACGTACATAAGAGACGGTTACTCGTTCACAGCTGACGGGTTAGGTACGGATGCCAATGCCTGTCGGATGATTTCAATCATGTTACTTCATGCCCCACCTCACAACCTTTTAAGAATTAGGCTGAAATATCAGTAACTTTCGAAGCATAAAACAGTCAGTAGTTTTCCCATGGTTTCAGGCTTGTGGCGTCTTCAACTGCTATACTGCTACTACAACGCCACTGCCATTATCGTTGCACATGGTGCATCGTCTACCCACAAACTACATAACTGCCATCATGAGGGAGTCGGATGACACTGAGAGGATTACCTCTACCTGGAGGACACTAGCGTAGTTAGTATGAGCGATCGTGATATACTATTCACGCCACTGCAATTCAGTAGTAGGACCAAAGCATACAGTTTGACAACGAACAAGCCACAGGCAAAATGCAGGAAGTATCATCGGAGTGCAGCATCGCCCAAAATGGTCCTTGCTACGTAAAGGAACTAAGCATTGGCGTCTGTGGCAGCGGAGGTGGTCTTTGGCCGAGTACAGTGTGCAAATAAGTGCTTTTGTTTGTGTTTCTGTTCAAACACTCAACCCATAAGTTGCCTTCTTGAGCAAACAACCCTTGTGCCATCCGCACTCTTGGCTCAAAACACTGGTATGAAAGCAGGTGAGCACGTAGCTCTAAAACACACGTCAGCGTCTACTTATCTTCATCTTGAATTAATCGAGGTGGTACAGTCTAGTATAGCAAGTACTTGTCACCAGTCACCCAGTAATTGGAAATGTGGTCTCTGGTTGTTTGTATGGTTTGGTTTCCGGTTCGCAATGCATGGGAGGAAAACGGTTGTTGTTCAAGCGTCTGGATCACTTGCGTCGGAATTCCATGGAAGTGAACCTATTACAGTGGCTATCCCACTCGAAAAAGAAAGTTACAGATTTACAGTGGTCGGTCTTCTAATTGTAGTAGCCTGCCTTGAGTACCAAAGTAACCTGTGTGGGCGGGGAATAGCAAATTCAGCAAGAATTTTCCATGGCTGTTTTTATATCTGGCGCCTTATTTACAACTTCGTCACACTAACCGTAGGAGAGAATAAAACGGAGACAAACGCAGTAAATCGAAGTTGGATGCATCGATTTAACCCTCCCCTGTTTACTTAGTTGTACACGCGTAATTCTAGCCTAGAGAAAGACTAAAACAAAAGGGCTAGGCGATTAAGCCCGTCAGACAGATGAATCCTGAGTGGTTTGTGGGATGGAAAAAAATAGAAAGTCATGTTTACCTACGATTTTCAATAATTGTGCTCAGGTAATTCAATAGCAAATTCAGCAGCACCTCAGAAGTGTCTGACTAGTTGAAAGTACTGCGAACTGTTCTATACCGAATACAAACCTGAATTCTTCCACCCTGAAATTACCAAACGGCACATTCCCGAAAGTGCGCACCAACGGGCCAGCAAAAATGCAAGAAAGAGGAAAGGAGTTGCCAGCGTCTCACGTTAGAGTGAAATGAGAATTGGTAAACCTCAAGACCACTATCTGGACAGCGGAATGAGAAAGCAAACTTATGGTACTGTAGGCGAACCCATAACTGTGACAGCTTGGGTAACCAATAACAAGCAGCGATATCTCAAAAATAGTAGTCATAATGGGCAAGTTAATAATTTGGATCTGAGACATTGGGAGTGGCATACAGGTCTGAAGTTGTAGCGCTCGCCGGGTCAATGTCTTGTACTGTACCGTTGTGTGCAGTCGTTTTCACTCGTTTGATCGTGGTCCAAACGCTTCATACGCGTTTGTACCCGGAATGCAGGAATTCGCACCCAGTTGATGTACTCTAACCGACTGATTGCGGAGATGGTGACTACAGGCAAGTGTGTTCTGGTGTAGAAAAATGTTTGCAGACTAGTGAATATGTGAACGCCCATAAGCGTGTTGAGATAGTGAGCATTACTCAGACAGGGGCTTGACATCCGACGTGCCAAATGAGAAGGTGAGACAACGGCTAGACCATTCTACTTACCGCCCACGATGACATCGCTGCTAGTCTGCTGACGAGATATTTCCTCTTAAGTATCGAAGATTTTCAACGCTTCGGCTGTGTGATCTCTGTCCGGGATTTTCTGGTTTGTTCTGGACAGCTGTCACAATTATATGATAACACCACGGCTAAGCTGGACCGAGAAAAGAAAAAAGTGCAGGAACCATGAAAAGTATACGGTACCATAGGCTGTAAGTTGAAGAACTATGTAGACACACAAAAAATAGAACGATATCGTCAGCCAGTTTTTAGTCTCACATAGGAAAGCACGTGCTTCCCTTCGTTCCACACCTAGTCACATTAAGATGCCTAACCACATAAATCTGTTATACTATTCGCAGCAAACGCTAGCAGGTTCACACTTATAAATTCAAAACCAATCACACGCACCTAATCATCCAACCAAGTGTGTGCGTCCCCACTTGTACATAGAGTCTAATGACGGACTTCATGACATCGGCAGATGCGGTAATCAGTTGGTCATCGTACAGTAGCACCGTGGCCCGAACCATTGATTGCAACTCTGAAATATTCTAACAACCACTCAGGATCTGGTCTGTGGGTCAGTAAACAGAAGTGATGAAAATGCAAATAGAAAAAGAAAGAACCCTCACGGCTCAACATTCCCCCACGCTGCCATTACCTGCCGTGGCCTTGTCCACAATGTTAGAAAGTTCCGGAATTGTCTTTGGTCACATACCATCAAGACACATTTTGAAAGCGATAGAGGTTTTACTTTGAACTATCGCCGAAGAAAGCTTGTTCGACGCATCCACTGTCCAGTCACTGTAGATAGTTTCCTGTAAACTGGGACAAGCTATTTTTCCCGTTGACTAGGGACTACGACCTCAAGTGGTGAATTCCTGATTTCGATGTTCAGACATACCTGGCCCTTACTCTGCAGACATCCTGCCCTTTCCCATGGGTTATAACTCTAACTCTTGTAGTCGGCCATAATGGAAATTAACTTCAAAACTTATTGTCACTCGATTTGTAAGTTGTACTCCGTAAGTTCTCCGGATATATTTGCATAAGCGGGGTGCAAACGTTAGTGCACACTTTAATTATGGACAAATTATGAAAAATATGGCGATAAAACATTCTGTCGTTTGTAAGACACTATTCTTTTAGACCCAAAAAGCCCAGTGCATACTTTCTGAGCGGTTGTTGCGCCCTGAGATGAAGGCCCGAAAACCTTTTTGACCAACACTCAGAGGCTTCTGCACTTTTTGTAGAAGTCATGGCGAAGGGACCCTAAGAACGGGGAAATTCCAGTTTCCGAGCTATCCGTTGCGATTCAGCACTTGAAGGCACTTGGTGAAAGGCTCCATTTGAGAGAAAACCTTGGTACCGTCTCCAGATCCTGCATTAACCCCTACATTACCTCTATATCAGCCTCATCTACAAAACAGATGTTATTAAATCTCGCCACAAGACCGTTTGCGAGAATTACGTGAAGATTAGGACCCGAAACTTATCCTTCAGGATCAACCTCTGGGTTATACATGTGTAAGACAGTCCGCTCCTAACCTTTACTTTAAAAACTCAACTACACAGAAAGTTTTGTACTTGGCCAGTGCTTTGGTATAAGATACCAAACCGCGCTAAGTGCTAGTTGAGTTAACGATGATTCATCGCGCCGAAGATATTTCTATAATCCATGTATCGTACATAGACTTTCCGACTTTCGTTCAACCTCCTTGTGACTTTCTTAATAAAATACGGAGGAATGGACAGACAAGACCCTGCTGCTTGGGAACCGTGTGGTGGAGGGCTAAGGAGGTGCCTTGTTTTTAACTAACCCTTCTAGGCATTTTCCAGCGTTACTCTTTGGGGTCGCTGGTTTGCAATTTCTTTGTTTTGCGAGCCTTTCTTGTGAGTAGTAACCAAACGGACTGCGCACCGTTCATCCGAAATACCTTTCTTACAAAGAAGTGTCGAAGTGCAGCCATAAAGTACGCCGCAGAAGTTTTGCCCGTGACTCAATCATACCCGATGGATGTCGCCGGCTTATGTCGATTTTGAGGGCTTTAGCATATCCAGGACGCCTTCAACCCCTTTTTCAGTAAAAAATTTCGTTTTTAATTATACTGAGAATTTTAAACTCTACCAGTTT
Source organism: Paragonimus skrjabini miyazakii (assembly GCA_014338405.1). Classification (NCBI taxonomy): domain Eukaryota; kingdom Metazoa; phylum Platyhelminthes; class Trematoda; order Plagiorchiida; family Troglotrematidae; genus Paragonimus; species Paragonimus skrjabini miyazakii. Next base: position 391,129 of record JTDE01000090.1, read on the forward strand.
CTGCAACATCGTGCCCACGTCGTTCACCCTGTGAACCTTCTCCAAAATTCCGAGACGATCGGCTCTGTCCGTTTCATCTATGGGTATCTCACACACTGGCATCAAGATCATTTGTGTCGGTTGCTGCATGCGTCTTTAGATTGCATGTACGATTAAAAACGCGTTGAAGATGCCTACGTCCGGCGTAAAAGGCTTTTTCCGAAGCGGTATTTCAGCAGATATTGGGCCTTGAGGACTACGTTTCCACAGGATTTTCAGCACAGCCGTTTACCACTGCCTCCAATCCTATTGTGGTCTTTGTTGATTTCCTTTAGGCTTATCGAATCATTTTGAGGCTGGTATGCATTGTCTGATCGCATTTCATTATATTCCTTAAACATATCGCATTGATTGTCAATATTGTTACCTCAGCAAATGCTACAATTTCCCTTAATATTATTCAATCCGGGTCCTTTAAAATTCTAAATGATACAATTATCCATTTCGCTTCTGTTTTTGACTAACTGTTAACTCCTACTACTTCTGGGTCCGCAAACAGTCGTTTTTCTCCGACCCAATCAGTGACCATCTGTTTGAGCCAGCCCAATTCCATCTCACCGTTCTCCATTACTCAGCACTGTCTGGTTTTCCATTTCTTTGTACGAGCCCATTCTTTGTTCAGCTTTCGATGGTTTTCAGTGTCGAGGTGAGAAACTTGTTTCCTTATTTGTTTAGTCAGTAGCTTATCAAATCGGGTTATTTACAAGTGCATTCTCATTACCCGCTCCGAGGATAAATCATCCCCTTTACAGTTGGATATTGAGAAAGGACATTCATTAGGTAGCCACATTACGTGTAACTCTATGTGAACCTGAATCCTTGGCTGAGAACTCGATAGACTTCCCAAAGCTCGTTGTATCTTATGGGCGCTCTAGTGACCGTCGGGTTACACAAGAACAAAAAATCCGGAATTGTTCTTGATTCTGAAGGGGAAAGATGAACCTTGAGTTCAACAGAATGCCCTGTGATGATGTGCCACTCGTCAGTAATCAGTACGTCCGCCTATTCGTGGGCCCAGTACATGTGTTGTGCCTCCTCCGGAGGTAATGACATATCTGCGTCGACTAGAGTTTCGAGTGCACTTTCGCAAGGGACACGTTCATTTCACATGGACTTAAATGCTCATAACACAGTGGAATCTGCTCCCAGTATGAGTCTCGCTTTCAAGTCAGTGACATCTTGCTCGCATTTGGTCTCTAGCAAATGTGACATAAATGGCGGATATCCGTGAGTTGACCAGTCAGGGAACTGGACACGTTGGCTTACAGAGTTAAAATGTACCCACCCCAGAAATATTCCCTCGGAAGCACCACACTGACTGCCTCATAGTCCCAAGATGCACTCAGAAGATTGTGACCATCCTTTGTCATTAATATCATCAAATCATTATCTAAAGCGTTTGGGCCACTTAGCAGATCCAGGTCTTCCCCAGTTTTACAGAATAGCCTCCCGTATACGCCGAAAATAACCATTCTTCTAATATTTTCTTGGATGTAGCCTCGGAATGCCTGCATATTTGGGGGTATCTTGTGATAAAGGATCTCTAGACTGTTTGCATCAGTTACCTTCTAAAACCGGATCACTCTACCAGCTCGACCGTCCATACGGCCCTGTCTCTAGTTGAAATGGCCCTCTAAGGTGTGGCTGTCCAAACTTATTTCGGTCATCATCCATGTTTTGGTCACATCTACGATATCCAACCCATTGTTGTTCAAGGACGTCTGGTGGTTCCTTAGGCTACGCTCAATCTACTTGCAACGTCTGTCGATAGGCCAGATCTAGAATAGTTGCGTTTGTAATGCAGCCATCGTCTATAAATTCCGAGCCCGCTGAGCAACCAATTTGGGCACAAAGAGGTAGACGGTCGTGTTGGCGTGCATCTTACTATTAAGGTGCTAGGAAAATTAGTATAAACAAAATAAAAGAAGATAACAAACAACCGCGATATTGAATCTAACAAATATACCAGATCCGAGGACAGCGGTTCACGTGAAGATGACTGAATGCATTAGTCGCGTAATAGTGGATCGACTAAGCACAAATGAAACCAGAGTACGCAAACAAAGGTCCAGCAGTAGCGAGTAAGGAAGAAAAACTACGTGATAACGAGTTCTCATAAGTTGAAGATATCAACATTTTGTAAATCATCAGGATTAATGTTCATGGGAGAAATGAGTTGTCGCGCGCGTCCTTTGAATGGCTGCGCTGAAAACTATCCGCAGTGAGTGAATGCTCACATGGGCAGACTGTTAATGTAGGTTTGTAATATATTCTGAACGGTAATTAACGGGGTATTATAGAAAGCTTGAAATATGCCAATTTTGCCGTAAGGGTTGGATTTGTTTTAATGCGTCAACCATTTTATCAAGGACGTTAAGAAATCGTGATATTTCGATAAATAAATACGTTGACCAGTTAGCTAAAATTTAGACATCCGTTGGTATAATGAGTTTTAGCAACGAAATAATAATGAGCGTGCTTAATATAAGTTGTAAATTATTTTTCTTTGAATTGTGCATTCAATACTTCATGAAACGGTTGCTGACACTTGACTTAAATGTGAAGTCGTTCAATCAACACTACGTGGGACTGGAAACAAAAGAGATAGCGATACCTTCGGCAAGTAGATACAACTGCAATGAGCGATTTCTAGGCATAGTGTGAGCCATAATTTGTGTGATCTGATTGCCATAATTACTACATACTTTAATCGGTCATAAGCTAGTTTGGTAAAATGGTAGCCAGGTATTGGGTGACCTTATGAAAATACATAAACCACCTAGAAGGTGGAATCTAATAGGCTTTTCAGACATCACCATATAGTCACAACGCCATGACCTTTGGTTGAACGCAGTGACGTCTATGCTCGACATTCATCCTACGTGCATTTTATAGACACAACGCCACATTTTTCTCCCAATTGGGCTGTTTCACACGGATCGGAGAGGAAGTCCGTCTGTGATAAGACCGTCCTGGCCTTAGCGATTGACCAGTCCATGAAAGCTATAATAGTCTTTGAAATGCGGCTTCCTGTCCTGGGACTTACATCCTGCATCTTGGTCAACCACTGATGCAGCATTCGGCAATCCGGCTGAGATGGATTAGTAACGGTGACAGTTACCACTCGGCGAAACATGCTGCTTCTATGCAAATTGTATTCGGCAAACCACCGTCGATGGACTGGGGAACGGCCTAAAATAAATACAGTTTTCGTTAACAACAACCTATTCGTGGGCAGAAGACATTTGGAGACGAACAGAATGTGAATGCATGGTAGGCACATGGACCGGAGAAAACTGTACTCACATGCCATCACTGATGTTCACCCTGTACTGTGTACCCTCATGACTCACCAGAAGCTACCATGTGATGTCACCAAAGGTTCGATTGTCTTGAACCGGTCTAGTCGTTTACAGTGCAATATGGAAGCAGGCTAAATGAAATGCTTGAAAACCAGTTGACTGGCGAACGTCGTCCGCCAAGACAGTATATTCTCCACGTACATCTCGACGCTAACTACATCACGGTGGTCACAACCTTGGGTGCATTGCATCTCAAACTCTTACTGACGACCGTGGTTAAATGATCCCATGGGTGAGTGCGCTTCTTAAGTCGCCCAGTTGCATTCTCCAGATGGTTGTTTGTTCGGCTTCCAAAGTGAACAACGCTTGATTGCGCATGGATGACCCACTTAGGCCTTATATAAAACCAATTGTACATAAAGTGGCACATAAACCTCGGGTCTGTGCGCCTAAGTAGTGCAACATCTCAGTCGAACCATAAATGGACAAAAGTGTTCACTCGCTCTTCTAAGTTACGACAGGCTACCACGCGATGGAACAAATGTCGATTTCTAAGTGGATTTGTCCAATTGATGATTATAAGATCAATTTCGCCAACTTGCTGGGTTCCTCACGGCATTCCGAACATGGAAATAACAACGTTATGTTGCACTCAAACACTACTCGCGCTGCTCGCATTTGGCCGCAATTTCGTCCATCACAAATGTTCTCACAGGTATTTGATCACCCATCACCCCACGAAATGTTTAAAACAAACGACGCGGCGAAGCGTAATTTTTTTTGCGACCATAATCATAAATCGCGGGCCTGTGATAAGAAACGGATATAGCTTCAAGCTACAACCGCAAATGTGAACTGACAGAGGACTTACTTACGGTGGTTGGTTCCGTGCGTGGCATCAACGTTGGCAGCATCAAAAAACGTCTGCCTCCGTGTGAAACATGTGCGTGCGTATTTATTATTGCCGTCCTCGATGACACGCAGTACGCCGTCTTCCTCTAAATAATCAAGAATTTAGGCTGATTTTCTGCAACATCGATGTAACCAACCCACTTACTTACTGTCGGAGGTATCTACCGATACCGGATGCTGCAAATATACACTGTCGTTATATGCTCGTCAGAGACATCCGCAGCATATTGCTCCAATTCTGCGGTTGTAGTGTTGTACTGGAACAGATGCCTGGAGTCGCTCACTTCACTTGCAGTGAGCCAACGGTTTGTTGGATGCGCATCGTACGGGAATGCAATTATGTCGTAGCTGTGCTTCAGTGTAAAAGAGCTAACATCTAACATGGTTTTCCTTCTAACGACGTTCAAGCGTGATTGGTAGCATGTATAACGATGACTGAGCAATGGAAGTATGTCATTTTAACTTACTAAATACGTCGTCATCCACGGCTTTCGCTCCTAAATCGCTTGTACTTGATACACCTGTACGCCACCTCAGTGGTAATTACACTCACAATATTACACTTCCAGCGTCCACTGCTTGAGTATTTGCTTGAACTAATCACGTACAAAACATGTTGTCCCCAGTATATTTTCCTAAACGACTCCTAAGCTCCTTGGAACTAGAAAATTCCCGTTTCTCA
>JTDE01000090.1:396163-410228 GCA_014338405.1 Paragonimus skrjabini miyazakii
TTGGATCCCCGTAAATAATCTATCACCAAAAATCAAATTATATACAATACATCATTTATCAACATGGGACGATCAACTATTGGTCGAACATGAACACCTACTTCAGAGGAGAACGCATGTGTACAACCACAACACCCACCATTGATATTTTCTATCTTGGCGCAAATGAAGGACAAACCGATTGGCAGTCAACTAAAACAGACACTTCAAGACTCATTATCTTTTTGTCGTGAAAACTAACAATTTCCAAATTACTGAGCGACGTCACCAAAATATTGCCAGACATTCGCGGATCCTTCATTAATTTGCTATATGACGGCAAATGTTACTCCTTACGGATATTATTCATCGTTCGCTGTCGTGTGATACACGCCTTGTGAGTTCTCGCCTGCTTAATTTGTGCGCACGCCTCACTGGCCCTCGGTCTCTTTCTTATCGGTCTTTATCACCATTACAGATATCCGTTGGGTCTTAATTCTTCGGAGAAACGTTGTTCCTCAGTGCCTCCACTCTGCTGCATGTTACAACGTCAGTCTTTGCAAGGAAATTTCGCAAGCTCTATCAGAAAGATTTCGAATGTAATAGGAAGGATTGAAAAGAAGGGACTATATGAAGACAGGGAACGTGGTCACTGGTTTTCCATCAAGAAAGGAAAGGGGTGCTGTCTATGAGGAACTGGATGCACGAGCTACTGCAAACACTATTTAATACGTTCCACAGGACTGGCTAAGAAATGATTTGATGTCGTATCATTGTGCAGCTTACCTGAGTGTGATGATTGTGAATTATAACGGAACACTATATACTATTGTTGTTATACTGCATGAATAATTACATTGTACAAAGAGTGATTACATTATAATTTCGTTGGCTAACGTGCTGCATTATTGCTATTGCGTAGAAGCTAGCTCTGGATTCGAGCAAAGTACATTTCTTATTACTATTACGTATTCTCAACTATCGCCCTGAGTCAGTAGTCAAGCTCATACCGGCAAAAACATTTAGCAGTTAGCAAAAAGGGAACGTCAGTAGATTTTGCCATTCCCCAGTGTAAACGGCACAGAAAAAGTAAGAGACAACCCGTTTGGGGTAAGAAGAAGTTTAGCTGTCAAATAGACGGCAACTTAGTATGACATCGCTAACGGTTCGACAACAGCTGCGCGTTGCAGAACTCGCAATTCGTTCAGCCAGTACTGGATTTTGGATGTTCGGAAATTGCTGGATATTTTCTAAAATGATGGGTTTTCGTGCAATCAAGAACGGGATTTAATGGCCTACCCTAACCCGCTCACTGATTATCCAACCCTCTGGTTGTCAGCTATGAAAAACCGTCTAAGGTATCATAAATTTGGCAATGGCGTGCCAAAACTAAATGCCAGTTTTCATATTCTAACTGCCTTGTTCAAAATGCTCAATTTACTCACTTGTTTCGAGCAAAATTTTGTTCACTCTACAGTAAATCATCCCATGTTTTGGCTTGCTCTCTTACAACTGTGAATAAAGTTTGTGAGGGCAACACAAGTCACTTACTTGTGAGGGATGAAAACGGGGGTGCGTGTGTACTTGGGGGGGTAATGAGGCATTCAGAGACAAGCATTTCACCGTCAGACTACTGTACGTAGTATCAAGCGGCCCTTGGTGAAGAACACGGAACACTCCGTATGTGCCCAGATGGATCATGTACATCAACCAGGCGTGCAGAAAACTCCGGAAGTCACACTGTGGCAAGATTTCATGTATAAACCAGGGTGAAGAGTGTAAACGGCCGCGTACATTCTAGAAACGTCTGAATTAAAATGGACTGCGTAACAATCACAAAGAATGCCGGAAAAACCAGAAGCCAAAGGTGTTGAAGAATCACTTTAAAATGTAGACAACTTTCGGACGGCAAGAGAAGGTGAGTAGAAAGGAACCGCAGAAAACAACGCACTTGAGAGTTTCGAATAGAGGCAGCATCGGCACTCGACTAGTGTGATGAATATGAATGAACTGAAACACACGGTGGACAACGGAACTTGGGCAACTTATGCCTGTAAAGTTGATAACTGAGGATATTGAAAACATCAGTAGTTTACCAGTTAAGAGGATGGGAGCGAACAGAACTGGCACTTGACAAGTTGTCACCAATTTGATCATTCCATATCGGTTCCATCTGTCTGCGTTCGTTGCAAATATTCGAGTTTACTTTTGTGGTTAGTGTCGGAACCGGGATGTTAGTCAGTTGTCATTGCCGGTGGTGCTGAGATAATTTTTGTATGTTTCGGTGCATGGGAGCGCTGAAACAGCCGAACGTTTGGAAAGCTCTTTGGGGGATGCGCAGCGGGTGTCGGTATTGGGGCTGTTGGTTTCCGTGAGTTTGCTACCAGAGTTTGCTCGCTTGAGGGGTTTTCCGGAGATCCAAAATGACGACGGAAGCGTTACTTGCATTCGAGGTGAGATTTTTAGTTGGATGAAACACGGCGGTAACCGGCTGCGGCCGCAATTCCAAAGGAGTTCTTTCAACAACTTGATGAACACAGTATCGTCTAGTTGTCTCTTGGCCGAAATTCTTAGCTCAATGAATGGTGTAATGCCGGATGATTTGACTTGCATTTTAACAAGCAAGCCGCAGTTCGGAGCGGAAAGTTTCAAAATTCCGCACAACTATCGGGTCCATCGGAGGATAACAATAAAGGTTCCGAGATGATCGCTGAACGATGGGTACACGTGAATGGAGTGGTTGCGTATATTCTGTAGACCGCGGATAATTCTGCAATATTTGAGGTAAAATCGGTTTTGAAGTAATTGAAGATGCTATAATTTTGTGGTGTGTTTCTATTCCTGTGATAATTGAATTCTTTCGCTGGAAAATGGTTTTGCATTAATATTCCGAAGACGTAAGCAAGAAATGTGCGGTAGTTTAATGGCGGAGAATGGTGGAAAAGTTGCACTTTACGCTACTTAGGTGAATCAGTGATGGAATATGACGAAAATCGGCGTCGTAGACGTGGAAACATGCTTTTATTGAAATCTGAATATAATTAAGCAGGTAAACGCGATTATACTTCCAACGATTGGACCGTTGTTAGGTCATGAGGACTAAGCCTTTTGTAGAGCTGCAAACGTAAGATACGTCAGTAAAACGTTACAACGTCAGATGATGCGCATAAACTGAACATGCCAGCGGTATATTTTAAATTATATTCTGCATGTGTAGCCATAGGCTGCTACCACTGCTGTAAACTTCTCCATGGAATCATGGCGCACGCTGGAATACAGATGAATTGACATGCTGAACGAACGACATCGTGGAGCAATTCCCATTTCAGAGCCTACAGCAAGTTCGTGCAATTGTCCTAGCTTACGAGTTAAGCAAACCAATACTCCAAGCAAACGTGGCCATTCTGTGAAGAATGCTATTGACGTACCAGTAAGCATCCAAAGCTGCACTACGATCGCATCCGCAGGTCGTTTGAATTTCAAACTGTCGCACCAGCCACTCTTTGTTGATCCATAATTTTTTGTATGTCAACGGCTGGAACGTATTTCGCGTATGTCCTCCTCTCTAACCGTCCTTTGGCATTCTTCATCTTATGATTCCTGCAATCGCCGAAGTGGACAACATCGATTCGCACACGAATGGCCCAGGTCGGCTTGATGCAAAGCCACTGACATAACAAATAATTCACAGGCTTCCTATCGGTTCGGTGGAGGATATACAAGCCATGTTTGATTTTACGGTATACGGTGCAAGAGTGTAACTTACTGGCGTTCATTGTCTACCAAAGCCGTTCGGTGGAAGAGATAACGACTGTGAAAAGAGTAAATCTTTTAACAAACATGACGGGCGAACGACGCCAAGTACACGGAGGTAGCACAACATGATATCGCAGCCGAGCACCCCACGGACTGCCCTCATTTGCGCAGCCATCTTATCCATGACAAACGCCTTCACCGCAGTCTGCTTACAAATCAGTTCTCAAAATTTTTCGAAGAGCTTACGTAATGAAGCAAACTTCTCAGTACGTATTTACCCGTACAGCACGGACCGGCCGCGTCCCATACAATCTGCTACGAGGAGCTGATACAACTTCCAGCCACGAAAATATGAGGAAATATACAATGACATACTCGTGCCTGTTTGTCCCGTGGATGACACCGACATTCACAACATGCGGGAAACTTCGGAATTGTTCAATTTGCGTTCGCTGGTTAAATTAGATATGCGTATATCTGTTGCCGTTCTCCCGCATGGTGCGCACCATACCTATCGCACTGGTCACTGACAGTACTTCTTCGAGGCTCTCTAATGCCCCGTCATCACTCTTACATAACAAACTCACTTGACACTGAGAGCGTTAACCTGCGGCGGATATTTCCAACGTCAGCGGTTGTGATAAACTTCTCGTGAACATCCGCCACGCACTGTTCAATGCCAGCAGTTGGTGTATTTTATTGGCACAGGTTGCTGCGTTCATTCTCTTCACAGACAGTGGGTCCACGATTTATGAGACGGGACTCATATAGCAGACGATTGAGGGGGTGGTTGTACCCAAACTCGAATCAGCTCACAACTATACGGGCATTTCGTCGGATAGCACGAAATCGTGATCTGCAACATGTATCACGAGAAATGACTTGTTAAAACTAACAACAGTTAACCCACTAGGCACGTCGCACACTCATGCACACACTCCTACGCCTTTTTTACTTCGCGCGGAAATAATAAACATGCACGGTTTTCAGGGAGCCGTGCCACCCTACCTAATGGTACTTCAAAATCTTTTTCGACCTACGGCTCGTCCCACGAACGTAAATAAGGCCCACCTCATCCATGTACCTCTGAAGGTACTTCTGAAACTATGAGAAAGTGCGAAATTCACAATTCCCGAACACCGCCTTGAAAGTCACAATAAAATCTATTTCCTTAAAGTAAAAATAAATTACTAAAACAAATAGGAAATAAGGAAAGCATTTCTGCATCCATTTATTAAGATTACCACAAGCAATAAATCACAGCAACAGCAACCATACTGAATTGCGAAAATGACATACGATAAGGTCCTTTCTAACTATTGGTCAGTTAAACCACACATATATATAAGTTAATGACACGGATCTGGGCGATTTTAATGTCTGCACCACACACCAATCTCACAAAGTGGTTGTTCGTTAAGATAATTTTTACCCGAGATAACTTAAGAAATCACGGCCCATGGTCAGCTTTCAGAACTGGAGTGAACGCATAGTAGCGGATACTTCATTGCAATCGGGCAATCGCGGTCCCAGTTCACTGTACTGAATCGTATGACTGAAAACTGTCAATCGTCTTCGGAGAAACAGTGAAAGTCACGTAGGTTTAATTGACGATTCTTTCTGACATTCATTGGATCACCTTTGGTGTGATATTCCAGAAAGTCAATCTCAAGAACAACACACGATGTCCGACGTTTGCCAGTCGAAACATAGAAGGTCTGTCTCGCAAGAGAAGAAAAAGTCACGAATCAACAGTAATGGTGTATTGAACACAACACAGCGAGAGATTTAATTCACAGCGTGTCCTTGTCCATAAATATACACGGGATCCCACGGTCCGGAATAGCCCGCCAATCAAAAGTGGCCTCACGCTCACTGCCCGCCGACCTCCGGCTCTAGCTGGTCATCCCCTCAGCCCGTTGCACGGACGGGACCAATCCGCGTGTTCGAGGGCCTGTAAGGAAGCGGAAGGGAGTACGTGTGACAAAACAAAATGGCGGCACACTACACGCTACTACATTGGGACCAGTCTAATACTCAACCTAAAATAATCTGCCCGATTGTTCATATGCGGGTGTGAGCAGCATGCAGAGATAAGCACTGCCTGGCAGTCGTTGACGGTATGGTCGAGGATGACAGTTGTGCACTTAGAGGTCTGCAAAATCCTCACTTCCGCTTTGAGGTTGTTACGCTTACCTGAATGGTGAGTTGATTCAGCGAAGTAGAACGAAGATTCTACTTATTGCATACCAGCTAACGATGCGGTGTACCTCCACAGGTCACGTGTGAGCATAGCAATCATGAACCACTTGCTGACGGTCGGACTGTTGGGTGGCCGTGCATGTCCCATAGAATGTACATTCGTCACGGACTTTAGTGAGCTCAGAGCGGCTCTTGTGCGATTGCCACCTGAATGGCCGCGCTGTCGTCCAAGGTCATGGTCTTTGCCTCGAATGGCCTCGAGAAGATCATAAATGGATGGGGAACCAAAGTCATGGGCCTCGTCGTTTCACTTGCAAGCCAACCGGCGCAAGCAGATAACCTTACACAGCCGGCATCTACAACCAAGACGAGCAAACTGCACTGTTTCTTACAGCTCTTTTGTGAGACATCGGTCCCGATAAACTCAGGATTGGGCCGACCCAATTATATTTGTCTATAACTCACGGACGTGGAATGCGCCAAACGATTCTTATCGTCCACGTTGAAAAATAACTTACCTGTTTTATTCAGTGGCGCATATAAACGACCTAGGTGGACAATCATTTTCCTTCTCGCAAGCAATCGGGCGCGCATATTACACACAACCTTTGTCGTTGAATTCCTGCTGACGTGCTGGCTGATATACTGTGTGACGTAGAAGAACACAGTGCCGTTTAACGGTCACTGACTAATTTCGCTGATTTCTTCGGCGGTGAAGCGACACCTTGATGCAACAATGACGTTGCAAGGGTGAATGTGCAACATGACAAATTTTATGATGCGAAGTTTCTGTTTATGTTGCGGTTGATGTTGAAGTATGAATAACATCCAGTTTGTCCTTTTGCTGTTTTTCGAACACCAGAGAATGAGCATGAAGCCTGTGCTCTATCGGCGTATGCATAACCACGTCTCTTATATTTGCCGAAAGCATGTTTGGTTGGTCAGATGCAGCACGATTGGCCTGATCGAATTTTGAACCATTCAGGCTCCACACTACCCGCATCCAACATTTGGGATTGTCATAAAGACATGACACTACCAAAATGCTCTTGAAACAACATCGACAGTTCAATAGTATTCAGACTCATGCTTTAGGTTCGGGAGAAGCAGTTCTTCTGACGAATACTGCACATTTGTTGGTAATACGAACCAATGTACACAAGCGGAGTTATGGCATGAATTATTAGCTCACAGGGTGCACAACATTGACAGAATGGCGCAGACGGTACAACATTATCACACGGTGAGGGAGGCACACCAGATAGGAACAGGCAACCATTCAGCAGTATGATATATTGCGAAGGTGATAAACAACATCTCCTTATTCTGCTGCTACATAACTAAAATTACACTCACTTCAGCTCGCCCATGAGTTCGTTCTTCTTTTAGTTTTCCCTAATAAACATAGTTTTGGTTTTGATGGCTCCGTAATAAAACACGAATTTTAGGTTTGACTACTAATTGCCACTGTAATTATTTCGTTGGGTACGAAATATTAATGTCAATGTACCTTTTCCATATTTCCGACAAAATTGAAAACTGCGCTGTACCTAATAATGCTGGGATAAGTTTCCGTGTAACGTGGTTGGACTCCCTAGGCAAACAGAGACTGTGCGATAATTAGTTGACTCCACTGATATGGCTTCGCACAACCATTTCCTGAATGTTCCAAAGCGTCTCACTAGTACACCCACAGACCACAAGAAGAACGCTCAGGGAACACTCAGGGAACGGGCATGTTGTTGGGATCGTACTCGCATTCTCAGTATCACTAACTGCGTGCCATCGTAGTAGTTACGATGCATAGTATCCTTTATGTGCGGTGGATTCGAGGTTATTTCAACTGGGAGCAAACGATGAGGCCCCACAAACCCGATGGATTAGTAAAAACTGGAAAATTGCAGGTCCACCATCGCCACTGGTCACCTGACCGTCTACTTTATCGTGCTACAGTGTGATCACGACCATACGACAGCCAAGGCGGTAGATCGTTTGAGAGCTCTCAGCTCATCTCCTTGGAGCACTCGTCCATATTCCACACGTAGTGAACCTTCAGTTGTCACGTTTCTATTAATCGGTCAGATTGTAGAGCCCATAATTTTCACCCTACTGGAATGAACCTGAATGTGCGGAGCAAATGGAACCGTATGCATTTCAGTCAGCACGACAACATACAACTCGTGGCGCTGTATATGTACTACTGTAGTTATGTCTATAGGACAGGCGCTATTGAAAACGACCAAAACTAAGATTACGTGCTTCAACGGATCACTGGATACGCAACGCAACTGCGGAGACGATGGTGGAACTGCAGCTGTGCGCAGGCCCCCCACCGCCTTTTGGACAAGCATACTCTAATGTGGTTGCGAAAGGCCTGGAGAACTTGGTTGCGGGACTCCCAAAAGGTGTTTGTGTGAGGGTCCCGGAGCAGGTGGTTGTGAGAGCCTTGGAGGACCCAGCCGCACCTAGTAAGGAGAAACTGCAGTTCGACACCAACGGAAGAACAGACCAAAGATGGCTACATCCACCTGCAGACCCGCAGTCACGGAGGTTAAATGTGCTCAAAGTGGTCATACGGACGCCCCCTTGCAGACAATCATAAAGAAGAAGCTCGACCAAGATCTGTAGTGGTACGCCTACCGTGCGATCGGTGTGATAGTATATAACCTCCTTATGGCTGCCACCCAAATTTATCAGTCAAGGTTGTATCACGATATAGCCGCTTTATGTGATTTACTTATTAGGATGTTCACAACTGAGGAGGAAGATTCAGGTGCAAAAACAACAACACAGTGAGCATTTTGCATTGGCCAAATGGCGGGCGCTATTTGCGTGTCACGGAGGCCACTCAAGGTGGTTCTAAGAACTGTAATAGAAGATTGCCTGCTACTGCAGCGGTCGTCAAAGCTGCGCTATGTGGATGTCCGCATAGCGAGAGACCTGGCTCCAGAGGATCATGAACGACTGAATGCTACCCTAAAGGAACTGCATGATAGAAAGATAAGGGGGAGTCCGACTTGGTTATTCAATAGTTTTGGGTCAAGCGGAGAAGATCTCTAGTCCGTTGTAAACCCCTTGTGTTCCCCATGTTTCCGCTGGGCAAGGAGGAGCGGCAGAGCCTCCAGCAAGACTATCCACCACTCTTCCCTCCATAGATAGGGAAACAAGTTTGGATCGGACGAAAGTGGTGTATTCAAACATTCGAAGCCTCCTAAACAAGTTGTACGACGTAGAATAAGGGGTTGGAAATAATAACCCCGCAATCATAGCCCTACTGAGAGGTGGTTGTTAGAGGACGTGATGGACGCTGTAGTTTCCCTTCTAGGATATACTCTATTAAGTTCGGACCGCTCAAGAGTTAGTGGTTAACAAGCAGGAGGGGTGAGGCTTTTTATTCGCGATAACATTCCCGCTACTCTCGTGCTAGCGGAGCCAATGATGACGGTAATTACGAGGGACTGTGGTGCAAGGTAAGGTTAACGCCTACCAGCTTTACCATGCTTGATGTTATATATCGCTCTCCTGGATCATTTCCAACTCAACTGTTGGACGATTTAAGCATATTTGGAGCAGCTAACCATTGCTTGATATTGGGAGATTTCAAGGCACCTCACATCAACTAGGGAACATTAGCATGCACCAGTGGTTCAGACCGTTTTTCAGAGACACTGCTTTGGATGGCCGTTGACGAGCTGTGTTTGTACAAGATGTGGAAGCCATCACACGGTTGCAAGCTGGATGCCACTCCAGGTTGGATTTAGTGTTTTTCTCATTAGAATTCGACACCAACCGTGTTGATACTGTGCACCTAATAGGGAGGAGTGTTCATGCGCTACTGGATATATCGTGGGTAAGAAGTGAACTACGGGCAACATCTACCACGGTTCGACTGAATATCTGGGGGATTCCGTTCGGAGAAATAAGAGATGCTGCGCACGCATACGACTGGAACGGCAGCACGAACACGGTTGATGTGCGTTGGTGCAAAATCAGAGATTACCTGTAGGCTGTCGTGAAACGGTTCGCACCGGTGTCCCGTGGTCGTTTTCACTCTAAAAGGCCACCGAGGTTTGATGTCGAGTTGCGTGCCACCTTCAGGTGCAAACACAGACAGCGGATGAGTCACCGGGCCTGTCATGTTGACTACGACGCGTACCGAGGACACAGAGTGAATTCAACACCGTGAAGCTGAGAAAGCGGCAGTAATACAAAGAACGGCTGGTCGCAGAGTCGGCCACGGCACCCAAGAGACTGTGGACATATATCCGCCGACAGGCCAGAACCAGGGCGGAAATCTCGGCGCTGATGGATCAGTGCGAAAACGAGGTGGTTGAGGACTGGGATAAAGCTGAGCTAATGGCTTGGCATTATGCTTCGTTCTTCCCCCAGAATAATGTGCAACTTGCTTTGTCCGATGACATAGGACTATGCCTGATCGACATGCTATTTGGCGTTGAAGAGGTGGAATACGAGCTGCGGTCGATCGATATCAGTAAGCCCCCGGCTCGGTTAACATCCACCCATTTTTGCTGCGTGAACTGGCGGTGGAATGGGCTATGTCGCCGGCATACCTGTACCAACAGTCTCTGAACGAAGGTAAACTGCCAACGGAGAGGAAACGAACAATGGTTGAGGCTATGAACAAGGGAGGCGTACGGTCGGAAGCTATCAGCTGTCGACCTGTATCTTTGACTTGCGTCCCCGGTAAACTAATGGAGCGGCT
This sequence comes from Paragonimus skrjabini miyazakii, assembly GCA_014338405.1. NCBI lineage: Eukaryota > Metazoa > Platyhelminthes > Trematoda > Plagiorchiida > Troglotrematidae > Paragonimus > Paragonimus skrjabini miyazakii. Next base: position 406,824 of record JTDE01000090.1, read on the forward strand.
GATAGCCCGTCGTCTTCAGGGACATCTGGACCAACTACTGACTGTCAGCAAGAGGCACTACGGATATTGGGGGGTCGATCTTGCTTGACGAACCTTCTGCTTGACAGAGAGCGATGGGTGAAAGCGAGAGCCTACGGCAGGACTCCGGACGTGTTGTTTCTTGACTTCAGCAAGGCTTTCGACGGAGTGCCACATAACCATTTGCTCACCAAGCTGTTGGCGTACGCTGTCAACTCGTCTGCAACAAAGTGGATAGCAGACTCCTTCCGTGGTAGGTCATTCTCTGTAGGGGTCAACCAAAAAATATCTGAATGACTGTCTGTCCCAAGTGGCATGCCAAAAGGGTCAGTGCTTGGGCTCTAGCTGTTTTCGGTCTTCATCAATGATTTATTGGACCAGCTGCAGTCGTCTGTCTTTGTGTTCGCTGACGACATGAAAGTGTAGAAGACAGTCCTTTCATACAAGGATGGCGATATTTTGCAACAGGACATAGATACGATTTCAACATGAACAGTTCGATGGGGCTTGCACTTTATTCCGCTAAAATACTCCTATGTGCACTTGGGAAATATCAGAGATGTCGAGGCATATCATGTTGGAGGTTGCCTGTTAACACAGTGTAACACAGAACCTGACCTCGGTGTGCTAGCATGAATGCTAGCCGCAGAACGTGAGTTCCCGAGCTGTCGTGTTCGGGAAAACTATTTCCCTGGAATAAATCGTTTTAATGGCTTGGTAGCTGATGCAGAAATTGAAATCACCGATATCTGCTTCATGTACTCATATGTTTGTTTTAACTGACCTTTAATTGAAAACCACCTTCTTGTAATTGTTTTTCAAAAACTGGTATGTCTGCCACTGTTGTGGTCCATTTCATGTGCAAATGTAATCACAAGAATGCTGGGGTTATTTTCAATGTATTTTTCAACTTTTGCCGTTTGCTTTCTTATAATTCACCTCCAGTTGTTTATTTATTATTTGTGGGAAATGGATTATACTGCTATTTTTAAGGCGATGTTCGAAGATCGCGAATTTCGCATTTTCTCACAGTTTCAGGAGTGTCTTCAGAGGTACATGGACGAGGTGGGCGTTAGTTACGTTCGTGGGGCAAGCCGTAGGTCGAAAACTGCCTTGAAGTACGATAAGGTTTCTTGAAAACCGTGCAAATTTGTTGTCGCTGTACGAAATACAAAAGGCGTAGGAGCGTATGTAGAGGTCTGCAATGTGTCTAGTGGGTTAATTGGTGCTAGATTTAACGAACCAGTTCTCGTGACACATGTTGCAGATCACGATTTCACGTAGTCCGACGAGATGCGTATCTGGCCGAGCTACTTCGAGTTGGAGCACAACCACCCTGTCAATCCTCTGCTATATGAGTCCCATCCTAAGAATCGTGGACTCGCCGTCGGTGAATTGAACGAGTGCAGTAGCCTGTTCTAGTACAATATACCAACTGCCGACATTAAGCAGTATGTAGCGAATTTTTACGGGAAGTTTATCACAACTACTGACGTTGGAAACATCCGCCGCGAGTTAAAACTTGCAATGTCAAGTGAGTTTGTTACGTAAGATTGATCACTGTATGTTAGAGAACCTTGATGAGGTGCCGTCGGTGATTAGTGCTATCGGTGTGGCGCGCACTCTGAAGGATGAAAACAACCGATATACGCATATCTGCCTCACCCAGCGAATGCAGATTGAACTATTCCGACGTTTCCCACATGTTGTGAATGTGGATGCAACTCACGGGACAAACAAGCACAAGTATGTCATTGTATATTTCCTCATACTTTCGAAGCTGGAAGTTATATCAGTTCCTAGTGACAGACGGTATGGGGACACGGCTGACCCGTGATGTACGGGTACGTTTGTAGTGTGAAGTATGCTTCAATACGTAGACTTTTCGAAATTTTTCGTGAAGTGATGGGCGGGCCGATTGCGGTGAAAACACTTGTCAAGGATAAGATGGCTGCGCAGATGAGGGCAGCCCATGTGGTGTTCGGCTGCGAGATCCTGCTGTGTTACTTTCATGTACGCGATGCTGTACGTAAGCATGTGAGTGGGCAAAATTCGTCCGTCATATTTGTTGTAAGACAAACTCTTTTCGCAGTCGTTTTCTCTTCCAGCGAATGGCTACAGCCGAAAATGAGGAAGAGTAAGTTGCACTGTTACACTGTTAACCGTAGGTTTAAGCGTGATCTGTACATCATCGGCCGAACGGATAAGAAGTTTCTGAATTATGTGCTGTGTAACTGGCTGTATATAAAGCTGAAGTGGGCCATCCATGCTCAAGGCGATGTTGTCTACTTTGGCAATCGAACGAATAATGGGCTGGAGAACGCGAACGGACGGTTGAAGAAGAAAACACACCCAAGAGACTTCTTAGCCGTCGCCATTCAGAAAATATGGAACCACAGAGAGTGGCTGATGCGAGAGTACGAAATACAAACTACCTATGGGTGCGATCGTCGTGAGGTTGTGGATGTCGACTGGAACGTGAAGAACATTCTTCACAGAATGACCACGTTCGCAAGTCCAAAACATCTGAAGGAACGGACTCCACTACTCCCTTTCGAAACAGTGTCTGAGTGCCGGGTGAGCACTCCTCTAGTGTTCACTTTGAACGTTGCAGTTTCAAGTTCAACAAGATAGCGGCGCTTTCCTCGTCGATAGCATACAGGGCATATGTGAATGCACTTTTTACCGTACAATGTGGCTTCCGTGCATTCACATTCTGTCGGTGTTTCGTAAACATCTCTAGCCCTATGGTAAGGTATTTTGTAGTGTTCATTTTCCTTTACAGAGGTGAGGTCCCCATTCCTGTGCGGTGGTGTGCAAAGTACAATTTGGCAATTCGGTGGTTGGTAGGTCGGAATCTTCGGCCGCTTGCTGCAACCAATTTCAACCGCCACTATATAGCCCTTAGTCATGTACTTGAAAAACTGCAGGACTGCAACAGCCGCACGGCGGTGGCTTGCTTGAACACCATCATTGTTTTCGCCAGTAATATAGTGGAGCGTGCTAATACTGGCTTGCCTTTATACGACTCCCCAATGGGTTAAACTACAAGCGGTATGCAGCCGAGGTGGGTGAAAATGCCTACAGAAGGACTGCCATGTGGACACTGCGGCGACCCGGTACAGATGGACGGTTATTGCTATGATACCGATCAGGTAATTTTTCACTCCAAATGTATCCAAATGGCAGACATAAACGAGTGTGGCAGTCAGTTTCAACCTCAGTCTCCTGGTAAATGCACGATTCGAATCCTTATTTATGTCAGTTCCATCTACTTCAGCCGTTGTTCGCACTTCCCCAGCGATAACGAAGTGCAAGTCTAGCACACCACCCAGAACGAATGTTGACTTAGACCTGTCCGCGGACAGTGTGACGCTTTCACACGGT
>JTDE01000091.1:10798-36662 GCA_014338405.1 Paragonimus skrjabini miyazakii
GAAGTGCTCTAATTAAGATTGGTTGTCCCTTCCGGTTAGTTGGACCAATCGCGTTCTAGCCGTCACGTCCAAGATTGTAACTTGGAAATTCTGATGCACCAAAGTGATTTGCTTTTGCATGAAATGGAAAATCTTGTGCCTAAAATGGATACAGTTATGTAAAATGGTATAGTTTCTTTTGCCAGGAGACCTAGATTTCGAGTAAATGTTCAAACCATCTAGATGCATAATGATTTTTTGTCGACATGTTCATCACAAGGTTTACATTTTTCTAGTGTGATTAATGGGAAGTCATAACTGGCATTTCTTACGTTGAACTATCTACATTAATCTGGTATAAAAGCAATCCATGCGTAAAACTGCTGCTTTCACCTGTACTTATTCGGGTCAATTGAGCGCTGCCCTTAGTAGCGCTCTCGACGATGCGCTAAAGTGTGCACTATTAAATTTCTATTGCCACCATTCTTCAGCAAGGTTCATCAGTTGCATCCGATCAGATCATCTTGTATATTCATCAAACTGACAGTTACCTAATTCTCAAGGTCACGGTTTGAAATGAAACATGGAATTTCATCTTCTCCTAACGGGTTTGTAATCGCATTTACTTGTAAGTTGAGATAAGTAACTGGAATTACGAGGGGCATGTAAGTGAAAAACAAGTGACGATGTCACATACCCAACTGATTTGTTCAGCAGCGTTATAACAACGAAGTACTAGGACGTTCTTATTGCAGGTTTATTGATGAGCGTTACCAGAACTATTTTCGTGTCCGCTACCCAGATGAGTAGATGATTATGACATTATTTGGGGGGGGGGGCTAATGTAACTGAAACTTGTGAAATAACCGTTCAGTGGTGGTTAATGTGAATCGAACCGAGAAGTGTGCTAATGCACACGGGTGTTCAAATTCCGATACATATCCGACGAGATTACTTATGAATGGGCTCTAACATAGCCACAACTTGGGTCTAATAACTGTGCTTGAAAGTGTTTGTTTAAGCTCTTAAGCTGGCTACTGATACCATAAATGCATTTTGAACATGTTTCCGCATATAATTTTCTCGATATGTGTTCCAGCTAGGAACCATTCCGGTCGATTTCCCCAAACGAACCGTCCAGTTGGATAATAATCTTTTCTCAGATATATTTACCAGAATGTATTAAGTCGTTATATACCTTTTGAATATGGTGATCAGCTATTATCTCGTGTTCACATCAACTGGTGTTCACTTGCACTCGACACACTCTCTGTTGTCTTTTGTGCTGTCACTTACCCTAACCGGTTGTGTTCGGTCTGCAGCAATATATAGAAGAGCTTCGGTTACTTTGTTCAGATAATCAACAATGTAATTTTACCGAGGCATTAACAATCGTTTATTAACTTTTGCGATGAGCAACGATGCAGTAACGAATAAATCAATATGTCTCACAGCGCAGCACAGAACTCAAAGGTCTGTTAGTTGAATGCTTCCCACATGGTGATTTGGAGGTCTGATTGGTTCTCAGCCTGACTAGGTTTTGGTAAACCCTTAAAACCCTTTGTTGTGGATAGCATCGTGTGTATACTTAGTGACAAATCTTCCGTAACTCTGCATTACTCCGGTATTTAATTATCAGTCAATATGTTCTTAGCAATTTTTAGGAAAGTCCTGTGACCTGACTAAAGAACTCACCAGTGAGTAAAATTTGGTCTTCTTGAACTGCTTAGCCTTCTATTCATCCTGGCTTTCCCTTCAGTGTACAGACTTCCAACCGTTTTCGCTTCGATGCTTCAAAGAATTCGACTAGTTTTTTGAGATTTTAGACAAGTGGAAATCATTCCTTTCAAAATTACCTAGCTACCTATAACTATATTTCAAATGTTTCGTGTTAGTTTATTTACCTACTACAATTTGACTTTTCAAAATGTATATTTGTAACTTCAACTAAGACTAGCTATAAATCTTTTTTTACATTTATACTACTGTTCATGATATTCTAATCCTTTCATGATTAACTCAATTTCCTAATTTTCTCCAAACTTCCATACAACGAATGACTGTAAAACTAACTATACCTGTATCTTGTATATTACATTGCTGGGGACGTTAATTTGCACATTTGCTGTATGTTCCTCACCTGAGGTCAATAGAAATATTTCCTGACATAAATCAACATTTCAAGGCAACCTTTCAACTTGTTAGAACTTGTGTAAATTCATCGCTTACATATGAGGTGAACATCACGTAAAAAAATTATAGTTGTTTTCTTAAGGTATAAGTCGATAATATTAGTGGTGAACTATAGATCAGATATTAAAAGGGGGAATGTGCTGCCCCTAGTTCACTGCAAATCCATGAACATTTGAAGCACAATGTTCCCCAAAACTGGATGCTGTTACAGCAACAGCATGTTGTGTATCCACGGTGTTTTCTTGTTTTAGTAACTGCCTCATTCAAGTTATTTGATAAGCAGGAAACTTCAAAATTTGTTTGCGTTAGACGCGAAATGTGTGCATGTAAAATTTTATTTTTCAGCAAGTTTTCATGATGGTTGTATCTTGCAGGGTTACCGTTATTTCCCATTTTTTCTACGAGTTTTTTGTTGCCTGCATCCAACAAATGTACACTGCTCGATTGCGTTTTACTGGGTTCGTCCAACGTGGAAAAGCACATTCATTAATGGAACATAAGTGTACAATTGGAACTAGTAATTCTGAAGTCAGATTATGTTTTGGTTTGCTGGGTTGTGTCATCATATATACAGTTAAATGTTTTTACCGCTGGAAACCTTCTATGTGAAAAACTAAACCACGAACCATACATACGTTAACCGTCTTCATGAGCGTTATTCTCGTTCCACGACATTCGAATGTTTGTTTATGCAGAGAAATGTTTCAAAGTATTTTGAAACGATTAACTATGCACCTGTGTGATTGACTTGCAGATCTCGTTTATTTATTAATAGTGGCTTATGAACCAGAGTATGCAGGTTATGTCCTTAATCCCGTTGATCTACCTAGATAAGTCTCTCATTATAGGTTCATAATTTTACAAGATTGTACAGCAAAAATATCTCTATTTAACTGTGTTTACCAAACAGTAGACTACTTAGGCAGTGCATGAATATAAAGGAAACGATTTCAGGTGCAAGGCACGAAACTAGAGTTGGTCAGTGTCAGATTCTGGGAAACAACCAAACCTTTTGCGAGATTACTTGAATGGTAGCAGAGATAGGCACTCAGAGGTAGTCTTCTTGGAGGCTTCGCCCTTGCCAAAAAGTCGCTAGACAAGCTATTGAGTTTCTCAGCAAGTGGCCGACAAAACTAATCTTGTCGCATGGATGAACAAATAGTCGTTGAGGCAGCAACAAACTGGCAAATCGCGCCTGGCGATCTAAGATAATTCACTCTGTAACGCATAATCCACAATTCCAATAATGTTTACTCAGAAGGTCGAATTAACGGGACTTTTTTCAAATCCGGAAACCTTCAGAAAAGACGATCAAAAGAATAAAAATTTATAGAGTACTCTTTGCTAAAATAACAATAAAACTGTTATCTCAGTTTAAATTTGAATCAATCGGATACACGAATTATCCACCAGAAAAGGCGTTCAATATAGAACAACCAGACAGAAGTACATAAATAGCCACTAATCGTCGGGAAATGAGCTCATTAAAACAATCCGGCGCAGACGAATATGAGGGATTATCAAACAATATCAAGGAAGGAAGTTTTAATAGATAAGCAAGGTTAGTTATAAAAAGAGAGAAGCAAACATTTTTTGTAAAGTTATTGTACAAAATCCACCATGATTGTTCAAAGTACACAGTAAGTACAGATGTAGACAAATTTGAGATCCGCTTTTCACAAAAAACATACCTTGAGGAATTCATATCAAACATAAGACAAAACGCACCAGACGAACTTAAACAGACCCAACAAGAACTCTGATGAGACGGTATCCAACTTGGATGCACAGAATGACTGTCAGATAAAGTGTTCTCCTCGTTGTTTGATAATTACTCCGGTGGACACAACTCAGCGTTTAATGCACCTTCCGGCACTTGTCTATCCGGTCACATCAGTTCGCAGCTTAATCATCATATGTGACTGGAGACAGAACAAGGCAATCTGGTTATATTCACAGTGATGAACCAAACGTTTTAGTCCTCAACAAGTACGGTGGAAATGAAGGACTTGATGATTTCACTTCGGGATTCCTTGTTTCATGTTCTAACCAGCTCAATCTGCTCATCGAGCCATGCTGCCTATTGCCTGCGGACGAAACATCGCAGTGGGTAAGAGATACGGGGATAGCATTTGACAAGACTGCATCAAGCAAAGCTGTGTTGAAAAATTTGTGTCAGCAATCGCATACCTTGCGGTCAATTTAAGGCCTTGCGAATAAAATATGTCTAACAGGAAACAAGCTGCTGTTCTGAACTTTAGTTTGTCATAAAAAAATGGTTGTACCAAGCACAAACTCTGTCTGGTTCCTGCAAAATTAGATTGCATTTGCTTATCACTATCCACACAGTTTTCACCGAATCAACGACTTCACAAAGTGCAACTGAATATTTTATCTCTGAACCGTCAACTGGTCATGTGATCGAGACAAGGTCTCATGCCATTTGCAGTTTTGATGTTTGAGCCACGTGATACATGTCTTCAGTATCGTTTAACGTGGAATGTAAAAATTGCTGAAACAGCCATCAATTGAATGAAACAGTGGGGAGGTCAGCGTTCAGCGGGAAACTATCTAGCAGCGGGAGATGTATGGAATGTTGCCAAGTACAAAATAACTCGACCATCAATTCCATGAAAACAGACAGGAACAGCGTGAACGTAGACGAGTCAGACAGCTACTGACAGCTATGCAAAAAAGTTCCTGACAGGTTAAGCAAGTGGATAAATTACATTCATTCAAGAACAGAAATGATTTTACATTTGCTTACTGTTATTATTAACAGTAATGGTGCAAAAATGAAATGGATCATAACTGAGGGCATGCACTTTTTTGTGATTTCGAATAAGACCAATTAAGCGAGCAAATTTGGGGCTAAAACGATTGCAAATAGGTCACATAATTTAGTCCTATTGCGGAAGGTGCGTTCAGTCAAAATACACCTGTCAAAATATCCGTCATTCCCACTGAGCCAACTTAGCTCGACTATTCAAACCACTGTACTAATGAAAAAGCCTGAGCAAATTTACTTGCAATGTATATTTTATTTTTCATTGGTTACTTATTCAAACAGTTAAAAATCCAAAGAGTAGTCGTCAGAAAAATGGTATAGCGAACAAGCTCGATTTCGGTTATTCATCAGCAGACCAAGTGCATAACATTGATATCAAACAGAATTTTTAGAGCGAAAAGAACTTGTCGCTTGTTTTTGTCCGTTTCGCCCTGATAACTCCGTTTCATATAAATATTATGCAATTGGTCGGATGATAAATAACCGGAAACGAGCTTGTTCGCTATGCCATTTTTCTGATGGATACGTACTCATTGGTTATGTGAAAGGTTGTGACCTAGTGATGAATTTGTCGAAAACGTAGTGCTCTAGTACATGTTAGGCTGCATGTTTTGCTGTACGACCTGAGAGTTTTCCGATAATTTTAGCAACCGACTGCAAAATTTTCAACAATTCAGACATCAATTCTGACCGTTTATCAAACTATACATCCTGTGGGCGATGATTAAACTGCTTACTGTAGAACAAGTCCCCACTTTGACACACACCGTCTGGCCGTTTGAACATCTTTATTGCTTCCTCACCGTTTCCAAAAGGTTACATCCGGACTAAACTTACAATCGAGTTGATGGCATATTATTTGATTACCTAGTTGGTTGAACATGTCCTAAGTCCACAACAAAGAGTGGTGCCGATCTCTAATCTGAATATGTGAACACTAGTAACATGAAGTGCAAGCGATCAACTTCAACAGGTTGACCTTGTGTTTCAGATACTCATGCTGATAAGTAGAGGCAAATCTGGTTGGGCCTAATGCATTTTCTTCATTCCCGAAATCAGTTTCCAATAACTACAGCGTAAACTCATAAGCATCCACCTATGTGGCCAAACAGCACACTGTCCTTCCAAGGCCTGCTTTTTTCACCAGAGTCTGAGAAAATCGGAAGGTTAAACTAATCAGCATACTGATAATTGTTTGCATATCATACTTCTATGAACAAACTAATTGTGCTGGCTTGCTTACTTCGTCAAACGGTAGACAACATGATTCGAACGAAGTTCTTATGAGCTGTCACATTATGCTAGAAAGCTGAACAGCCAGTGTGAGAAAGAAGTGTAAACAAACCTAAAAGTGGTGCTGAAATCAATGACTTTGGAAGTAAAGGCTTTGACAACAGTCATAAAAGTAAACGTCATTAGCTCAGTAATGATCAGGGCAAAGCGAAGGCGATCCCGAATGGCTCTGTCGGTATATGAAAAACAATTGAACAATTTAAGATACGGATAAGCAACAAGAGATTTTGGTTATTATAAGCTGAGCAGTACAGACAATTGATCGCATATTACACAATCATATGGATGTTTCAGTCAGACTGGTTTCGAACTTGAGCTCTCCATCAGTTACAGCTTGCCACTAATACTTATCCTTGTTACCGCATGGATTTGAGCTCCGAATGAATTTTTGTGAAGCAACCATGTTGATCAGTGCGCCATGACTTTACATTAGGCGTAAATGAAGTATCATATGCAAACGCTCAGACACAGGCGTTGATGGCTGACGCACAGATTCCTTGATCGCTTCGGGAGAACATGGTAACCATTGTGTTAACTCCAATCGATAACTCCACGATCGGACTACTCTCCAATTCAGAGTAATGAACATGACTATTTCCATTACTGGTTGTTAGTAATTGACTGGTTATTACAACTTGATTACCACACACTGATGAATAAGTAGGATTAATACACGTGTAACCAAACGCTGTAAAGTTAAGAACGTTTTTACAAAAATGGCTGTTGTGTATGGTGTCAACAAAAAAAATCAAAATTCGTTGGAATATTCATTACTGACCGATCTGCACTAACCAGTTCCTTCACTTACTCAGTAGGATGTTGTTTCTGAGTTTCCAGCTTGCATCCAAATTCAGTGAATCAAAGACTTCAGCAGTATAAAGTCTTCGCCCCCCACATCGAGCACGATTTAAAAAGCAGTGTTCAGGCATTTTGTGCACCAACCTCAAGCGAATGTGTTTGAGCGTTTGGGAATAATAACTCGGTTGCGCCTAATGTGAGTTTATGGGACATTGGTCAACATGGTTGTCTCATGAAGACGTGCCCGGAGTCTGTAGCCATTCGGTGGCAAAGATATGCATTATTGGTAATCTGTAATAGAAACCTAACTAACTGAACTGTCTATAAGAATAAATGACATCCCACTGACGAGGCAACCAATTTTTTATTACCAATAATTACTCCCACTTAACAGTAGACATATACTTATTTTGCTGCTGAATAAAGCAGTTCAACTTCAAACTATGAATAAAAACATCATTCAAACTATAAAGTCAAATTACGCAAAGCTACTTATAATGCGTTTGTCTAAGTTAACACATGATCTTTCCAACCTTGTAGTCACCAAACTCACGCGATTGTAGATCCCATTTACTCCGACTGTCATTACAGGACACTCCACACATTCGAGGACATTGGGACTAAAGTCTTAATCCTGATCAAAAATAGCGATCTACATTTACTCATTAAATTGACTATTCTTCCTGCTCACCTCCAAAACTGGCTTAGATCAAAGTTGGGCCACATCGTACCCATATATAACTAAAATTTAAAGCACTGAGTTTCTTTGATCCAGTACACCAACAACGATAAAACGCACATACCGTGAGATGTTGATATTTCCTTTTGCTCTGTTCAGTCACGAACGAAATGATAGCATCTCGCTATATTTATCTTCAGTCGTTATTGATCTAACCAAAACCAAATTAGCCGCGCAATTCAACCGTCAGTAGCCAGCTCCTAACTCTGTGTTCATTCCATTCAGCTGGTTTCGCTATGTGCAGTTGTTAAAAAGTTATAAACGACAGAACATCTCATTCCGCATTCTCAAAATGGTCGTTCGTCCGCCTTCTGTTAAACATGTAATAAAACTTAAGCGGTTAGAGAAATGGTTTCACCAGGTTTTAAATAGACAAAATAGATTTCAACTTGTATCTCTTCTTGATTGTGGCTTCAATTGATACAGAAGTCGAATGTGTGCATTTACTGCAGACTGTAGTAAACAGGAAGTGTGTTTGTGCAAAATACAAACAACATACGTTATCAGTGCTGGTTCCGTGCTTCTGCAAAGTTCATGTTTTGAGGTCAGCTTTATTCGGATGACACGTTCCCACGTAAGCTGAGAATTGACTACATGAATTTGAACCACACTCCAACGTGTTCAATGTCTGCTCATAAACCAAAAGATTGGTTAGGCAAGATCAAACCCAATGATCATTTTCAAACCGGGAGAAAGGTCCTTTTACTAATTTGAAGTTCGAATGTTCTTCAGTTTCATTAATCATATGTTCCGGCGTGATGTCTGTCGATCTCACAACACAGATCACACACATTCGAGCACCCTAGAATAATGGAATTCCATCCAAAATAATTGTCTTTTGGGCACCTTGTTAATCAACCAAACACATAAAATTCCGGTACCTATCGATTCGTATAAGTATTGTACAGGAATCACCATCGTCGTTACCAGTTCATGAATAAAAGTAAACATCGCTGAACATTCAAGAAGACTATTAACTTTCACAGCGGACTGAAGGGATTGGAATGTTTAGTCACATTCAGCCAGTAAAATGGATTGTCACTCAAACGACACGCATTCATTTCTAATTATTTGACAATCGTACTTCATGAACGTTCCACAGGGTAATGAACCAGTAGCGTGTGAAGTGCGTCTCTTGCAAACTTTGGGACAGAGTTGAAAATCAACTTGCTACCAAATGCAGTTCTTCGAAATCAATGCTTTACTGGTTTATTCATTATGCATTGGAGCCCGTCAACAGAATTCACACGATGAGTGGTGTAACAATAGTTTCATTTTGCACAGCGAATACGTTTTTCATCCTGAACTAACTTGGTTTCCTAACATATCTCCCATCACTGAGTGATGAATGTTTGCGAAAGCCTATTCTTCGGTGGCTTTAAATTCCTTCGTTTCGTACTTGGGTATTAGGTGTCAGCCTAACCAGGAAAGAATGATCAATGACGCTTAACACAAAAGACAATAAAACACAACATGTTTGATGCACTGTTTGCTTATTTCTGACGATCCAGATTCTACAAACTTTCAGTTGGGACCGACAGATTCGCTCTTTTCAAACTGGTTAACACTGAGAAAGTTGTAAGATTGTGCCGTCATTATTACTGTGACGCCGGCGAACGGTCAGTATTTTCAAATGAACCTGTAAACATTCCTTCAATTTTCTTCAGAAATTCCCTGCGGTTTTATTGAACACTACTGCTAGATGGTATTGGAAACATTTTATTGGTAAATTAGCAAACATACATAATCTTCGTTCGATATGACGAAATGGAAGTCATTTTTAACCAGCCCAAATATGACTGCATGTAATTTAGTTGCATTTAGCCTTCGACTTTGAACTCTTGGTATGCTTCTCACGTCAGATTTTTCCAGACAAAGGGGAGCACAGTAGTGTACTTGTCTGTTCAAAAAATAATTGGCGTGCACCCAAATTTATTCCACAAAATTTGACTTATTTTGATAATCTTAGCTGTATGACTCCAGCCCTGATATGTATCACCCTACAAATTTAGGATCAATCGCAGTAGAAATGGCAGGATTATGACTCAGTTGGTTTAGAAATCCTTTATCGATGCATACCAGCAGATAAGCAAATGACTTCAACAAAAGGATTTCGATGCACTAATGCTAACTTAGTCAACTCTGCATCAGGGTACAAAGGTTAGGAAGTTTTGAGCGGTCGGTCAATAATGACTGCTTTTCTAAAACAGAGGGTGTGAATTCAGTGGAAACCCGTTAGTTTTCAGCTTAATCTCACTTAGCCCACAGAGATGACAGTATATTACCAGTCAAAAAGTAGTCATATTTCACAGCGTCCACAGTCGTGGATCAATAACTCTCCGTCTATTCCCAATGGAACACCGTTTGTTATCGTGAACCCCAAAATAAAGTACCCATATCCTCGAGATATACAAAGCATAAATTACAATGTCGCCTTGCGGAAGAATTTTGGTTTCTACCCAGGAAGTCAAACTGGAGGGTGACGGAAAGTTAACCATAATAAGATTCTTGCTTACTCCGAAAGTTTCAACTGTTCTCCGTGGGATCAACTATCATCTAGCGTTAGCGCACTGGCTGACGCACCTTCCTCCCCTCCGAGGATTATTCTACAGAACTCTCCAGAATGATTTTTTTCTTATGTCTAAAGTCTGTACATGCTTAGTGACGAGTCCTAATAACAAGACCCAAAATATAACAGGCGATGCTACATCTAGTGATAATCCAATGAAATGTTTGACTCATCTTTTGTTGGCTAGTAAGCCTATGTGTTATTCGTACCCCCGAAGTACGTATCCTTAAAGTAGATTGCAAACTTAATGTTCACTGACGGTTTTGTAATAACTGCATTGCTTCTCACTTGCTGTTGTTCCCGTAAAACATATTTTAGTCTTCTAATACAGTGAATGATATCGTTGGGCGTCTGTAGACTTCTCTCAGCTTCTTTCATACTCAGATACATCCGTCGGAATGCTGTAACATAAACCATCTTTCAGTAGTTCAGTTTAGTCTTCTGTAGGTTGACGCGGACATGAGAAAAGTATAAGTATATATCAATCAACGGAAACAGAAGGACATAAAATATGTTCATTCTCAGGCTAGACGTCCTGATATCTTTATTGTTTTCTGGGCGATAACTCACGGTAGGTCGTCAACGCATAGCACCTCAACGTGCTGAAATGAAACTGAGATCCAGATTTAACCTGAAGATGCCATAGCAATCTGGGTGGCATATACGTTTGTTGAGGTTTTTCCCCTCAGTCTGGTAACTAATTCGTTTCGTATAGACTTATTTGAAACAAATCTGTCTTACTGCTTTGCAAGAGGCGTTGTATTTTCTTTTTGAGGACTTAGAAATAGACAAGATCTTGTTTAGGTATATGGTGAGAGCATAATCAAGTCTCGATGTTGTATAAGTGTATCGTGTTGTTCAAAGCAGGAAATCAGTACAATGTATCTTAAAGTTCTCTCAACCGTATGTTACTGTTGTCCGAGAACAAAAAGAAGATGACACTGAATATGCTTGAATTGTTTTCAACCGGAAACATTTAACAAGATGAAACTGACAAGAACATACCGCTTGATGAGTTTTGGGTGCATACCGTATTCTTCAGAAATAGGGTGTTCATCACGTACAATTAGATCAATGCAAATGACTACACACACTGTCCAGTCGGTGTGTTCTGCTTGATGTAAGGTGCTGCAAGCGATCAGTAAGTCTTGGTAAAGCAGTGCTCACAGAGAGATGAAAGTTAGCTTAAGCTGATTAAAATAATTGACAGATGAGCAACTATAGTGGCGTCCTGTAACCAAATGAGGCTTCACAGTGCTCGCAACCAGCTAAAGATGAACAGATAAATGAAAGGCGGTGTGACCTTATTCCAACTCACTGATTACAAGCATCATTTAGTATTTAAACCTATCTAGACTATGTTAGAGATGGTATGGTTAATTGCGTAGATAACTGACCTCTTAATTGCAAACGATGAATTCACGACTACGACTTTTCCTTAAATTGCAATCACAGAAATGGTTAATTTGTTGAGCTGTAACAAAGACGAAGCGTGAAAGGGGCCGACTGCAAAGTCTAAGAGAAAGCGACAGCTGCGATCATACTTGGGTAATTTTAAATTCACATGAAACCGAAATCCCCTACCACTCACTAGTAATTCCCAGAAGGATGATCAAATTGGTTTGAGCGTTTCTCATAAATTCTTGGTTGGTATGGCTAGGAAAATCACATAACTGAATCAGAATAGGTTCATTTTATCAAGAGTCCCCTTCTTTAGGCTCAGTATGCGGACTTCCAAAGAATTATGCCCAAAAATTACTGAATAAATCGATGATTTCGTAAGAGTTGGTCAGTAGTTTGTGCAGTCTGAATCGCGTCGACCAGTGAACTTAGGCACGAACGAGTTTTATATCTAGTAATTCATTATAAAAGCTTTGAAGAAATAATTTGTAAAAGCTTTGGTTGGTCAAACGTGAACATAGCTTTTGATTCTGATATACATGTATCTACAATGTGTATATAAATATTTTCATCAGAATTGTAAAATAAGAATCTGTTGACAAAGTTTTATGACTTGTTGTTACTTGGAGTTAAAATGTATATATACAATCCCAAATATCATTCACATTCAGTTTTGAAAGTTTGGGTTGTTTAGTTAAAATTGATCAATCATTCCCGCGATTCGCTTCCTTGAATAGCGAAATGACACCAAGTGAGTCCATATGCCGGTGTCTAACATAATGTCCTAACAGAGTCCACAAACTAGAAAGCGTCACGGAGAATATGTGGGAATAATTTCCGTCATCTAGACCCTAATATATCCGTCAACCACTTGCCACTTGTTTTTGCACTTTGTTTTGTTACTTCTTAATGAAACCTGTGTAGTATTATTGACTTGAGAAAGAATTATCTAAGACAATTTTTCGTCAAACCGATAGACTTCTTTTAGTTAATCCACTGCCGAAGGTAATTCGTCTTGATGAATGAACTGATGGTTACTTACGTGAATGAAAGTGACGAGTCTATGAACAACACTTCTAAGTGTTTCTAGTCGAGCTGAGGATTTTCAGAAGAAAAGTGAAGTGAGAAACCCAATAAATTACGGAACCTTCGCTGTTGGAAGCACACTGGCTAAACCGTAGACATTTCCGTTGGAATGGCCATGTAAACTGAAAATTATACTTTCTCATCGATATAAGCAGCTGTATGCAATGGCCCCCATGCATCCATCTCTCAGCATGTTAGATCAGTATTGACATCCACTGTCATCTAGGCATTGCATTTCGGGGGGTAATGAAGTCATTATCATTCTATGGAGTTGCCCAGTAAAAACGCATTGTGTAACTTGGTTTCATTACGCAATAACTTTGTCATTTTCAAGCCAACAAATACAGACAACATTTACGCTAATTCTGAAAGCGTGGTAAAAAACGAGTCCAACTTTTCTAATCAGCTCATTTTCTTGAGCAAAAATTGTACTTATTTATCAGACGTAACAAGAAATGGTATTTCTCGAAAACTACCATAATCTTATTGTAAAATCTCGGATACAATACCTGATACATTACGCAATCTGTTACGTAATACTCAATTAAAAATTGACGTTAATTAATTTCGAAGTTGCAATTAAAGTAGTAGCAACTGAGAGAAAGGTTTGGAGTAGTTTGCTTTGTTTGTCACACAAAAGGTGTGCAAGACTTGGTAGACGAATTTTCATCGACTTCTGATTAACACGTTTTTCCCTATTAAGCAACGTAGACCAAATGAGCAAAGTTTTGAGCAGATTTATTGGTCTGCCTTTTGGAGGTTTATTGACCCACATTGCTGATAGACCTTTGCTGTGCTGTTCCTTCCACAAAAAAGAGTGTTCACCACGTCTCTTCCGAAATTCCTGTGATTAGTTCAGTGTTTACATACATCCATTAGACATATGGTTTTCAGTTTGTTGTTAGATAACCTCATCTCATCAATATTTTGATAGTCTTAAAAGAAATTTACCAGGGTGATATTTTTTCGGTTAAACATCATTGACATTTGTTTGCGGCCAGTCTACTTCAAATAGAAGTACCAGACTCAAGCTTCAATCTGGCTAGAGTTCACAAATGGTGCATATTGGTGTAAATGCCTGGATTAGAATTCAAACCACGTTTCTGGAAGCAACCGTGTTGACCACTATGTCATTCGTTTCAAATTAATCACCACCGAATTATTATTGTATATTTTAAGACAGACTTAATAGTACAAACAATATGGACTTCGGCTGGAAATATAATTGGTGTCTCCTGATTGGGTCTCTCTTGAATTATCAAATATGCCAAACCACTTTTCAGTATTTATGTACGGTTTTCAAAGCATTAGGTTTATTGTATAAGACAAGGGTTCGAGTATAACTAGGATCCCACAGTTTCGTTCACTTTGTGTGTAAACAAACTGATAAGCAAGTGCACACAAGCAGACGTTCAAAGTGGGTCATTATCAGTATATTCGAGAACCAGATCAAACGCGTCATAACGTAATACAAATCGATATTATTGAAACGGAACGCTGTCAGCTGATATTACAAAAAACACTACATGGTAAAACGCTCATACGGCGGTTTGTTGAAAAATCAATCGAGCCAGCAGTAAGCGTACGAAGTCAATGAAGATACAGCCATTTGTTTAAAGGACATAACTTGGCTACATTAATAAATAAAGAACGAGAATAGAAGAAAAGAAATTTAATTGCAAGGCACTAAAATATTCACCGACATCTGTTTTTCATCATAGTTGTGTTTTATTTTGAACATATCTTAAAGGAAGTATCAAATTTGTTCAGTGTGCAAGAGACAAAGCCCAACGCTTCTGTATGATTTAGCGGATTGCCGAATTCCCCCTAAGTGATATGTTGGTAAAGAGTACATCTTTCCGCTTTTGACATTTAGAATCCAGTTTTTGAAGTTTGCTGTGATTCGAGTATGAAATAGTCGTAATGTGGAACCAATGTAAATTAGATCACAGGTGTGGATATAATCTTCAAAACTCGTTCATTGTGGCTCTTAGCTCTTTTTACACAAACACGGATATGTGATTTGCTCACAGATGGCGGTGAAAATGTGTAAGAAGTCAAGAAATCAGTGTATACGCTGATGAACTAATTGAAACCCACTTTAAGCAATAATTAGAAGATAGTGATTGTTCGTTACATCTGATTATATTTGCAGAATGTTGAATAAAATAAGCTGCATTTAATTTAGAAATAAATTAATACAGTGATTGGTAACAAACGGCGATATAGTCATTGTTGAACCGCACATGGCTACACAGATTTCTGAACAGAAGTTTACCAGTAATCACACAATACTTCCAATATGAGATAGATCATAAAATAGTGCTCTCCGTCATACAGTGTGGCGGAGATATGTATGAAAATATTTAAAGTCGAAAGTTGGGTTAAATGTGTATTTGCACACAAATGTTTCGTGCCAGTTTGACAAAAAACGGTTTTCGTTAGGCATTTAATCCAGTTATTCCCTATGTGGGTCATCCCACATACCTGGTGGAAGTTCAGTAGCCTGGAGAATGTCAAAGCAAGAGGAACCTCAGAGTCATGTTTATGGGAAACATTTGTGAACCTCCGTGGGTTTCTCTAATGGGTTTTCGTTGCCTCCAAGTGATAGCAATACGTTGGCAATTAACGGGAGGTAGCTGGTTAATGATTGAGAGAAGATGAAGCTACTGATTTTGTAACCGCCGGTAAAGAACTTCGTGGGTTGCAATAACTACGCAATCGCCTGTCAGAATACCAGAAATTAACTGCAGCAACTATGACTAATCCGATGCCGTCGAACGTTTAGGTAATTTGAATACAGCATTGTGAGAATCATCGGGGTTCCAATCGAGAATATCGATCACTTCGGAGTCAATGTTTGCCAGCAACTATGTAGTCACATATAAAAGTGCGGTCGGCTGCCTGGTGGTCTTGCGCAATCGAACAGACTTCATAACTGCAGCACAACGAACTGGGGATTTGAAATACGAAATACATGTAATTCAAGGTAGGCGTTGTTCACATACATATCAAGACTAGTATCGGAATCAGGAAGTACGGACACTACAATTTCTGAGCCAGTGACCATATGCACAACGCAACACATAGAAAACAATTGACTCTCTAATAAATGTTGTGTTGGTCGGTGCATTAAATACTGTAGGTCATAAAACGTAACAGTTGGTACAAACAAAAACGGTAGTTCCGGAAGTTTCCACCAGGATTTCGAATGCATCGAACAAAATTGTCACAGCAAAATATCTGATCGGTCTTGATTCACAATGGCGTTACTGAGTCCATGGAGGGAATGAGTACTGAACTAGCTAAATCTGAAACTAAGTCGAAATGGATGGTTTGCCTCCGTTAACCATTAACTTTCGGCACTCAATATACGAAGGAACAACTCACAGCCTTCAATATAATGTGCACTTTTCGAGTCCCATGTATTGACCTGGAAATGTAGGCATGTGTGTCTAATCGGAAAGTACTTCAAGTCAGTAGTGGCCTGTAGTTTGAGTTCCATAACTTGAAAAAACAATCATTGTAGACTTTGTGAAGTAAAACATGTTAAGTTCACGGTAGACTTCGTGCGACTCCGGCCAACTTACTAAATTCGGTTTGATTCACCAAACTCAGCAGAGAAAAGCTGGGTATATTACTTGGTCCGTTAAAACATCTCTAGTTTTCGAATCGGTATACGAGTCGGGTTTATCGGAATTAAAAGCTACTTGGTTGCAAACAGACGTCACTTTGTACGTCATGACTACCCAACCTCTTATCCATCGTGAACTTATCGAACACGAGGAGGTCTTACCGTTTTTCTGTAATGAGAAACATACTGTGCAACACGTTGAATAGGGTGCTTAGACTTTATTTTTCTGAGAATTTTCAGTTGTTTGATTGCCGATTATTGTTTGCGGGCCGGCTGCTGTAGGCCCACTGTTCTGTTCACATTACCTCACCAAACAAGTGATTATAGTCGGAAGTGTGGGTCGTATTCCGGTCGCAGTTTTCATGTTTCATGAGAACGCGTAATCACCTCACAATAATACAAGCTTCTGTTGGTCACCTTTCCGTTCAGTTCCTTCACATTTGATCCTCTTTTACACGATTACTCACGTGACATCCGCTATGTGAAAAACCGTTGACGACTAGAAGGATCGAATCTGGTTAAGGATTGGCTGGATTACGGTTTATCACTTTGATCGGTAGAGGTCCTGACGGTTTTACCAGTCTTTCCTTTGACTCAAAAAAGTTTCGCTACAAAATATACGTCCAAGTGATGTACCTGACGTTTCTGCTCCAAGACGAGGTTAATATATTAAACTAAACATCCAACTGTTTCACTTTGATCACGTCCATCGCTGATATAGATGAGCTAAATGAGTTACACTTTTGGTAGTCGATTACAGAAACCGATTACGCGGGGACAGAAAACAGATGTAAAAAACCTTGGTTTTCTCTTCATAGAATAAGTGATAGCACGAAGTACCGAAACAATGAGTGGTTTTGCTATGGACATGACGTCAATTGATGAATTTTTGCTGTCAGTCACAAGGAAAGAAGCAATCACTGTTAAGTGAAGAACGTGGCTAACGCGCACACAGATTTGTGAAACGGAATTCATTCACAATAGATCAACGTTTGTTCTGTATAACCTGTTAGTGCATACTAGCAGTTAGAAGGTAGAAACAGTGAAATATCCTGCTAGGTAATCAGGTTCGTATATTTTTAATGAACGCTCGACCGATTTTAGCCTGTTGACCGAAAGCTCAATTGTGCAGACGTTTCCAGTGTATTTGCTAACGATCGTTGTTCGAAAAGTCGTAGACTTATGCATATAGGTGTCACATTCTTAGACGTTTATCAATCGGGCAATTGAGCAGTCATTTTGCTCAATATACATCGACCCCATGACATCACCAATATTGTAATGGAAGTCATATGACTGGATTTTAAACGGCTTATCTCAGCGTTTATTACATCCTTTGTTTTACCTTGATTCAAGATTATCTACTGCCTACTGGTCTCCCGTTCGGTTATACTGTTCTTTCACAACGCCTGCTAACCCTTTAAAATGGTCTCAAATTCTTGAACAGAACCTCAGAAACAAGGCCAATTCAAGAAGAAAGTATGACAATACACGGATTGTTTACACTATCTTTGAATCCCACTAGAAAACATGCAAGCGATTTGTTGAAGATAACGATTGTTCTATTGTTTGACGGCAAAATCTACGCCCAGTCTGTTGAATGTTTGTATGTGAGCATACAGCACTTTCATGTGTTAAAAATTAGCCAGTATTTCAATAAATCTCGGGTCAAATTCTTTAGAGCTCCATAAAAAAGTGAATGGATAACAAAGTAATACTTCTGCCGCTATGTCCAGTATATGGTTAATTTCGAAGACCTGGATAATTTTCATTTAACCATTTTAACATATATTTCTGTATCGTTAACATTGATGAGAAGATGATGCTGATAAATGTTTTTTCTTCTTGCAGATGTGCTCAAATAAATCGAATAAGCAGGACTGACTTGAGTGTATATGATATTGTTATGCTCTGAGCGACCTGTATCATGAACACCTGTGTACAACTGAGTTTAATCTGACTTAATAAAGGTTCCAAACATAGTTACAAAATAATTTCATTGTCCCCGTTAAACCCTTCATTATCGTTGGAGTTGTGCATATACTGTTGCTTCTAAACTTGTTGATAATCTGGTAAAAGTCCTACATTTCTAACAACACCAAGCCGAACCATCCAGAAATGTGACATACATGTTTACTTTGTGGTTATTAGATAAGAAGCGAGTGTGCACCATTTTGAAACTTCTACAACAAATCACAACTTCCACCATTGTGGTTGATCAGTTATTTCATTCCGGTTGGAATTACGTGAGCACTTTCGATGGAAGAGTACATCGTCATGTTTAACGCTTTCAAACTTTAAGAAATTTTCCAATCAGTCTTAAACTTGGACTGTGAGAAAGGAGGCAAAAATCATTCTGACTTTGTGCTGCTAACCCTAGATGGGACCGCTGAAAACAAAATGTATTAGGAATAGGTCAAACTTCCAAGGACACCTACTGTCCCTAAGGCCTCACTGAATGCACTATTTTGTGTAAATTTCATATACACTGTTCACTGTCATGACAACTACGTTAATAGTTTTCCATAGCTATCTGAATATAGTTGTCACTAATCGCAATTCCCTCTAGTGTGGATCATCTGAAAAATTACTAATGTTTGATGAGTAAATAACGAGTGGCATCTGATGAAAAACATTTTTTGCAATCAATTCAAGTTTTTTACCAACGTAAGGTTCATATATACATTTGGACCACACTCATGAACATTTGGTTCCAGATTTCGCGTAAACTGGGGTCACAACGATCATTTGTAAATAATGTACTATGTCTGCTTTTGTACTGCTATATCATTCGTATGCTTACTACAGCAGTTCAAACATGAAAATACTTCTTTTCACTTGTTTATGTTGAAAAGTTGGGCGTCTGATAATATTTTAATTGTATCCGAGTAAGTCAATACTTACTATTTTGCTGGTGATATGATTGCATCAAAGCTGTTCTGATCCTGTTCTCACAACTTCCAACGGAAGCATTTTGATATCTATTCGCCCACTCTGAAGTGGCTCTGTGTGGTTGGACTTCACAGAATTGTAGGACTGAATGCCAGTAGTTTGCATCGATTTGCTTTTTAATATCTCAGTGTTATCAAGCTATCATGACTGTTCGGTAAGTTTAGTGTTAAACATCCCGATTGCGTGATAGCAGCTAGCAGATGGGAGTAGTTTCAATGTGACACAAGACTCGAATGAATTTTTTAAATTTCCGTTCAATAAAATCAGGCACAAGTTGAATTCTTCATAATTTTTTAACAAACCAGTCGCTTCGTTGGGAGAAAGATAGCTTCATTTGTGATTTTTTTACAGACTTGCAATGTAATGTGTAGCGCAACTGAAACCATTTAACCAGCTAATTTCTGAACGTTTGCTGAGTATTCGCACGCAAAGTTGGAAACAAACGAATCAATACCAGACACATTGTTTACTCATGAAATCCTGCCAAATTTTATACTGTCTACACTCATCGAATGGAGAAGAACAAACTAATGTGATTCTGGTTATAGGATAGTGAAAAAGTAGCGGTTGATTGATGGATAGGGTTATATTATTGTCATGATCAGACAGGAGTCTGTTTTAAGTGAAGCATTGTGACGTTTAAATGATTTCTATCGTTTCTTCCAGTGTTTACCAATTTCTGTTGAAATCCCATCATGACGGTAGTAAGTTAGATTGTTGCATAAGTTCCAATATACGGAGCTGCATACACATTCGATTAAACCTTAGTAAAATTCATCTTAGCAAAATAATTGTTTCAGGCTAACTTTCTCGTTCCTGAAGATCCTGTATTACAGTTGCACAAGAAATATCATTAGTACATATTCTTCCCACGACCAAGATCGTGACTATAATCACACGTTCCTGAAGCAGTCGTACTTATCAATACACCACTGACATCATGTTATGCGTAAACGAATGTTCACGTCTGAAACCTTAACTGTGTTTGTCTGAGTAATGCCCAAACTGTTCAATCTATTCGAAAGCAGACATAATCGATGACCCAACTATTAGGACTTCTGTTCATGAATAAGTCACAAGACTATTCAGACCCGTTGAACAGCACCATCATTAATGACGAACAGTAAGTTCTCAAAAATGAGTATGTATTTTGCATTATGATAAACGTTTGAGCCAGTTATCCTCGAAAAGCCGTATTATACTCCAGTTTCACGTTTGGCATGACTTGTATATCTCCATCAGTTCTCGGAAGTGAACTTGAGTAACACTTTGATAAAACGAGTATGCTGACTACCGTATCACTGACCTTCTGTCAAGTTTGACTAAAGTACTGCCCCAGAACGCTCAGTAACCTTTGCATGTGAGCAATACTCAGATTATCCGATACATTCAAGGGTAGGTGCAGTAACTTTCCTGTCAATTCTAACACCATAACTCCACGAATATGTTTTCACAGTCCAGTCGAAGTTACAAAAAATGTTCACGTTGTTTTATGACGTCTTTCAAAATAGGTAATTATAAAGGCCCCTGTGATGTGAACACCACCCACATTTTAGAACAGGTTTCGAATTCAGATATTTACTTTTTACCAGCAATGTTTGAAAAGGTTCACCAGCATGGAACATCCGCTAGTTAGGGTGCGTCAATGGTGCATATACTTGCAGATAAGCCAGTCTTATGGGAACATGGGCAAGAGTGCAAGCCTGTTCTCGTTAAGCACGTATATGACTAGAAAGCACAATTCCACTCTCGCGTTACTTTTCAATAGGCACCCGCTGAGAAAGGGTTTAAATAAGTAAAATGACGAGTTAATCGCTAGCCTCGTTACTGTTTATCCATCTAATCTTCCACGCCTTAACGGTATTCGTAAATAATTATCCAGAATATGAGATTGTGAAACATTTATCCACAGATTGTCACTGTCTCTGTTTGTTTGTATCCACAAAACGTTGACACTTGCTGATTTCGTACATTTTATACCCTGACTCAAATTCACTGGTCAAACGGTTTTGTTCGAAAGGATAAGTATTTTCTCACAATGTAAGCAACCTGTTTTTATCTCTGCTATCAACGGGGTATTTCGGTTTTCTAAAAGGTTTATTTCACAGGCCACGTCGTTCCAGGTTGGTGACGTACAGTTTTGTAATTCGTCCAACTTGGTTTGTTCTCCACAATGGCTGACTAGTTCACCAGTTTATTTTCTCCACTTTTCTTTGCATTTTTTAGCACAATTGGGGAAACTAGGTGACCTCTAGACAATCTTTGTTCAATTTACTTTTCTAGCTCATGTAAGACGATTTAAGTGGCGTGGTTGCTGAGACGTTGGAGTCATCAACATTATCAGTGGTTAACAAGGGCAATCATTTCCCTTACTGACTGAGTGAGGGTGGCATCCATGTCTCCATTCACTTATAAGATCGTCGGATCAAACAATAAAATTAACATCATACAGGCTAAGTCCATTTCGCTATATATGTTATTTGTTTGCTTTACTGGAAACTGATTTCGAAAGAGCAATGATTATCGCAACTTTGACAGACACTTAGCAAGTCTTCTGAAGTTAGAAGCGGTGACATATTCTTCTGGATTCCTGCCAGGTTTTTCTAACATGCTATGCAACTGAGGACACATCAATACAAACGCAGAATGAATACGTTACTCTTGTTGAATTTCTGCATGGGTTGCGCTGAAAATACTTGTGGCATGATGGTGTAAGTTGTATGTGTGATTCATTTTGATCAGTGGTTCGTAAACTTTGTCTTTGTTCGAAAGCAAACCTGACGCATTTTGTTACGCATGTTTTTATTTTCTACCTCACAGATTTTAGAAGGATTTTGTGGATAACCTTTGGCTTGTGTGTATTTTTGGAAAGCCATAGATATGCTATTGGTTTCTCAGACATTTAACCGGAAACTATTCGATGTACACTGTAGGCCAACTGAGCAAAAAATGTAACTGATCTATAGACATCCAGAACATCGTAGATTAGAATAGATCGTGGTATAATCAAGTAGTAAAGTAGAAGTTAATTACGACATATTTGTATGTTCTGTAGAATAAACTCCGTACGTGCCACCCAAAACTCTATGTGTGCTCAAACTGGCGGGTTAAAAATTCGTTCAACAGTGTGTGTGTATCTACATCCGCATTAGCTTTTAATTTACCTACTATATCTTACCTGTAATGCTTTTCATCCTCTTAACGACTTCTCAATTCAGAACTTTCTCGGCCACTTCTACCAGATGAGGGAGTTATAAATGCTTGAATCCTATTTAAAATATGACAGTGAACATCACAGCAACCCTCGGAATTAGTTTTCTTTGCATCACCATCAGTAAGTAACTGGTCAAGCTTTACTGGCGTTATGCTCTCAGAACACTGCGCTGAACGAGGGTCTTGTCGCATTGCAGAGATTAAACCAAGCGACAACTGGTTCACCCAGTTCAGGAGAAGCGACCGTCAATTCTTTTGAGTTATCCAGTGGTCCACTTACCGAGTGTCGGTGTAGTCATCGCACGGAACAAAACTCTCATTGGTTCCTATTGGCTTGTTACTGATTGGAGATGGTGGTTCAAGTTTGCCAACTGAGAGTCTGAAGGACGGCGATAGCAGAGGATGGAGATAAATGGGTCAGCTGATAGCACTAATTCGGCAGACCTGACTTCCAGAGTATTTACCCACAAGTTAATGATGGGCATACCAAAGAAACAGTATTTGACTATTTGTTACGGGAACATGCAATGGGAAGGCTGGTACATCGGGGTTGTCGTTAACTGTGAACCAAATTAAATTGGGCACATAAGTCCGATGTGTGCAAAAATAACAAGGGGTTATCGGTTCGAGATGGAAAACATGAGAATGGAATCAAGTAGAACGGTTTAGGACCTGCCATGATTGTAACTTGGCGGCCACAGAAGATGAGTCTCATCCACATATGCCCTCCAATATATTAAACACTCAATTCGTGTACTCAGCGAAGCTCGTGATTGCCGAATTTCCTGGAATGCATTTTTTAAAGTTATATATGTTCCTCGTCTCCTATCCAGTTTTTCTACAGTTTCTAAACATTTTAAGTAAGTTTGCAAGAGAATTGTAACAACTGTTTCAAAAAGACCCGGCTACCAATTTTGGTGGTCGGTGCAGCATGTCCAGGTGTGAAAATGTTCCCCATGCGTCGCCGCCTTAACTAATTTTAAGTGGGTAATCTATTGATTCTGTTAATCTAACAACCCGCATCCACGACGCTAAGTTCCCCTGTTCGCATCTCTTGATTAACGATTTCCACCTACGTATTTAGAAGTTCGTCAGGTCTGTCATTCACTGCCTTTTACACTTCTTGAACATGTGTCTACTATTGGCTGGCCTGTAATCAGTTAATCGATCTTCCCGAAAATCATACATTTACTGATAGGTAGTGCGGAGGTTCATTACTAAGACTCCAACATTACTTACAACAGTTCCTGCATTTTACATTCATATGAATGTTTTAACCAACCGCTTTCGAAAGAAAACCCAAGATTCAACTTTCATTCTTGAGAGAGTTCCTCTGTAGTTCCTAGTCACTGCCACGCTTGGGGTTTGATTTCCGGCTAGACCTTCATGAAACAACCGTATTAACAACTGTGCCATTTACTTCAAACTGGGCGCGGTTGAATTTTTCCACGCACATGCTCAGCCACCTTCGTTTGTGAGCATTACCCGTAATAGATTGGTATGCTTAAATTGGGACTGCCCGCCTTTGTTTAACAGTTTATACTTGCGTGTACTATATTATTGTTGGATTCTTGGTGGTCTCTTGTAACTAACCGTTGTAGTTTACACTGGAAAAACTGAGATCGGTTTCCCTACAAATATGGTCATTTTTGCATTAATAGTAAGACATGCTCAGTGATTTGATTTACTTCTGACGTTATCACTCCTTTGTTACGCTAGCGTCGCTTAACTTTTGTCAAACAAAACATATCTTACGATATGTCTTGACTAGATGTCTAGTAGCGGAAGTTGATGGATTAGTTGTTTCACAAAATTGACTACCGTACATTCTATACAACACACCAGGTATTTCCTGTCGAGTTCACGTGAAGGGTGCAGGTTGGCTAACGTGAAACTCAAGTTACAAAGAAAAATCACTTGTTTCTGATTTGAGACAGTTGTAAATAGGCATCATCATCTTGTGCAATGACTCTCATTGGTGTATGTGACGTCAGAACTGGCGATAAGATTCGGTCCAATGTGCTGGCAGTGTCCTTCCATTCAAAACGCCCCCGCAAAACTGTCTGTTCCTAACTATTGAAAAGACGATCAGTATAACCCACACATGTTCCGGTTAGATTGCCTGATTTTACTGTCTTCTTCATACTAAGACAATAACACACTTTTTATACACGGGTTGATTAAGTTTACCTTTCTTGCTTACTCAGGTTTTCGGCAATTAAACGAAAACTAACTGGACGAACATGAATTGTACAAAAAAACTAGTCACTACTTATCTTATGAAAATGTTACCAAACGGCAATACGTGACATTTATTGAATAGTAATGATTGCATTTCATACTTTCTTTGAAGACAAAAAAGCAGGCTTGCGTAGAAGTCGAGTTGACTAACATACAGAGTAAAACTGAGTGTACATAAACAGGTGGTTTTGTCGTGATCCAGTGGAAAACGTGCAACTACATCTAGGGATATCCGAATAAAAATGATAGGCGGTACCAGATAAAAGTTTTGCTCGTTGCGAAAAGATGCAACACAATGAAATAAAAACGAATTGTTTAAAAGGGACTCCAACATGACATGATAGTTGGTTTCAAGGAGTAACAAAACCACAAACTGGTGGACATCACATCCGGTGAAGGGGTAAACTGACATTGATAAACTGACTGAACAAGTGATAATGATTATAGAGCCAATTCAACCATCGGGTATGAAGTGTGGAAGCGCTAGTTGTGTGAAATGACCATATCTTGTTGTTACTTAAACTAGTCCCTAGAAAAATTTAAAGATATAAGTCAGTTAAGGGTTTATTTTGTACACAGAGAGATAGACAAACATGGGAGATTTTCCTATATTGCTTCCCCTTTTCAGGCGAAATTAAAATACCAACAAATCTGGATGTTGGATAATACACACAGAATAAACTGCCAAACAGTGTGGGCGAAGAAAATCCAGTCAAGTGTTCGACGTCTCCCACGATGTTACTAGCGCATAGAAAATATGTCATTGTTGAGGCAAACAGAAAAACTGTCAAGTTACAGCTTGACACAGCCTCTGATATAACGATCTTATTTGTTGGTACATGGCACGAAATTGGGGCACCGAAACTAATACCAACTAGCAATACAGCGCGCACTGCATCTGCTAGCAAACTTGGACTTATTGGTCAATTTAACTGTGAATTACATGTGGCTAACCGAACCGGCATTGTAATCGTATAC
>JTDE01000091.1:37088-84444 GCA_014338405.1 Paragonimus skrjabini miyazakii
CACCACTCGCATAACTCCTCCACCTTTTCATCCCCAGTCAAATGGTCAGGAGGAACGTTTAGTCTGCATATTCAAGCGTGCACTCAATAAAGCCAGCTGGGAGAGAACGGTCACTGAAATCCTTGAAACTTTCTTACTCAACTACAGATCTACACCCAAACCACAACGCCCTAATGGTCGCTCACCTGCTGAAGTGCTCATGAACCGACCGCTGCGACTGGTCCATGATACCATACGACCTGAAGGCTTAAGAACGACAACCAAGGTGAAACCAACATTAAAACTTGGTGATCCTGTGCTGATTCGAGACTATCGCATTGGCCAACAGAAGTGGACTGTCGGTACCATCATCAAAAGAATCGGTTACGTAACCTACAACGTACGGGTAAACTCATATGTTTGGAAACGACCGAATGCAACCTGTCCTGTACCAAACCATAACAATTAAGTCTCGAATTTCTCATGGATTTGTTTGGCTTAAAGGGATCATCAGTCATCTACCACCCCACTCAGAGTATAAATCAAAACCCGCAAAATAGACGCCGTTCAGAGCGCCGACGAAAACTACCTGTACAGTTTAAGATAGACCTATTTACAAAACACCAGGAGGGGAAAGTTTCACGAACGGTTCGGGACAAAATGATCTCAGTCGTGACAGGCAACACGGCGCTCGCCGAAAGACCGAACAAGTGCACCAGACAGGACATATGCATGAACAACCCTGGAACCTGTCATGAGGTGATCAACACAGTCGTCGGTGAAGGCCGAAGCCAAGCTACTGAAGCCAAGCCACTGAAGTCAGCTGCTGTGTTGATTTCATATATCGCCCTGTTGACAATATACAAGACACTTTTATCGTACATCATTGCTGAGTCTTTTGCAATCAGTCGGATTGGCTTGAGGTCGTATTCACTAGCATTACAACAAAAATACAAGTATAGCGCGGTCAGGAATTAGAGCCACAGTCTACTGGGCTGTGCTAAAAATGGACCACGATAGTATTCTGCCCATTCGAATTAATACGGATATTTTACATGTCAATGTTCCCGAGGAAAATTGTGGACTTCGGAGAAGCTGTTTTAAGTTTGCCTCGGTTTTCACTGGACTCCAGTTCCAGAACAAGTGTCTGGAGAAATTCACTCAGTAAATTTTCCCTTTGTGGATTTCATGAAGGCGTTTTATTTTGTGAGCCATGAAAAGTGGTAGATATGTGTGGTAAGTTTAACAGTCCAGCTATGTTCGTTGTATCACTTGGAATGCTAGTTACTAATATGGAGGCGAGGGCACAATCAGGTGCACTGACCTCTGACGATGTCACAAACAAAGTTGTGTTTCACTCCCGACCGTAATCTGCTTATATCTCACAGCAGGTCTAACAATCATTTTTTTAACCTAGAGGATGGTATCCAAAACAGCACCACACAGATGATTATTCGTCGCCTCAATTTCCCAACCCCACTATGTAACCTTGCTATTCGGATGATACAGTTTGCGGATGATAGTGTACTGCGTGCACACAGTGAGGGATAGCTGTTGTAAACAGCTAGGGCAGTTGCAATCGCTGCAACGGTCGGCTGAACTAGAGAGACTTTCAGACACTCCTCATGGTCTTATTCATTGGAGTTTACATTGAATACGGAGTGTGTGAATTGTAGCACAATTAATGCAGTAGCAAGCCACTTGTCGTGACGCATTTGAGTAGGTGCGCTTTGACTGCTGTAGCTGTGAAATACTGGTGCAGAAAACGTTGCTGCCAACCGGGTACATCTGTCGGAGAGGAGGAAGTAAACTGAATGAACGACGAGCGCGATCGTGTACTCACCATACGTGTATTATCGGGGCAATTGTCAGTAGGTTTCCAACCGTTAGACCAAACCGTGCAGCCTTTGAGAAGAATATTTAGCCATGCAAGAATATAAGCGTGGCTGACCTAGTTGTGCCGAACAATCGAGTGAAGTTGCACTTAATTTGCTAATCACTACAATATTCGAAACGGCTTATCGCGTTTTGACTATTCGATAACAAAAGGCCACTTTCTCGCCTGTAGTGACCTTCCTTTTATCTGAGCTTACTTTTATGTTATCTTCTGTCAGGGTACTTATTATAAAACTTGCCTGATTGCACAGGTTCTAAACCTATCAACCAATAGGGCTACCACTCCAGGTTGAAAGTAGTAAACTTTCTTTTATTGTTTGCACACTGGCGATTGTCACTTTCGCATTGGTCAGGTCATCCGGTCTATTTGTGACTTGTATACCATGTCTTTCAAGTTCTACGACTTGGGTTGAACTGTGAGCAGACGGGTCTATCTAAACCTTACTCTGACAAACCCTGGATGAGACCAGACATGTAATTTAGCATTGATCTTGCGTTTCTTTTACCTTCACTCATATGAACTTAGGCAGTGAAGGACACTCGAACTTACTACATTAGTGCTGCCAACTACTAATTGTTATTCCATTATGCCATTCATTGTTTTATAAGAAAAACGAGTAGTTTTGATAGTTGGAAACAATGGTGACGTTGTTTACAACTCGTATCGAAGAGTTAGGTATGGGAATGTTAGCTGAACTTGACGTTTAGGTTGTAAACGTTTTATCACCAAACACAGTGATCTCGTCAGTGCATAGGTGTTTCAGCGTATAGGTTTTAGCGTAGGATTCTGTTGTTTGTACTGATATACTGGATTGGGTTGACCCCCTGACCTGAATATTAATTGATCAGTTTCTGTTGTTTCGACTTTCGACCTGGAGCCTGATTGGCTGTTTCTTGTCGGTGCTGGACCTACACCATAAATCCAATTGGTTGACCCTTGATCTTTGACCTTGTGTCACGTCTTTCTTTTTGGACTACGATACGATTGATCATCCGTCGTTCCGTTTTGATCGTCGGTCTGATCCGTTCAAATTGATCAGCTCGGGTTTATGGAAATTTGGGTTTGACGGTGTTTACATCTCCCAAACTTCTTGGTTCGCACTGATTAATAGATATTGACCTGCTGGATGTGGTCGTTTATTGATCCAGTCTACGGGTATCAGACATTGAAAAATTCTTTCGCGTGTCTGGTTTTTGGTGAAATAAGAACTCTCGTGGTGCTCAGGTTGAAGCTGTGTCCAGTTTAATCCTCGTGGATGGAAACTGCAAAGAAGTGGTTACACTTCTTGACGGTCATTTCATGTTCAGGAATACGTGTTGACAATTTTCGTCCGGTTTAATCGACGTACTGTTGTCCGCAATCATTGCATTGATTTTTTGTGTACCACGTTTCTTCTTTCGGCCAGTTTAGGTTATGCCTTTGGGTTTGATAGCATTCTTCGTAGTTTTGCCGTTGGCCTGTGCATTAGTGCATTGCAAGGTGGTCTCAGAAGTTTTGCGGTCATTTCTAAAACGACTTCGATGTACAGCGATACAATTTGTGTCATTGGTGGTTTCGAAAACTTGAATTGCTTCCATTTCGCAACAAACTCCGGTAAATGGAAGTTGGTTAGTATCCGTTGTTAAAAACATGTTTCTTCCGCTCTCTGTGGTACTGTAATGTGTTCAACAGGACGTCCTAATTTATGGTATTTCTGTGTCAATTTCAAATGTTTTTATGTCAATTTAAGATGTCCATAATATGTTCTGTGGGCTTTAATCGTCATCAAGGTCGCACGGCTAACATGCACATTGGTAGAGTGGAAAACAGTGGTTGGTTGACTCTTACAGAGTAAGAAGATGCGATCGTGTCATGTACACCGAAAAAATGAAGTTAGCTCACCCGGAACTAGTTACTTACGATATCACAAATCGGTATCCAAACAGGTGTAGGTGACATCATGATATCTAAAATTAGAAAAGGTATAGATTCCACCGGATGTCACGATGTAAAAAAAAATTGTTCGCACCTTGGATCATAAACACGTAAATCACAATAGTGTATTGGTGAACACGGTCACCTCATGGGATCATGGCCGGAATTCATATCCAATCGTGGTCTCAGACATGGGCACAACGTGATTCAAATATTTCTATCCGTAAGAGGCTGACTAGAAAGTTTGTCAGACTACAAAAAATGCAGTCAACTATAAATAATGCTCAGTCTAAGTCATCCAAGATTGGGGACAAGTCGTGAATACTTACGTCTTGAAGCATATATTACTACATCCGGTAACTAAAGCACCGAGTTTAAAACATCTTCAATGGTTCATCATTTTGGCCTGAAAATACATATGTGTTCTATAGAATCCCTCAAGAAGTCGGCACGATTAGACAATCTTTAACGAACTAGCATAAAGCCCGAAACCAGTTATCACTGTTAACCTCATGCATCTGTGTTACAAATTATATTTTCTAACAGTAGATTTTGCTGGCTTTTTGTTCATACGACAAGGTTTTAGAATGTCACTGGTACGAGTATCTTGTAACGGTCGCTTAGCTGTTTTATTAAGCATGCTGATATGAAATAACCTGATATACCGGTAGTAGAATTATTGGTACACTGATTTACTACTCTTTCTCCTAAGCAATCGTTTAGCTGAGTAACGCGAGCTAAAGGCAATTAGCATTTAATCACTAAGCTTAATGTTGGCAATTGTTAAAGCCCCTTAGTAGATCACACTTCTGTTACGACTAGAATTGGAAAGATGAGGAGAGATAATCCGATTAAACATACTTTACTTTGAAAATTAAAGTCTGACGAGCAAACGGGAGTTGTGGAACTTACACTATACTGACCGTGCTGTTCAAGGTGATGTAGGTGTGAAATGACTGGACTAGCGGATGTAGTGAACCAGTGACTCTGTGACAACATCTAAACAACTGGCTGAACTGTCGTATTCTGTTGGCATATTTGTTGTCAATCACAGTAGGTAGGGATGATTTCATCTAATCAGATAACATTTCACTTCTGTATCGAATGAGCTCAAATTGACCAAAAGAGTTAAGTTTCTAAGTCGACAGGTTTGTCAAGTTTTATGACAAAAGAAGTTGAACCAATTAGCTTGAACGGCAATCAAAAACTGGTTAACATCCGAAAATAAAGACCGATCTCACTATGTTGACCAACCTAAGGGAGTCATAGCGAAAAGAATGGTTGAAACAACTGTGGAAAACAGTGTGAATACTATGGACTGAAACACTGATGTATCAGTGGATTTCTTCGTGATACCAATGCCAATTTGTCTAATCGTTTTCAAAATGTATTGGATACTGTTAGACTGCAGTTGTTAATTTAAAAATGAAATTTTAAAGGAGTTAAAATCAGATGATAGAAGCCTTGAATTTATAATATTTACAATGATGTTTGAAGAAATGGAATCTGATATAAAACTGTCCCATGGTTTTGAAACCAGATACAGATGTGAACATATCATTTACATGTCGACTGGCGTTTTGCACCTGGTGCCCTAAAAGCAGCATTTGGACGATTACAGAAGGTCACCAAACCGGTATTCATCAAGGAAGGTTCAATGTCGAATGAAACCAACAGCTTATTACTACCAAATCATATATATATATATATAAAACTATACTGCATAAAGTAAGAAGTGGTATGTCCAAGCATTGTTTATGATAACCTCGGACAATCAGAAGGGACGAATTGTGAGTTCTGTCCACAACTGTCTTCTGAACTGGAATTACACTGCGCAAACAACCATCCTAGATATAACCAGAAGAAAGAATGTATTTGTGGAGGAACAGTTATTTTCAAGGAAGTTTCAATACAATTCGATTTGTAACCGTTTTTTTCCTTCAATTGTAGTATTGTCAGGGCTAGGTTCACTAGCAGTTGGCCTAGTAGACCAGCTGTTGGACAGATTTGTATGGGCATGTGCGTATATGTGTGCAACCTGAGTCTCACGGGTCATGGCTAGCAATCATCAAGGTCAGTCGACAATAGATATTTCTTCATGTGAAGTTGACTGCCCAACCGATAGTCGGGTGATTTGCAATCACATTCACTTAGACTAATACACCATTCCGAGATTGGGCTAACCACAGAGTAGATGTAATCCGACGGATGTCTCATGTGTTCTCCTGGTTAGGAACAGCTGCTGTTTGGTCGCATTTTATACTTGACATTTTGTTTTTCTCCTATGATGATGTAACTGTAGACGGTGGCAGTTCGGTTAACTGATGAAATTTTGTCATGGAAACAGCCACTGTGGTTGTTTTGTTCTTCTTTGATATATTTGTCTGAAAACCACTTTTTTCACACGGTTGTAAAAATGCTGAGTTATTTACGAAAGAATTTTCTCGAACATTTATTTTGTAATTTTGCTTTGAAGACGAATAAACGTCATAGTTGTAGATTTCAATAAATTTTCACCCACCGTGTTGATGTTATACAGAACGCGATCTCTCAATGTTGCTCAGTTTTTGAAAATACCATTGATTCCCAGGCCAGAAAGCTTCTGTTGATAAGGCTCAACAGTACACTCAGCGTCTAATTCTATGTGACTTGCAAAGTCCAGAGCTATTGTAGTGAACTACTGAACTGGATCAAGGGAACTCAACGTGTCAAATTTGTTTTGTATGTTTCTCCATCACGTTCGACTATTCAAACAAAAATTTTGATTTGTTCAAATCCACGCTATAGTCTGCGGTTATCGTTGAAAACATTTGAAGAACGTTGTTGAAAGCTAGAACAGTATAGGAGAAGGTGTACACTTCAATTCAGTACATATGCACGCGTTTCACTAAAATTAACATCAATCCTGAGGCTATCAGATTTCGATTTCGATTTCGAGGTGCATTTTGACGGGATAGCCTTCAAAGTACTTTTTGTTTACCAATTAATAATGAAGAATTCTCTTGAATATATATTTTGTGTCAGTCACAAACGATCACACGTGTGACAATCCCACAAACTTTTTGGCCTTCAAATAAAAGCACTACATTCAGGTATCTTTTGTGTTAGAGCTCACCAGTTGTACATATTCATGCCGAATTTGAAATTTCAGCGTTGATGACGATGTGGACTATTGACAAGGTCTAATAAGAGCGAAATTATTCAAAATGAATCGGCTGAAGTATTTATAGAAATGTGGCAGCTACTGTTACTATTGTGATCGACGTTCAATCGGATCTGCTACTAACTATCAGTATATTTACACATGAATAACAGCACTTATGCATGCTGTAAGACAACTCTGTCATGTAAGAAACTTTAGTGGCGGTCATACAGTAAAACAGTACCCACAGGGGACTACGGCTCATTACTTGTATATAATAACTCAGTCTCGTCTAATATGTGTTCAACAGCACACGACAGCATCAGTAAAGCATGGCTAGAGTTCAGTCTCCGTCTGTTACAAGGATGTACACTGGAGACAAGTTCTAACAAGAGCGAAACTTGAACCTAGTACTTCTATTCGAAGGCGGTCAGCTGGTAAATGTGACGGCAACTATCAGATAAGAAGAACATTCAACATATACTCTAGTTTGTCTGAGGGAGTGATATAGCAGACAGTAATATGGCTGTTAGTTACACTGTAAGAAGTACGTCATGTGTATTGTTTCATTGAGTTGATCTCAACATTTTCCTGAAGTTATTTAAGACTGTCAGTAGAATCTAGATAACGAATTCCATTTAAGAACATTATCACCGTTATAAGAAACTCACTTATAGTAAAAAACACATGGTAGTAGCTTACAAGGAAACAAAATCCTGATGGTGACTACAAAGAAACTGCATTACAACACAACCTTGGACAATTTATGAAATTTAGGAAAAAGTGGATGCCAGAATGATGATGTGGGAAATTCAAATAGATAAACGATGAAATCTTTTACCCAAATATAACAGCATGTCTGTGTGAAAAATGAAACTTACTCTTTGGTGTTAAGATACAAAGAATGTATCAGCATACAAGAAAAATAACAGTACACATTAACTGTACTTACAGAGGACCATGCGCCCTGTCCATTTCGTCATATCATGCGATCAGCATCAGAAACAATTTTTGTTGGTAAGTCTGGAAATGAGCTGCAGCACTTACATTGATGATAGAGATGAAGACGTAGTAAGAAACCTAACTCATCCTATGTTCATTCGTAATCAGGCCAGAAAAAACCGTCGTATGGAATACATTTGACGGCACCGTAAATAGTGATAACTTTCTTGAACAGCAAGCAAAACATTTTTAACATACCTGTCGCGGAAATTTACGGAACACAGTATTATTTTATTAAACCGTGACAGTTTCAGCGGAGGCTAAACATTTCATCTGCCTGCCATATTTCTAATGCATATTCTCTTCATCACACCTCGCAACAATCTTACTAGATAAGATTGGATTTTTGTAACCACTACCTAAAAGTCCAGGTCTAATTGCAATCGAAATACTCCTTAGAGTCAGTAACTATTCTTAACAACCCTGCCACCCATGCTGATTATGTTATGAGCACCACGGCATCACCTTTGATGGTGAGAAAAGAAGCATAACGGAACTTAACGGATATCTCTAGGACTTTGAATTATTTCATGTTTGACAGATCCACGATTTATCTATGCCCCTTGACATCAGACTGTCCCATACAGTCCGCTGATATTAGAATGTTCACAAATTTGCAAGCAGCGCCATCTGGTATAGTAAGGAGAGCGCAAGACTCGTGGATAATAATTACGTAAAAGAGTGATAGTTCCATCGTTTATTTCATCGCTGACGTTTTGGAATCAACTCAGTTAGAGGTGAGGTTTCGTGAGTTCGGATTTGGTGAATGTCTTTCCATGTAACGAGAATTTAACTGTCGTAATAAGAGGTCAAGCTTGTTGATAACAACTGCTTGGATTTCGCATTGGTCATGGTCGCAGTCAAAAGTTGTGGACAGTGTTCAAAGTGTACGATATCTCAACCAGAAGCTGTGGAAGTCCTGTCACATCCTTTGAAGTAAGAAAGTGATAAATAAGAGCGGAAAACTGGACGCATATCTGCAATGAGCTGAGATCTTTTGTATCGAGTTCTAACAGTCAAGTAACCCAGTGATCTGATCCGGACATTTCCATTTGCCATTTCAACCGGACACAGTAGCTAGCTTCTTAAGGGAAAACGCTGGCCAACCACTAACGTTTTCTGAACCACACGCGCGCAAACTCACCTTATGTTCATTCCATTATGAAATGTACTTACAAGGATATAGAAAAGGCTAATGTGTGCGGCCAAATGTGGCTTTCGTAAATTCATTTTTTTTGCGTCAACATATTTGGCTATACCATTAATGGTTTTACATCGTGCTTACAAAAGATTACTAGATGCCAGACAGAATAATGCTACCAATACGTTTATGAGAACTGCTCAAAATAGTAAAAAGACGAAAATATTCATTTTAACTAATATTGCTTTCTGGTAACAGTAAAAAGGCTAAATAACGTACTTTTTCTCCGAATTTTTACACCGTCATCTAAGCTACCTAAGCAGTACAGTGCGATGATCACTCAATTCAGATGGCAAAATTTCAAAGTACTTTTCACAAAATTGTAATGGATACAATATTGACTCGGTTTGACCGAAATGGCTTGACTTGCCGGAATGAGTTGGCTTTTGTCTACCTCTTGACTTTCGCTCATCTGTACATCATCCGTGAAACTGGAACTAACCATCAAAGTGCTTTACGTGAATAAAAATCGAAAATTTCTCCGGTTCAGTTACACATTATCAGCTAATTATCAAAACCATCGCTAAGCTTAAGGCAGGAATTGGCCTGTCATATATAGCTTCACTAGGTGACGGGCTTCGCTGTGCCCTCATAGTGGAATTCATAATTGCTTTACGAAATTCCGCAGAACGTAGTCATTGAAATGACAGGGAATGCGCTTAAGGTTCGGTCTGCTCATTTACGATGGACAAGAATCACAATAAGGGAAAGGTTTCAGGTTATTGCTTACAGTGCTGATTAAATATGTTCCTGACTGAACAACAAAACCCACGGTGAATATCAAATGTTTATTTGTCTGACCTGGAAGTAACTACGGAATGTACACAGATCAACTAATGAACTAATCATTAACCGGCTCGTTAATCAAATGCATCATATGGGTTGAGCACTCCGTACGCACAGAAACAGTTCGGATTACATCAATGGCTTAAATTTGGTGGTTAAACCCTTAATCTGTGATTGCATGTCAGTATTCTGACTCGGTCGATGGAACTCTGTTCTTTAACTGCTAATTTTAATAGCAAGCACATGTTTGGGAGCTTCTACGTGGACACCGTTTACGGTTGATCGTAGCCCCTGTACTCAGATAGGCTTTTCAGCCAGTCTATTTATAAAAGAAACACATAATTCGAGTTTCGCTCTTGTCAGAAGTCGTCAATAGTACAGTCTTTATCACGAGCAGCATTCGAACTCTGTTCACGCCCTCAAGAAGCAACCATATTTCCTGCTGCGCCACTGGTTTCACGCTAGACCTGACCAAATTAGTAGACCCAAACACTGATCAGGTTGCCTGATCGTCTTGATAGGAGTCACAGTTGCTGTCCGTCAACCCT
The DNA here is from genome assembly GCA_014338405.1 of Paragonimus skrjabini miyazakii. Lineage (NCBI taxonomy): Eukaryota > Metazoa > Platyhelminthes > Trematoda > Plagiorchiida > Troglotrematidae > Paragonimus > Paragonimus skrjabini miyazakii. The sequence goes on from JTDE01000091.1 coordinate 47,558, forward strand.
AATAGATAAGAAACGCGATTGTGACTGCCGATATAGGTCGAAGTATCCGATCTTATTAGGACTGCCAAGCGATATCTTAGACTACTGGAGAAATTAGGTGATTACAGATTATACCCAAATTGTGGTGCCATTTAAGTTGCTCAGTTTTTGCAAAGACCTTGTTTTCTAGAAGTTCTCTATAACACACCATCAGGCTTCAGACAGTCAGCTAAATTTCATGCATTCGCTCAAACATATTGAGGCAGATGATTTACTTGAAAAGGACCAATTCATAGTATGTAATCTCTCATTCGTTCATTGGGTTTGTTCTTTCTCTGCAACGTTTGAAAAGCTGATAGACAAAAAAAATCTCTCAAATATCTTAATCATACTAGGTTAATGCAATTCGAGATTCACCAGACATCAGTCGTGGTTAACTATGGCGCTGGTCAGTCTGGCTGCCAAAAGCTCGACAAAATCGTAAGTAGTTAGACAGCAGTGCGGCGCCACTTTCATGGGAACCTATATCATTCACTCGGCAAACAAGTCAAGCAATAAAATATTTAGGCTAGCGGCTAACTCTTACTACAAGCCAAATGCAGTAACATATAAAAACGTTAACTATAGTGGAGTGACTAATCTGGACGGGCGAACAACTACACTGATAGAACTATTACGGTAAACATTAAACGTTAATCTAGTAATAAGGTCTATGAGAAAACGATTGCAAAATCTAATCGCGAATAACTAGTAACTGTGCACTTCGAAACTAATCCGATTATTGTCAGACGTCGTACACATGAATTATATTTTGGGTTTTTGGTGTGTGGAAGAAGTAGACATTGGTTGAGACAGTACTGAGCACGGGGAATGCAAAATTTTGCAATAGGATTCATAATGATTCCTACCCTGAAGCCGACACTTCAACATCTGTATCGCCCTTATGTGAACTCATCAAGTCGAACTGAAAACAATTTATTTTACGAGCCAAATTTCCCACCCGCTCGACCACCACATCCGTGAGCCTCACTAGTAATTGGGGAATTTGTATGTAATTGAACTATGACTTACCTTCTTCCTTTTTCGGGTATCAATACAGTTCATCTCGGATTGCCAGATGGCAGTGGCTATGGTTACAATGGCTCAACCCTTGAGTTCGTAATGGTTTGTGAGGCTCTTGACGCTTTGGCTGGTAACGCAAAGGGTTGTGAACTTGATCCTTTATTTAGATTATCTTTGCCTTATAACTGCAAACATTGCCTCAACTGGTCTTGGAATGTCGTTTTGATGGCAAGCATCAAGGATTATTAAGAGTTTGTTGGCTAGTCTAATCATAGAAACTACCCGAATGCGAAATGTGTACAAATTATTGGTCATGGATTAAGTGGAACATATGAACAAAGAAACTAAGCTAAGTCGAAGGCCAAATTTTGTTTGGTAAATATGTGGTTCAATGGGAACATAGCTAAACCTAGATGATGGCGGAATTCCTCGGATCTGGTCAAGTTGGGCTGATGATAAGGGATCATTTAAGGGTCGTTGATTTGGCTTTGAATGAAGAAAATGCATACTAACATGTTAACCGCAATATACAGTGGTTCATTGTTTCACCAGCCTACCCTTATGAAAGGTTACAGTTTACGGAATATGTTTTTGACGTGATGTATGTAAACATTCTTGTGTTATTTCTTCTTTTCTCACTTCATTTGGGTTGTTTATTTTGGCCGCAGCCAGTCGGTCTTCTTATCAACGCTTATGGACACATATTTTTCCGCCCAAGTTCCCAACTCTGCTAGCCCAATAAAAGTGTCTCGTTCAGAACGTGGACAGCCGTTGTCATATAATTAGCTTCAAAGTGAAGAAATTTAACGCAAACGAGTAAACCCATGATTGATACGGAATCCGCACACAACTTATCTGTTTATGATTGTTGCAGAGAATTTCATTGCTGTGCTCCTATCACATATGAAAAGATATTTATGTTAAATTGTTGAAGGCACTGATAAATCCTTTAGCGATTAGCTGCAATATTACATTAGCATTCCGAGGAAGGAGATCATTGTGACGTTGGTGTATTAACTGTGCTCTGGATGTTAGCATACGTTGTCAACGAAAACAAAACGGTTTTCTTTCATGATGATACACTTTTATACTTTGTTTGAATGTAGCCGTGGAGTGCTCAGTCACCGGACAATCGGTCTAGTGACACCATTACTTGGGCTAGTTCACAGTTGTCTCACTGATTTATACAACAAGAAAGTAGCATTCATTGTGATGCTATACCAGTTTGGAGACAACGTTATTTAAGAGGTGTGAATTTAGTGTGTGTGTTGCGTACACTTCAAGTCCTTCGAAACGGAAATCTTTTGTCAAGTTAAACCAGTAGTAAATCATCTCGAAGTTAACCACGACCGTTGTCTGTTTCATAGACTAGTGAACATGAAAAGCACATAGACACTGATGTAAATGAATCTAAGCTATGGGAGTCAAATATTCGTTTCTGGTAATTTGCGATGAGCTGATCAACATATAAACAATTATTTGTATAATAGTCGGGTGGTTCAACCCAAATGAGGGAGTTTTTGCGTTGACTAATCGTGGAAAATGACAAGAAGAATCGCAGTGCCATGGAAGGTACACGTGAGCACGAACGTGTTCAGCAAGCAGTTGTTTTTAAGACCGTCAAGCATAATACCAACGATAGCAAGATATGTTGTTACTGGGGTTCGTTCGTTTGTTCCCGGTAGCCAATGCTCGGTACGCTTTTATTGAGAATATACAGAGAAAAACAGTAAATCAGATTGCTATACTGACTAGATGGTTGAATCAAGTTGACGCCATTATCCCTTTCTTGCTGATATGTCGAATCTCATTACATAAGCCAAAAAATGTTTGGTAAATGTTGTCCTTTCTTGGCCGAAATCACTATCTGCGAGGTAGCACGCATTTCGTCTACGCCATGAAATGAACCACGTGACTTGCAGGCAACATCCGTTAAGCGTTCTGGTTTGTCTAAACTGGTAGGTCATAACTGTCTTTTGCAATGGCGTCAGCTTTATAGGTTTTCATGTGCACGGTTTAAACACACGTTCAGGAAACCAACCTGGGTATTCTGAGAGCTTGGTACACAGTATCATCTTAGTTTAGTGACACCGCACCTCTCTCCGTCACATATATCTCTAGTCAATTGTACGTTTGAAATAATCTTGTGGGAACCACTTTCTTTCATTCAATTACCCAATTATTCTCCTTCAACAATTTCATTTAGTCGCACTATCACGTCTATTGACAGTTCCAAACAATCCCACTGTATATCTTTCCGTATAAACCATTCAACATTGGCCCAGATGGACACCAGCATATTCAACTAATTCCATTCTGTAACATTCCTATACATTTTGTGAACCTTAAAGAATGTTAGTAGTAAGTCAAAGTTATTCAACAATTGCAATTTATCGTCTGTAAGGCAAATGTCAATCGAAAAACCAACGTGCTCGTTTGTACTCGAGAAAAAAAACGTTTGCCTGAACGTTGTGTTTGCTCAATTTTTTGTGTTAATATGCTGTTGGTATATAGGTAATATGATGAAAAGGAGCAAACTGCTGTAACTGAGTGAAAAAGTTGATAAATTCGTCAGTATTCAGTCGTCTGTGGAAATGTTATTTTATCGCCTATGGACGACGTAATTTGGCAATGTTTTGGGTAAAAGTTTTTCTTACGCACAACGATTCTTGCCTTCTGTCTGGTCGTTGAAATTGTTTCGTTTTGCATCACGTACTTACCCGAACAGTTCAAAGTTTGTCACTATCTGTAATATACTCGTAGTATATTTTAAACACAAAATCCTCGTTCTTTCCTAACTTCGTACATATACATTGAGTACTGTATAAATGAAGCAACCTTTTAAATAGAACGCAAGATGACCAAAGTATTCAAGATTATACTTCAGCTTGATGAACTGTTTTATGAAAAATCTTCAGTTGATCTTCTGACAAATATTAAGATTAGTCTGTTCCTAAGGGTGATTTCTTGGTAAATTAATTGTGTTTTCATTTCTTCTACTCCAATAGGTGCAACCCCTGTACTGTGTTACGGTTAGGTGAACGAACGTGATCTTTATGTCTCATAGTCTGAAGTACTCTGATATTGCATAAAGTAAATTTTTGACATACACCATTTTACGGAACTAGCATCAGATATGTGCCAACTCATTTCAAGTAGATGTATGAACTATACGCTCAGCTATAAACAAACCTTGAAATATGCCCACCGAAATGCTAGTCAGATTGTAATGAGTGAGATTAACTGTGAATTGTGTTCAATTTATACAAATTTACAATTCATCCATTGTATACATTATACCCGACCACAATTGTGTGGTACTGATGACGCATTGTTCTTTCTTACTGCAAATGGTGTAAAGGGAGGTCGAAGTATATGACATTAATTCTAACCGTTATTTGGCGCTCATGTTTATATTGTTACTATTTATTAAAACATTAGGATGATTCTAATAACTTTGTGAAAAGTTCCCCGGTTGTCCTCATACAAATACCAACTCTCTAACCTTAAATTATTCTACGTTTATTGAAGTTTAGATTGGTGAAACTGAATTGGTATAGAGTGCTTGAAGAACAACTTTTGTGATGACATCGATACAAGGAAGCAAATTTCTTGGTCAAAAGTGATTTCACGTTATATTTGTATATTTAATATTATTTATTATTATATTGTAATGAACAAGGTTGTACAGAATGCACTGTTAGAAAAGACAAATTGAACATCCGCACAAACAAGGAACAAATGCTTTAAAAATCGATTTCGTACAATATTGAAACTATAAACATGCAGAACAAATTAAAACAAACAAATCGTTGACTAAAAAGCGAAATAACCACTCGTGTTCCCTGAAATGATCCCGATCATGGTTATAAAAACAAGGCAGGTGTGGTGTAATTGTAATATACATTTGATTGCACAGGGGTTACAAACGATTAACAAAAATAAGCGATCTCCTTGAGGTGTATATTAGCGTAACAGGAAGATATGATGTTAACTCGGTGCTTTGTTTGGTCTGGGTTTACTGTATTCGTCTTGAGAAAATAGGCTGAGTGCACTACAATTTCACATCTTAGGCCATCACTCTCCGCCCATTCTTTTCAGCTTGGTATGACCCAACGAAGGCGATTGATGTTGAAGAATTGATAGAAAAACAATAGACGGAACGACATACGCGTTCGTTTACGTTAGGTCAGATGGCTATGGTTCATTCGGGATCACATGTTTATTGGAATTATGTTAACTACATCCCTAAACCTGACGTCGACGATAAAGCTCACTCAATGTCTTCAACGCTACATCACATCACAATTCTGTTCTGCTTCCGTCTCGGTTCATGACAATAATCGCCGTCTAAACACTGAGGAAATGGAAACGGAACATCTTACATTGAGGACAACATGTCAAACAAACCTCCATGACACATCTGCTGTGTGTTTTCGAAAACATACGTACTGAACTTAGCTTTCAAATGAAGGTCCTTGATAAAAACTACGGAAATGATTCTGTTTGTCAGTTCAAGATGGTGCTCTGGAGAAATAATTTCAATGCTAGTCGCAAAATTCAGTGCGAGGTTGAAATGATTGGTAAAATGAAACATGCTTTATTCCCACTATCTTTGTCATAAATACGCCTTACGAATTATTCGAATAGTGATTTATGTGACTACAATTCAGACAAAGCAATTTTAAGTATTTGTCTATTTTGTGGAGATCATGCGCTCAAATGTACTAAACGTTTATTTTTCAAACGAAAAAAACTACAATTAGAGCTGACTTAGGCATATTCCATGAAACTGACGGTTTACTTATACTGCCATTTTTTTACAAGTTCTGCATTCAAGAAGACATTTCAACCGAGAAACTTTAACGTTGGAAATGTTATTCATATTGGGTAGCCCCCACTGACGTATTGTGGTCAACAGCACATAGCTGAATACAGAGGTTGGCTGAACTCGCTGTTACTTGCAAAGTCGAATGATAGCTTTGATTTCGGAATCCGAAATGAACGAATCCTCACGACAAACTGGTTGACCATCATTGTTGCAACTTTCTGGTCATCTCAGACTGATACAGATCAATATTTTTGCAAAGTTTAATACATAATCCAGCCTCATAACATGAAAACGGTTGACGACCTGATGATGGCTGTGACCCTGATTCGATAAAAATTGGTTCCTAAACATACGTTTCCTTATCTATATTTGGTTAAGCCAGCTGTGGACGTTACTGCTTAAGATGAAGTCTGGACTTGTCACTGAACATCGTCAGAGAGATCAAACATTGTTGGACTATGAGTTATACTTGCGTATCATATATAGCCACTCCAAGCCAACGTATCAAAGTAAACTGTTATCGGTGTAATGAATCAGTGACCAGAGACAGCAAGCCTGTTAAAGCGAAAAAACAGAAACACCAAGAATTTCGTTGTAAAGAGGATATTAAATATTTGTTCTACGCAACTTTTTTACCAATTTCAACAAACAGCAAAACCAAACTTAGTAATGGGTTTCACAGTCAAGACGTGATAGGTTCATGCATCGATTGACCTGCTAATGTCAGCATCCATTCTTAAATTGTATACACAATCAGCGATTCCAAGTCACGTGGATCGGACTGTGTCCATCAGTAACGATCGTACTGACATTGTAGCGAAAAGGCGCCCAATAAAGCACAATCTTTATTGTCCAACACGCTAGTTCACATGCTACGCGCTCGCTCGCGTTCATGAGTCAACATTCCGGTCCACAACACCCACAGGTCTCCGTTCACGCATCGTGTGCATTTCTGCCCGGTTTAGGTGTGTGATCAGCGCCGTCTATCGGGGGGTTTTCCGCCTACCATTCTTCGTCCATTGGTCCAGTTCCGTTGAGCGATGGCTCGTCCGGTCGTTCGAGTTCTCCATCTATCCACAATGGGCTTTGATCGTATTCCACGGTGATGTTGAGATATTCCCCCGAGTGTTGGAATAATCGATCCTCCGATTTCGTCGTCCATTCTATTTTGCCTGCCATGTCTCGCCCGTCGGTCCGATCCGGTCGGGCGATGACTCATCCGACTGCCCCCGTTGTCCGCCATCCGATCGTTGAGGGTTTGTGGACGTGCCTGTCTTCCGCGTTGAGATGCTCCGCCTAGTGTTTGAATACTCGCACCTCCGGCCTGACAATCCACCACATGTGTACCCAAATACCAATTTAAAGTACCTACAGATACAAGATGTGAACAATTTCGTCAGCAATAGGTAGAAATGAAATGCTAAACTTGTGATAGCTAAAGGGTTTTTACCGATTGCACCATATCCATCATATTACATTTATTTACAACATATCTGGACTTGCAATTACCAGTTCGAACGTGTATCGAAAGCTTACTTTAAGTTGACCAAACTGAGAAGCGAATTTACAGATGTAAGCAGAATTGTATCATTCATTTTGGAATTTGTGGATACTCAAAATAGAACATTTGGAACCCTGATGACATGAATTTGATTCTGGTAGACAATTCGCAAATGCACTTGAAGTGTATCTGGAAAGCGTATTTAGTAACTAGTGTATTTAAATTGTTCACAAGTTATCTAACCTACCAAACATCAGTCACATGTCTGGGAATCTAGTGTACAAGGATTTTTTATTCGTTACCAGACAGTCATGGGTTGGATCACAGCATGCTTCACAGTGCCTGATTAGTACAAACGAGAAAGAATTTCATTGTGAAGCTTGTGGAGTGCAAAATAAGTATCAAGGTCACTGTAACTGGATTCCACGTGCTACGATACTAGTACCGTAGAATGCATGTTTAGAAATAGGGAAGAATTGACGTAAGAATACCCTTGATTTGGATTACAGTTATAAGTTGGTAAATACTACTACCTTATTTCCAAACAAGACAGAATAAAGCTAATTATCACAAAAAGATGCTTTTGGATTGCTAATTAGAAGTAAATGTTCACGGCTGTATAATATACTAGGTTTGATTTGTACACTGGTGCACACAACTGCTTGATGAATAGCAGACAAATAGTTTTCATTCTTCATTCTGAAAGTCAATTTTTCAGCTTCAGCGATACTTTTCCCTGCGGTAAAGGAAAGTGAGTTAATGAGTTCGGGTTGCTAGATGATAACATTGCTTGTAGTAACTGCTCTGCTCAACACTGCTAAGATCAGTGACGCATTGGCCAACAACGTTGCATCCAGAAAGCGTGGTTGGAGTTGAAAGCCTGATCAACACATTAGCAATGGACGCAAACAAAAATGACACTTGAATCTAGTGCTAGCAAACTGGAACGTCTATCAGAATTCAAAGAGTGTGTGACGTTCAGGTTTATTTAACCAGAGACTCCGCTGCTCATAATCCATCTAAAATATTGCCTATCGGATGTAATGACAAAATATTCACAAGTCTTAATCGCGTTTATTATCAGTAGGAGTAAACAGACAGAAAATGAATCTCCTATTGAGACGATCGGGCAATCTAATCATTACTCACAAGCGATAGTGGTCGACTGTTTGGATGCAATAATTCGGTCACGTCTAATGTGAGGTCACTGACGTAATGGGTAACATGGTTGCCTCGTGAAAGCGTGGCCGGAGTTCCAGTCCCGGCCATGCCAAAATTATGCACTACTGATTAGTCCTAACAAGAACGAAACTCGAGCCTGGTGTTTCGTTTGAAAGAGGCTGGTGGAAACATTTGTCTGCATTTGGAAGCTGTTGTCGGTTGAATGCGGTGTATACCACCTGAATTTTCTACGTCTTATCGGTAATGGATTTGAAACGTTGGTGTTCCTAGATCCAATTCACCAACATAGCGACAATACACATGCTGCATGACGTTAACATATCGTTTATTCCCGTCGTTTGCCTACACAAAACACTGGTTGTGTATCAGAAGGAGCATGGCAACAAGAACAGTGACCAAACGTAGCGCATATTAACGAAATTAGAGTCAACAGCACGGCAATGAAACTGATTGAGTCAGCAACGCTTTTACACACATATGTGGTCGATTCTGTCTGGCTTCTGTGAATGCAGAAAGCTTTGAGTTTCAGGTACACAAGTACACAGTGAATGATGTTATTGGATCTACCAAACAGACCTGTATCCAAGATGTATTTAGCAATCGAAGATGTCGGGTTCCGAGTTGGCGATTGTCTTGCTAGTCTTGGTGGGTGATCGTGATCACTTAGTTGTCGCAAAATCCGGTCCGATCTACCAATATTAAACAACTGCAGATAAACTGGCAAGTTAGATGAGAGGCAGAATGGTCCATTGGATCCCGATTGGAAACATGGAAACCGATAGTGTGAGTGGTGAACAGCAGTCACAATTCACTAACTAGGTGGGTACGATTTAAAGATGGCCGTAACTCCCACATCAACTGCTATGTTCTCACCATTAAAAGTCAAACTCAACGGAATATATTTCTTGACGGGGGTCTCAGTGTGCATTTTCATTACTTGTGTTTTATAGGGAATTTTTATAAAAATATTTAAATAGCCGTTGGTCGGTAAAACGTTCTTTAGAAATCCTTCTCCCCTATTAGTACTGTGTTCCGTACAGATTTTTCTGGTCTTACGAAACAGGGTTCGAACGAAACAACGCTTGTACTTGGTCAGAGCAAACCAGAAAAATGTGAAAATATTGGTCATTTTAAGTAGCATTTCGAAACACCATGCATTTTATCTTACTACTTCCACGGTCACTGATCAAAATATCTAAAAACGAAGTGGGATAAGTTCAGAAGTCAACAGACTTCTTTGAAATGAATTCCAGTGAAAACTGCAATGTCTTCGATGTCGAGTGTTGCCATCAACTGAGTTCAAAATTCGTCCTTCAGCCATCCCAGTAATATATATGTCAAAGTAGGTCTGATGGGCTTCTCATTGTCATACCATAAATCTGCTTGTAGACAGTACCGTCGGAATAAAACACAGCAATCTCGTTGCATAAAATAATCAAATCTCTAAAGTAATCAGTCAAAACACAGTGGTAGATTTTAACCGGACGTTAAAGTGCGTTGACATCGTCAGTCTTTATACGTAGTCAGTGGTTTTTGTATATGCGAACAATAAGAACAAAGAAATGTTAACTTACCCCAAAATTTATCTTCGGACCATGTTGATGAATAAATAACTTCATGAACAATTTAATAATCACTCACTATTCATATCAAATAGCAAAAGAATAAATAAATCATTTTCGTTTTTGATTCAGAAATACGGAGACCGAATGTGCTCAACCAGCCGGGTGAGCATAAAATAAATTTTATATCACATCGAAAAGCATACCTACAACTGTTCAAATTAAGAGGTTGAATTCTGTCAGACAATACAAGTGAAAATATTTCGTTATCTGGAAGATGGTGGGTATCGATGAGGCTAAAATACTGTCTATTGTAATTCTAACAAAACATGATATACTTCTGTTATTTTTAACAAGTGCATCATTTTTATCGACAACATAGGCTGGAATGTCACTGGTGCGCTACTGGGGAGAACTAACGCAATGATCACCAGAATCTTCATAAACTTCTCAGACTGGATAGGATTAACTGTGTTTGTTTACAAATGACCCTAAAGTAGACGGTTTAGATGGCCTACTGACTAATATATCGAGAAATCAGAATAACGAGCGTCAGAACAAAATCAGGCAATCTTATTTTATTCAAAACTTATACCTCCTTTAAAGATAAACGGTAGTGTTTACACTAATGACTGTTGTTAATCAACCTGCATGTGTCGTTTTGATTGGCTGATTGGTTATTACTTACCGCGACCTAGATGGAAACAGCACGATTGTGAAAATCGGATACAAGTTAAGAGAGAAAGTGTGCACTAACGAACGATTGTGCAACCAAGTTCGAAGTAACAATTGCTCAAGTTGGTTAATTTGCTTGCGCCGATCAACCAGTTCCACTTGCAACCGCCTGTATGTGATACCTTTTTGACTGAAAGTTTTCTTAGCAGAAATCAGTTCCAATCCAATCTCTTCATACCAAGCATGCTACAGAAGCTCTTCAGCAACAAACAATTGCGGATTAACGACAACAGCTGGAGATCGAGCGTGTCTTCACTTTTCTCCAGTGAAAGAGTCTTAAGAGTCGGCCTGGTATCATGTGTATGTGTGTTTGAACAAAATGGGAGTTTAGATTCAACTGCTGGAGACGTTGTTATGACAAACTATTATGACGTTACAGGTTGGACACACTTGGATGCCGAAGGAGTGGTCGGTGCATGTCACATGGTTTATTTGTTACTGTAGCTTAAGTAAGGTTTGTGTAAATTGGCAGTTTGGGTTAAACGAAAGCATGCTTACTAGCGGGTGTCAAGCATGGTAGAGGATACTATGTGCCAAACTTAAGTTTTCCTTAACGCACTAAAACCTGTAAGAGTTCAGATGGTTCATATGGATATGGTAATGATCGGATAGTCAAAACGTTTCTCTTTGAAACATTGAGTCCATTTTAACCATTTGAATAGAATAGTCAGAAGGCACAAATTACGATATGAATTCATTTGGCACACTCTCATCAGTCGTAGACGTGTGCCTAGCATGAAAGCAAAACCAAACAAGACTTAAATGAAACGGTCAAAAGTACAAATCAGGCTGGATCGTGATTGGCACTCACGGTCAAACCCACGTTAAACAATGGTTGATAGTTGTTTTTGTGCACATAGGACCGGCTGTTGACGGGCTGATCAACAACGCTTCAATATACTTGAGAAGTTGTGAGTTGTGTGCGTTCATCAAGATCTTAAACGAAGATGCGATGTTGACACTGTGACCTGTAGTCGATAAGTGCCTCGCAATAGATGAAGCGGCGTTTCGTCCTCGCTGAGTGTCACTCAATGGCGTGTTAGACATTGCAACTTTCAACCAATTCGGGATGTGCTCCTTGGCCCTGGTTTCAAGCATCCTTTCTGTTCTACCAATGTATGTGTTTCCGCAACTGCAGGAAAAATGATAGATGCAGTGGCTGGTAGAAAACATAGGGGTTAGATTTTTGACCGGAAGTAGAGGTAGCCTAGTGGTTTGTGAGAGCAGGACAAGCTTTGCTGCATTATACACCCGTTTTAGCAAGGCGCTGATCATCTTACCAAAGGTGTACACGAGACTATCCCCTTTGAAAGGGAGTTTGATGTAAACATCTTTTTTTACACGTCCAAAGTTGTATTTTTCGCAGAAGTAAATTTGCTCCATTTATGAATGAAACGATTGGGAAAATTGTTAGCACGAAGTGTTTCATACAACACTGTTTGCTCGGATCGTAATCTAACTTGGAAGCATATTCTCCATGCTCTGTAAAACGATATGCGTACTAATGATCTTTTGTATGCAACAGGAGCAAATCTCACGAAATTCATGCATTGTCCCATCCATTTTGGCTTATGGCATACAGAACGTTCGATAGAACCGTCCGAACGGCGCCTAACCAGGATATCCAAGAATGGTAAACTGTTCTCATCCTCATACTCAACTGTGACCGAGATATTCGGGTGGACTGAGTTGAAAGCACGAAACGTTCTTTCCGCTTGTTTCTTGTCTTGTCCAATCAAGAACATGTCGTCGACATAACGTTTGTAGAGTTTCAGTCCGTCCGCAACTGGAAGTAGTGACTGCTCAACTTTGGCCATAAACACATCGGCCAAAACAGGGCCAAGTGGGCTCCCCATGGTTACACCATCTATCTGTTGAAAGCCCTTATCCGAAAAATAGAATCACACATTTTCAGTGCACAGTAAAAGTAAACACTACAAATAGTCAACGGGAATTGGAAGAAGAATGGGGTTGGATAAAACGAAATAACATAAAATCAATCGTTTCACGTAGTGGCACGTTCGTAAATAAAGAATTAACATCAATAGAACACATCGTGTCCTTAGCAATATTCAGGTATTCAATAAATGGTATCAATTCAAAAGTGTCGTTTAACGTATGCACACGTAGCTTCTGTCGGAGCGGCTTTAAAATGTCAACCAGCCATTTTGCTAGCTCATGGTAAGGAGAATCGTTCATTATCAGAATGGGCCGCATGGAAATACCTGGTTTGTGGGTTTTAGGCAAACCATACAGTTGTGGAGTCTTAGTGCCTACAGGTTTGACACGCGATATTGTCGTTCATTGGTGAAACCATGCAATAAAAGTATCTGTAACTCACGGACTATCTGTTTCTCCGCCAACAGGACATTGTCCGTGGTCACTTACTGTATTTCTCAACCAGAATGTGATTAGGACGATCCTTTTGGATATTTCTCACAAGATTTGTGAGCACCATCGTGTTGAGCCTAATTACAAAACAATCCAAGGGAAGGACTTCAAACCGTTCAGTGAATAATCTAAGCAATGAACTTATTACCAATTAGTGGGCAGTGTAAACTCATTGAAAATAATTGCCTTTCTAAGTCTCAGTCACAGACAGTGGTACCAAGAATTTATCTCCAACAAGTTAATTAATGAAGCCAGAATTACAAGTTGACAGAATAAATAATGTAGAAGAAAGAATGGGTATAAACACCGGAGTTAGGCAAACTGTTTTCAGACTTTTATAAAAACTGTTCTGCTTTGAAACGCTATTAGGCTTAAGGGAAACCTTGGGTGATTGTTCAAAGGAAGCCACGGTATAGTATCGCTTTTAGTACGAGGGGTTGGTCGATAGTTACAAAATGTTGAGAAGATTTCAGAAAGTAAAAACATACGTTAGACTTGCTAGGATACAGTCTACAAGAACTTGACCAACTTGAGAGTACGTGCAAGCTTTCCGGTAAAACGAATGATGAAACTGGACAAGACTGTACAACATGTAGCCCCACATCCTCTGCATATGTGTCAAAATGGGAATGTTCGTGAACCTACGTGGTTTCCAATCCTTGTAAGAACATGATCGGTAACAGGACTGTACTGTGAAGTATCCTGGACCCGTAGGTGATTGCTAATTGTAGTTCGCCATTGAGTTATACAAGTTGACTGTGCTTGATAAAGTATTTGTGCAATTGTTCGATGGTTGAGAACTGAATGTAGTGCTAGATGTAAGGCTGAAGTATTCTCTGATTGTGAAAGCTACTTGACATATCGCTGTGATATGGTGACATAACTGGGATAAACTATGCAAACCAGATTATTAAGATTAGGTGACACGATAAGGCCAGTCGTTTATCTCTCGCGTTATGAAATAAATTACTAGCAGGGGTCAATATGGTGCAGCTCGGTGTGATCAGAAAATGATCGAACCGAAGAACAGCACCATGAGACTGTTACCATAATTACTATGGTTGTGTTTAGTAGATGGGGTCTGGAAATGAATATGTTTGAGACAACTCTGTAACACAGGAATGAATGTCAAAATTTTACAACACAATAAAGAATTAATGAGTAGTCAAGTGCACAGTGTGACATACGTCTCATATTCCACTTTTCCCCAGTGATACTAAATGCGTTCCGGATTGCACGGAGGCGATCATATGATAGTGTGCCATCAGTACACGTGTATGTTGGCCGATTGATGAGAGGGCATGATTGCCAACCTGCCGCTTGTGATGAATGTAAGCTGATTCAATATCAAGCCACTAATCATAGAATGAAGAATACATTATGAAATGTACTGATGAAAAAACTGTTGCATATTAATCCTTATCATCACCGTCGAAGATAGTATTACATCGGGGGTTCACGCTGGTAATTACTTATCACACAACTACGAAAAAGACTGAAAACAATTCCTGACCAGGAGCAAAAGAAGAAGAGGAGAGGGACCTAAATACTAGCAGTAACCATATATGTATACTCAAATATATAACATCAGGTTGCTTACACTTAGCAAACGAACAGTCGAGCTATGGTCGAAATTAAGACGTTATCGGCGAGACCACCTCTTTACAGCTTCAATTACCCTGCCTTTTATGGTTTCCACTTCATAAAGGGTGTGTGAGATTTAGATCCTGCATCTGGTAGGGTACTCTGGTTGCGAACTGATAAGTTTGCATTCGGGGCTAGTTTAGTGTTTATGTTTTACCGAAGTTCTTGATGGTGTCTTGACAACCTGCCATTGTGTTTAGTGCGCTCGTCCCTCAGTTGAAAGTAAAAACAATACGATAGTGTAACACGTCCTGATCTAAATATGTGTAAATGTTCCACCTAGAACGGCAGTCCCTGAACAATCCATGGAGTGACAACTACCTATAACTAATAGTCATGCAATCTAACTGGAACCAGGTTTGATTGTGTGATGAGGAATGCAACAAGGGTGCGTACCATGTCTGGAACGAGCGCTGGCTAAAAATAGTCTGTGCTCGACACAAGGTTACGATAACCATCCAACATTATGTGAGTGAAGTAGTGCCAACTCATACTTTCTGAGATTCGGCCGAAATGACTACATGACAGTAGGAAGAGGGGCCAGTTCGGGGTAGAAGGCTTCATTGATATGGACGTCACAATATTCAGTTGAAACAATCAATTGAAGTAGATAATGAACAGGTTTTTGAAGATTCGCTATTTACAGCTGGTCTTAACACAACCTATCAAGCGACCGACACAGGGTCTTCTGCTAACAGGAATTCCATCCGCTATTCTGAATCCAGCCGTTGTGCTGAGGACTATATCTATTCCAGTGTGACCCATAGTGACATCCGAAAGTTATTGCCAGTACAATATATATAGGTCGGGTGCTGTCAATTCGATACGTTGAATTTCATCATGGACGCTAGTCTCTGGAACGCAGCAGATACCAGCGTTCAACGAATCTATCGTCCACACAAGAGTGGCCTGCTAACCGACTTGTTTGAAAAGGAAATTTTTGAGAGCACCACAGTTACTACACATCCTAGGCATAGACATGTGGCAAGAGAGGTGGGAGAATGCGTATTTGCTGATGAGAATCATCGTACTACCGTGATTAGCTATATCTGTTGTTGAACTTGAAAAGTGATTACTAGAACTGGAGGTAGGGAGGGGCTTGAGAGCTGAATTGTGTTTAACAGTACAAGAAAGGTGAGCAGTTGCAGGCTTTTGTCTATCCACCCTGCTGTATGCAACAAATAGGGCGGTCTGGCCCATACTACGAGACAAGCGATGCAGTATAGAGCTGTTGATGTTTTGTGTTTATGGCCGCGTTTATGTCACAGTCGCGATGCCTAGGTAGCAGAGCAATTGAGGTTTTAAATCAAAGTCACTGGCTCAAAAGTCTGTAGCACATAACAATGAGTGGGTGCAGTATGGTAGAAGTATTGCCTTTTTCGGAAAAGTTGTCAGCCTTCTTCTAACTCTCGACCTGGATTACTTGGGGACTGTGGTTCGTCAGAGCGATTGGCCCGTCTGCCATAAGTGCCCTGGTCATCGTAGTCATCACCCCGCTCAGTTCGGCCCAATATGTAATATAAATGGGTAATCCGTCAAACAGTATCATGACCTACTCGCACTGTGACGGGATTCGCATTAATAGTTAGTTGCGTTAGATTCATTATATTCTAATGTTTAACTTCTGCAGGTATTTAAGGAATATGGGTGTTAAGATGGATTTTGAAATGTTATTCATGGAAGTTCCTTAGTCAATAAAAGTACGGTAGAACACGTTAAAAACACACATTAAAAACACAATTGTGGTAACTCTACACTGTCAGCAAACATGTATGGAACGTCTCATGTTGGATAGTTATGACCCGGAAATGGAATGTGGCATTATTCAACATTCCATGGCAAACCGTAACAGGTCCGATGAAGATCCACGTAAATTGAACCAAGTCTAGTGCAAGGCAAACAAGGCTAGGTAGCTGGCTAGGAGCGTGGTACAATGGTTAATCCTACTTTAAAACTGAATCGGAACATCAGAAGGTTCTCTTACGTTTCTGGGCATGAAATTGTGCCTAACACAGGCCTAGCTTGCAGTGTGCTGATGTGTACTGTACAATACAATCGTACAGTTTTTGTTTTCCGGTCACCACATTGATCTCATGAAGCAGATCGGTCTTCCTCTGCTCTGTACTTGTGACAACCAGCAAACCATTTTGGCTCATTTATCTACGGTGACAGTTATAGTCGGAGATTAAGTGTTCTATTCACATGCCATGAAATGAAATGAACTACTGTAACAGAAATGCGGTTTGCATACGTTGCTACAGTCTGTTGTGAAAGTCTTATAACTCTCCCCATCATACTACAAGGCGTTTGTGTTTATCTATTGGTTTTGGTCATCAGCAGTGGTAAAACATGAATACTGCCATGGAATCCGTCGGCTAACGTCTTTTACTAGTTACCTTATATAAGTGTATGGTGGATTGCGTTGTGTATTGAAGGCTCACATCGAGTCAGCATTATCTCGTTATTCCCGTCAATGCTGTATTTGTCTCACGACAGATACTGTTAGCCAACTGTTCACTATAAACGCGATTACTACACTGGGTTGGTCGCCTACCCACAGTTTGTGTAGACATCACATAGTGTTGTAAGTAATGTATTTTTCTGCGCTAAAAGTCCACTACTATTCCTCAGGGGCATTAATTGACCTCAATTTGATCCACACGGTTTAATCACCTGATATTTTTTTCAAAATACTGTATGAGTTGAGGCAGAATGCCAAGTTTGTATTACGTCCATCTTGGAACAAGTAAGTAATCGCTTTGGCAATTAGGAAACTCAGAAAAACTTCATCGTTGAGCCCATCGTTTAACTTTCTGAAGGTTTATCTTAGAATCTTGTTTCCACTACTTTCATATATTTGTTTAGAATACACCAAACTGTTTCTAATATTCATTACAACATGTCATGTTCAATATTCGCAAATATATAGTCGAGGGTTAGGGTTTAACTACCATACAAACGGATAGATGCAGACACTGTGTTGACATCCAAAAGCTCATACGTACAAGGTCACTTGGATGGATCACGTGAACTGGTGCTAGGTCGACCTGCAAAACCATTTCTATATAGAATCGAAGATGTGAACCATGAGCGGTGGATAAATGCAGGCCAAGGACCGGATGGACTTAGTAGTTTAGTCAAACATGCCATTCAATACTCGTGTGACATTCTGTTACGACCCTGTGCTAAAAAAGTATGCACCCTAGGCTATTTTTAAGTAGTCATCTGAAAGCATATTGAGTGGTAAATTAATTTCAATTAACCGCCTATGGGGTTCCTAATCTAACAAGCATTTAGTATTAAGTCATTCTTGAATATTAAAGGTATTTTCAATCTCATCTCTACCATCGTCTCAAATAAAACGTTTCATACATTCTAATGCTTTTGATATGTACTCACTGCGATTATAAAGAGAGGGAGAAAGTTTAGTTAAACTATCTCAAATTATGTATTTTTTAACTGTTCTCTCCTTAGTATCTGGAACACACAGAAGTTAGTTTTGACTGTTCCGATCTTCAGGTGTTTATACACGTTTCACATACAAGTGTAGCATAAACAAACACTGGTGAACACGATCTTCACACACATCAGATTAACCTGCATGTAGAACAATATGCTTTGAAAATCCACCTGATTGCAGGCGTTCTACGATCCAAAGATTACACCCCAAGTTTTTCATCAAGAGGCGTAGTAATGAATAGCAACTATCCAAAGAAGTGATCAGTGAAAAGGAGAAAGATCTATACAGAACTACCTTTCAAAGGTGATGTTATTATGCGTCAGACAAGAATACAGTTAAGGAAATGACTCAAACGAATACTTAATGCAGTCGGACTCGGAAGGAGGTCAATAACTCGGTTCCATCTCACACTGGTTCTAGCAGATTACGAGTAACTGCAACCACAGTTACATAGGCAGAATCGAGGGGTGCTTGATTTCCAAAGTGAAAAAGTATTTGCCCAGATGGGTGCACAGGTGCGTGCCACCGGAAAACCGCTATGTTGTTGAAACACACAACCAAATAGCATGTGGATTCGTTAGAACTGTATAGACGATTAGTCACGTTATCGACCCAGCTTATACACTCAGCATCCCATTGCCCCAATCCAAATCATGATTCCTGCGGTTTGACCAGAAGGTTGCATTCAATCGACGAAGGTATTCTGATAAAAACTTGTTAATTTACCTGACGTTATCATGGACTTAGCGGTCTTTCCCAATTCATCGATTGACTACCCACCTAATCCTAAGGCAGTTCTAATGAAAAAAACCGAGTCATATTACAATCGATTTGGTACTGATGAGCCAGTACAAAATGTGTGAATCTACCAGTCATCGTACATTAACTGCTTCTGTGAAACTTTGAAAACCATATATTTTTGTTTGATTCTAATCGTCCTCCCAAAAAGCAGAACGCACACAAACAGTTGGCAGCAACTTAGAATGGTTGATAAAGACACTGATGGGATATATGATCGGAATCTGTATCCGATTCGGTCAGGATTTCCTATATCAACAAGAAAATACCTTCGTTTGCCCCGGCTGATGAAAGCTAATTTTGTCATAAACTTTTCACCACAATGCTCCTCTCGCATAACGATCGCCGTTTTATCATTGACAACCATCCTTTAGAAAATATATTATCTCAAAAAGTTATGCTCCCAGATCTTTTGACCACCGTTTTCCACGTCAACATTCATGCGGATTGCATCACTGCGGACAGCACCATATTGAATTGATTGCTAAGTTTAAGTTTTGCTTTGATTTTGTGAAACAAAAGGACTACAAATCGGATTGGGGCTGTTTGTGAATAAAAGTGATGATAATCATCGTGTATCTCACTAAGTGACGGGAACAAAATGTATCTCACTGGACTACAAGGTTGGGGTGGATGCAATATTTTGCGAGGACCTACTCGCACAGATTTCTTATCCGAACCAGTTAGATAAACGCTGAAGCATGACTGCGACCTGCAACATTTTGGATATGGCCGGTCTGAATGGGGACCCAAGTGTGTTCAGGCTATTGTGGCCAGCTAGCGCTGAACCACTGATAAGTGAAATGAGACACTCTGTACATACCTTGTGCGTCAAGTGATAGTCATAAGTGAACTAGACGGTTCTAACTCACTTGACTACTTGAAGTCTGGGAATCTGCTGAATTCACCTTGTCTAATGACATTGCGACCCGCGCTTATCCAGATAGCTGATAAAGCAGATCTGTCGTTGAATCCATAGCAACGAATTCAATTCTTTCCTGTAAGTAAAGTGTAATCAATTCCGTCATACCAACGAGACAGTAGTTAAACGAATTAGGATAAGCAGTAATCCGTATGATCCAAGAAAATAGTACAAAGACGGTTACAGCTAGTGCCTATTTCATAGTCAGTGACCATGAAACTCAGATCCTGACGACTGTGAGTAAATTTCCTTTAGGGTGGTAGGCAGGGCGGCACAGTCACAACATTATTTGTGAACGGGAGATTCCAAGCAGAAGTAACTGGGTTTGCCTCCACGATGCAAAGAGGCTTAACGTCAGAGCGGAATTGTATATCAAATTCACATACATACGAATATTCTTCTTAAGCGGTATATTATCGCTATTGGAATGACCGTGTCAGGTTGACGACTGCAATCCCCACTAAAATGGTCAATATCTGATAGACCCATATACATGTTGCTATCTCGTATAATAGGTTGTCGTTGATAGTTGTCCCATCACAATGGTTCTTAATAAACAAGTTGTGCACGTTTTACACCTGATTGCCTTTGGTCTTACCATCGACTTCTTATCACATTGGTCGGCTGACTCAAATTTCTATCACCTGTACTCCGACTTTGTGACAGTCGTCTGTGACAATTTCAGTTGTAAGATGTCATAGTATTTTTTAGGTCAAGGGGAAGTCCCTATCGGTTTGGAACAAACATCTTTTACTGGTTTACCTATTGCAAATCCATTATTTGGACTGACTAACTTGAATCAAAAGGATATCACTGTGTAAGAAATGAAACTTCACGGATTGACTTGTCATTTTCGTATAAGTTTCACTGTCGCAACAAGTTCGTAATTAACGTTGTGTGTCTTGCCGGTCTCATGACGTCGCTTCGTTTACACTATACAGGAAGGTTGCGATCAACCAATGGCCCTCATATATACTTTTATCAAAAAAGTTGCACTACTCACCGCATTTTCATTTGGTGTTTTGTACTGTCATTTTCTATAACAAATGCAGCTGTACATCCAGCAACAAAC
Source organism: Paragonimus skrjabini miyazakii (assembly GCA_014338405.1). Lineage (NCBI taxonomy): Eukaryota > Metazoa > Platyhelminthes > Trematoda > Plagiorchiida > Troglotrematidae > Paragonimus > Paragonimus skrjabini miyazakii. The sequence goes on from JTDE01000091.1 coordinate 68,697, forward strand.
CGTAGAGTCAAAAACAATTGACCAAACTTCGACTGTGTCGGCTTAACCATATCAAATCCGGTTAGCGAGATGTGCCTGCACATCACTATAAAGCGGCTGCGATAGATGTGTACTTTGTGTTCCATTCTACACACAAAGCAAACATCTAAATACATGGAAAGTGGCTTAGTTTGTCTTAAGCGCAAAGTCTACCAGACAAACGTGTAACTATGGAATCCGTACAGACTGTATTATGAAAAACTTTTCGAACATATTAAGTTGCAACTCTTTACAACAGACTGGAAAAAGATGCCTGTAATTTTGTAACCTCTTCACAGATCAAAACAACTCATAGTATGCCGCATAAGCAACATAACATTGGCAGAACATTAAGCAACTTCTCATCAACCAAAACAAAAAAGCCGATAGACGTGTAAGTCATTTACAGCGAACTATCTCAACGCGGTGATAAGTTCTGGTCAAAGCCCATAGGTGCTGAAATGAACAACACGAGAGGTGGAACGAGCCATCGTTTACGGAAATGTGGCCAACGGGCGATAAGCGACAGGCAAAAACGGATGTGAAATACACCCACTGATATTCTGCTACAAAAACTTTACAAATCCCAAATGAATAATCACCAATCAAAGTAAAATTCAATCGCTTTAGACGCAGAGCTAGTCTTAGTTCCGGTTAGTGAAGGTGGTCGCTGTCTTTTACTTCTCAATAACTCAATAAGTACGTCCTCTCCCAGCTGCACAAGTTGTATGTTACACGACCAGTTGCATAATGAGAGGACCAGTAAAACAACGTGCGTCCGATTCCAGCATCTCCAGAAAGTAAAAACCCACGTATGAATGTGATATATTTTTCATCAGCAGAGCAAGTCACTATCTGCAAACGGAAGCGAATGAGCACTTTTATAACGGAATCCGAAAAGGGTTTATATACTCAGTTGGAAACGTGGTCACGCAAGAGCTGTGACAGTCAATATCTGTCACAGCGATTCATTTATCTATAGCCAGACAGAAAACTAGCACCACAGATAACATTTATTTTGGATTCCGTTAAAAAAATTAAAATTGATGTTTGTTACTATTGTTGGTTAATACTTTACACGAGTCTGTTGTACTATAAATTCTAGTCACATTCGTTTCTTTCTTAGATCTTTTGCGTGAAAAACATGAACAAATTTTCCAGTGAATTTCCTAAGGGTTACATATTCTGAGGTAGATGTACAATTGAATAAAACCAAGACCATTTTGTCTAAATCAGATGAGTTACTATAAGCAACGTGAGATAGAATGAATATCCTCGACGTATCCGGCTATTAAGTTTACCATACAAACATGTTTTGGGTGTGCTTCGAATAATCAGTAAGCATCCATCTCCAATTGTTTTATTTTAGGACCTAGAAAACGTTGTGTACTATCAATGTTCATTTTCTCACTAACCTCATCGTTAAGGTAACAACATAAACATGCTTTTCGCAAACGACATCTTACACTTAGTGAAGTAGATATTGAATGCGCAGTGTATCGGCTTTGTCAGTCAAATGATAGATTTCATATTCTGTTGTCAACTAATTTCATTATGAGGCGATTCAATAATCGGATGAATCTAGCTGCTCAGTGCTGACTACAAATATTCTAACACAAAGTATTTGCCAATACAAACTAAGCCTCTTGGTCAGTTCATATAGAGCTTAACCGGAACACAACGAATCAACCCTCTCTATTTGCGCAGGCTGATTAACCTCATCATCGCACACACACACATTCGATTAGCTGCCGGTATGACTTATGAACAGTGTATAATATATTAACCCGTAATCACGTACAAAGCAACCAGTTATCCCGTTTTCATTGTGTACAACTACTTCCCATTGCGACCAATTTGAATGATATGCCAAAAAGTATAGTTTGAAAAATCAATTGTCAATCGGGAGATTTTTCTATAGTAGACCGGACCACATCAAAGCATAACCCTTTAACACAACAACAGCAAGAGTGGTTACTTCTATTACTGTTAAACTATTGACTCTTTCATCAGCATCCTCACCAGCATCAACATATTCGGCATCACTGTCAAAATCCTCACTTCTTTCAGATCCTTCAGTCTTTAAAACATCACACAATGAATTGTCTATGTAGCACAGTGAATAGCAATGGAAAGAGAAGTGCTGTACCTTATCAGTGGAATTTGTGGAAAGAAATCTTTCTCTAACTATTCAAAACATACTTCATCAGTGACCATAAAAGATTGCCTACATTCGCAAGCTGAATCAGTTTTACAGAAACAGTAAATCTGAGAATAGGGTATAACTCTATTTTCGTAGATTCACGGCAGTGTTTCCATTTACTTGGACAATTCGTAATTAGGTAAATGTGTCTTTATTGGCTTGCTCAAGAAATGGAAGGTAGTCTTGATTAGTTAGTCTAGCCACTGTTTAGTTGTGTGATAAGACCAGATCATTTGTGTGAGGACAAAAGTCAAAAACTGATTAGAGCATTGAATTCGCTAAGGTGTTAAAATTATATTTGGGAAGTATGCATTATTTTATGACTCTTTGTGTTGATTGTCATCGATGACTCTGAAAAGCTGTGTGCTATGGACTAATAAGTAATCGTGTACAACTCACAGATTGTAAACATCTGATTAGAGTTTATGCTAACGAATCAATGCAAAAATGCGAACAACAAGGGGCTTAATTTGTTGGTGTGCAACAACTGATTACACGTAAAATTATCTGTAAGAAATGGGTAGATCAGAGGAGTGTCAATTAAGGTGAGATTTCCTTAACTAAAACGTAAACCAGCCAATAGGAGGCCTGAAAAAAAGACCTATCGGGAAGCAATCTCTGGACCGAAAATACTGATGCTTGGTTTATCCGACTCGTCTAAGCCGTTAGGTTTTTGGAACGTAGAAATGCACGATTAACGATTAGCGTCTACAATTTTGTGCTCCTCCTTACCTAGTGGACTCATGCAGCTAATTTGAACCTTGAAGCAAATGGTAATTACGAACGAATACCATAAGACGTCTCCTATCTCTGCGAAAAAATATTCCTTACCGTTTGATAAATACCATTTGATATATAATGACAAAAATGTCGACATGAGCCGCAACATTGTACATGGCACCATACATCACAAGTTGACTTACAGATAACCTAGATACAACTCACAGTTAGGGCAGAAACTGAATTTCGGCCAAAACCTCAGCCATAGACTAATAAGCATATATTTATGCCCCTTGAAGTTCCACCACAGAATAACCGTGTACAATCCAGTCCTCTGTTAAATAATTACTTGCCGTTTGTGGTCATTATCCAACCAGTTAGCCGATTTTGGTGGCACCAATAGAGCGAGTTAAACTTCGTTTTACCTTTACGTTCACCAGGTCTAACTATGCCACATAAAAGTATACCATAACTTTAGCCACAAAGTGGTGATATAACATGGGCTTCCCAGGGAGTTCACAGCAGGGCCACAGTGTTTTTGGTAAAATTCTGTCAAAAGTTTACAGAAACTAAACTTCAGGTATATCAGTTTTTGCCAATGGAAAAGGTACAGTGGCATTGTTTGACTTGTACCCAGAAATGTTAAGAGAACAAGAATAAAATGGATTCAACAATGTCCAATGTTAATCATACTTTACGCATTTAGACAACTGTATCACACAGTAAATTTTCAAAAGAGATTGGCCGAAACCATCTATATAATGTACAGACTGCAATCAGGCATTTTAGCTTAAGGTGCTGTTTGACTATCTATGCGGGATTTCCTAATCGATTCACGCTAGAATCCACTAATTACTGATAAGTAATTTGGCAGATATTATAAAACCTGGTTGCAAAAACTTTGGACTTCGGCTGAATTCGAGCCTACCGAACTGCTCAGCAGCAATACAGCTTAATGCCGATTGGTGGCGTCGATGAAACCCTGCCTGGACGTACAATCTCTTGCATCATTTGGCGGATTTTTTATGACGCAATTTGATTGCTTTCTGGAGCTCGTTAGCATGTTCATTATCTTATCCAATTTAGCGACCACGGTTATGCGTTAACTGAAAACTACCCAGTTAAGCTGGGGAACTGTAGTGGAACCTGAATTGGAAAACATTCAACGGTTTCCGAGGGTTCACGTCAGAGTTCGATTAGAATGAATGCGTGTGAGTTTGTTTTGTGGATCAGAAAAAATGTGGCTGCTAGTCAATTTGAAACGTGTCGACAGTTAACGCGCGCAATCAGCTAATATCCGTATAAATTAATCTGACTATTAGGTTACTTTGCAAATACTCTACGTGGTTACCCATAGCAGTCTCATCACGTTTTCAAACAGCAACATGTGTGATAAATTCAGGCTTCAAATTAACTCGGGAAGCAAGATGACCAACTTTTTTGTGCTCCGATTTGAAGAAATTATGGTTTACACATAACCATCCGTTTGAATTGGCAGTAATCAAAATAACTGCAGGTAAGCACAGTGAGTGCAAAAAGAAGGAAACATTGAGCTAACGTGATGATTTCATATGTATCTGTGTTGAAAGAAAGTGTGTTGAGCGTCTCAATCATACACCTTAGAGCAAGTTATCTTATTTCTGACTACTGCTTTCTAAGATAGAGGGAATACGTTACTTGGAATTAGGGCAAAAATGTTTATAAAGTGAACAGAATTGCGACTGTAAGCAACAGAAGATATTTGTAGCTTAGCTTCCATGATTAAGGATAGCTGTTACATTATTATCGAATGTTTTGGTCTGTTAATGAAACTATCACTAACGATGTACGGTTTGTAGGGAGACTCAAACTATACAGTGGTAAATCAAATAATAGCGAATTTGATATGCCAACCAGTGTAATCAATATAACAAATAGTCCACAAACGTAAAGGGAACTAATTGGCATTGAGAGTCAGTCGGATAATTAATAAACACCGTAAACTATGGCTGTCATAAAAATTGACGTCAAACTCGTCTGCGGTAGTGTTTGGTAGATGGTACACTGTTATGTTCCATTACTGACCGTCTAACACACGGTTAACGCCAGACATGAGAAGGTTGAGGAGCATAAGAAAGCGCTCATAAACTTTTCACCCGAAATCTAAGGTGCAGGTGTATTCCAAATTTTGAAACATAGAACATTGAAACTGGGTCGACAACACACATTAAGTTGTACCTTTTGAAGATAAACACATTATGTGTCTACACTAACTCTTGTTTGACTTTATTCTATGCACAAAACATAATAGGTTACACAAGTTAACTTGTTTCACTGACTTCTTTCCAGGTTGCGCATTTGTCAATGAAGTGATCACACAGCGAATCATGCAACATTGCTTACTCCAAGGTCATTCGATCACATGACTTTTGAAGATGTGCAAATCAGTAGACAGAATTGAGTGAAAGCTGTCTGAAGTGAGGATGGAATTTCACTCTCCTCAATATATGAGAAAAAATCAATGTAGGCTGAGTGGTTCTGTGTTGTCCAAGTCAGCCAATCACATTGCAGCTGAACGATGTTTACGTCTCCAGTCTATTTGAAATGTATTTTCTAGTTTGCTTGTTGATCATTCATAAGTCAAACTGTCTAAGCGTCATGTCTGCCATACATGATCATTATAGTTGGTTTGTAATTTGTCTTGACGGATTTTGATGGACATCGCCTAGAGTACGCATTCACGGTCTAGGTTAGACTCGTTTCCACTAAAAAAGTTGGTAGCTACGTTTTCCTTCTCCTCAAGTTGATGATCAACCTACTCGAACGAATGCGCGGTTGTGACAAAACCGATCCAGTAACTGGTGACTTGTCGTTATCGGTACAAAACTCATGACTGTAGCAGTAATTTTAGTAAGGGAGATGAAACTAATTCCGCAACAGCAACAAACGCAGTTCGGGGCGGTTCAAATGAAATTGATCGAAACGCTGACGAGCAATTTATTGACGAAGCCAGAAAAGTTATACGTGAAGCCGAGTTTAGAGTTGATCATTCTGAGAAACAGTATCATTATATTCGTTTATTATATAAAAGCCATAACAATTTTCGAATCGCGGTCCAGCCCAGACGAAAATGTTTTCCAAATTCAGCTGGTTGACAACCATAGTGCGGAAGAAAAACGATTGCTTTGTCGAACGCTCAGTAAGACGGAAAATTCGACGCCATGTTACTTTGTCAAGCAAACCTGGCTATCTTATTTACAACAAGACGCTGCTCAAGCCGACGGGGATTTTTGCGGAGTAGTCCTTTCCGTTTACCCCAATGTATCAGTGTCTCAAATTGGTGAAGAAACAATAGTGAATTTGATTAGTGCGGCTTGTTAGAGTCTATCTTGTTTACATAAACTTTGATGAATATTGTTGTCCCATTCAACCGTAATTTCTCACTAGGTTTAACTGGTGACCATCAATAACATCTCATGCTCAACAGATCTCGAAAGTGCACGTCGTTTTTGTTGGTAGGCCCGAAAGCGTTTTTCGACAGAATGAGGTGTGGACGCTGAACCGACGTGGTACGGTATCACTCATGGAGGTTGAATGAAAACGTACGCAAATGCAAATTATAGAATGAGCGATTTGACACTGGTTTTGTTCAGCCCTAGGAGTAAATGAATTAAACACGTACAATCATGTTTTCAGAGGTTCGAGATGAGATTAGTTACCACAACCACACATGACAACGAAGTTGTCCCGCTAGAAACACCGGCTAATGCACTCTAATAAATTATATGTAGTCCCGAACAGCTTTGTACGGTTGCTCAACTTACCTCACAGTAGAGACTGTTTACTCTGACTACCCCAAGCACGTGACGGCAATCATATGAAATACCTTGGGACTCAACACGATAACCGGGACTACCGACTTACTAGATCAACCAAGGCTGTGATGGGTAGTATTGAAGACTTGGCTGAAGGTAAGACATTACCACACAGCGGGGATGCCCAACAAAACGCTGATTTACCAGTGTCAAACTAGCTTGTTATCTCCTTACAAAATGTTCTGATTATTAGAGCCAGCTCCTACTGACTGCGTCAGTGAAGTATTCTCAAATTGTACAAAGCGCTTGTAACAAAGTTCGTAGCCTGGCAAAATTCAGAGACGTGTGACTAATCTTGGCAGTAGAATAACTGAAGAATCGTCGATATGCAGCAAACGTTACCTAGTAGAGCTAACTGCAGAAGTGCCAGGAAAACATATTTCATGTTTGAAACTGCTTTCTTCCTAGGAAAACGATTTTGTCCAATCAGAATTAATAGAATTTTCTCGGACAATCCAGAAACAACCCTCACTATTTTACCTGATCCATTTATATTCTGTCGTGCGCAATGGTGGCCCAGTTATCTTAATGAATATTTTAGTTACTGTCCAGAAGGTCTCTTATTCAAAAGTGTACCACATAACTATTGCGCATTTTTCTGCTTGTCACACACACTTTAGAAAAGAACAAAGTGGTTTCTTACAATCCTATTTTGATTTGACTCCGGAGCAATCATCAAGCACAGTCACGTTAGTTTAGAGACCAAGCTATTCTGTTATACTTATCACGAAGCGTGAAATTCGGCTTATTTCAAGCGCTTTGTTACTTCATGGTGAGTTCAGCATGTGTTGGAGGTTGTTGTTCTTCCGGCTGCATACTAACAACGACTCTGATTACTTGTCAATCGAATCCTGGGTGCACTCCAGCCATAACGATACATTGTCAGGCATAAGATATTATTGACATTTCTTCGCACCGCTTACCTAATCAAGCAATGTGTAAATTATGAAAACACTAGATAGTTGGTCTAAAATCAGGCATGACCACATCAGCACAGTAGCAGTAGACCATTTCTAAGACGGTGAGCACGAGTTTCAAGAGGCTGCAGCAATGTGAAATCCGCACGGTGCAGTAGAAATGACTGACTGTTGCGAATCATCAGCTGAAACAGTGGACACTTGCGGCGTATGATGGACAGATGGGTTGATGTAACAGTAGTTTTTGACTTGTAATTTGTTTGCTGGATGAAGCTGTGCATGTCTGGGAGTCCGAAATCTTCACCGTATGACCGTGTATCATTTAGTTTCAAGTTGAACATCACACTCAATTGATCGCAGCTGTCGCATTCGCATAGACATTCCAGTCGGCCCCTTTCGAAAAAAAGCACTAGACTCGAGTTTCACTCTCATTAGAGCTCTCAGTAGTGCATATCCTCGCCACTGCCGGGACCAGAACCACGGCCACGCTTTTCATGGGGCAACCATGTTTACCACTGCGCCACTGACCTCACAGTAAACATGACCGAATTATCATATGTGAACACTCAACTACTTTCGCTTGTGAGTAATGATCAGGTTGCCCGATCGTCTTGATAGGAGACACACTAGAAATTGACCAAATTCCCGACTACTCATCGGCATTATTTAGTTTATGTGACGGCATCAACGCAGTGTGTTCTTCAACACACATTGAAGCTATGAATAATCATACCCCTTTATGCGTCCCATGGAATTGTGTGACAAAGCCAGAGCAGTTGTTTTGGCAGTGTTGGTAACCCTTAATTACCATAGACGCTACCGTTGTCAGTAGAAGTGGAACCGTTGACCACGTCAGGCGTTGCATATCAGGCCCTGTGTCGGACGTTGATCAAAACATAACCTCTTTCATAGTTTACATTATTTATGGAAATACGGAGCACAAAGTTATCAGTGTCGACACACGTTGTATACTGGATACGACAAACCAGAGGGGTAAATTACCCGAATGCGTAAACAACAACTTAATCAGGTTACTTATGGAACATGTGCGAATAGGTACATTGAAGTTGCGATGGTGGATTTAAAATGATGGGCCGGTTGAACTAACAAGATCATTCGAATCCATGCCAAGTCCGAGTGTGTACATTGCTTGCATTGACAACGCTGCGTTCTTTTTGCTCGGCTACATTTTGGAACGATTTTGGCTAAACCATGTAACAGTGTGAAATAACTAGTAGGAATAGTCATATATAGTTTTACGCGTGGATGACCAGCAGTTGCTGAATCATAAACACGGTCTAGAAACTTTGTCAATAACAACACCATTCCACCGTTCAAAGAAGTAATGTTTATTGAAACACCTAGTTCCCGTTAACAGTTCATCAATGTAAAAGTCAGACGCCAGTTGCCGTACGCTGACACTTTGTTTAATCACACCATTGATAAACGTTGAGCATGTGGATTGTATGCATCAAACAAATAACGACAAATGGCCTACAGGGACATACTCATCCACATAGGCCACAATGTCATCAGAATTACAGTAAACTTTTGATGGTTTTCATCCGCTTTTGTGAGTAGACACGCCCGTTGACATGTTCGTATCAGCATACCTTCGCTTAAGACCGGCATCTCTGAGTTTCGATAGTGTAGTGTAACGTGCGGATGAAACCAGCAAGCACGCACCGGTTGAATTTGAACTGTGTAACAGGGCGTGCTGCTGTGTTGTTGACGCCGTTGTAGTTTTCGTTTGTGTAAATCGTGTGTATGGCTTACTGAGCCTTTGGCTCATACTTGTTTGTGTTGTTTCCTTTTACAGGACTTTTGTTGGAACCCCTACTCCGGAAAAACGCTGTCCGCCGATGTCTGTGCGTTGCCCGCAAGTTGGCCTGCAAGTGTGACGTACAGTCAGTCTGTGCATAGCCGGCTTGTATGTTACACTGGCTACATATTCAGTAGGGTAACCGGCTAAATTGGTGACATGTTACCATGAAGTGTTTAGTAATGGACGTTGTAGAATGTTGACTAGTGGCTTTTTCTGTTGAGACTCTTGCGTCAACAGCTTGTTCTATTTGCTGACAGGACTGTTCATCTGTCAAGGACAATTCACTGAAAATTGTACGCCAGTACAAAACATAAACAGACATTTCAGTGATGTTGTTATTGCTATTACTGTTATGTTTTAAACGATAGGAATATCAAGGTCCATTTGAACTGCTTCGGAAAAGCATAGTAATGAACTGTCTTCGTCAAGATGGATCATGTAGTACATGATTTCGTTTCGTCTCATCAAATCTTAGACCCATCAATACTGATTCAAAAAGCCAAAATTTTCTGAGGTTTTCATCAGATGGGTTGCTTCATGGTCCACAACAAAACAATAGGCAGCTGAGTGAACAATCCATTCGAGCTGAATACACGTCATGCACATTATGTCGATTATAGCTTCTTAATGTAATTTCGTTGTTTACAGTCTCAGTCAAACCTGGTTAAACATGTGGGTGAACAATTAAGTACGTGTTACGAAAACTCACTTATCTCCCAGCTAATAGTATTTACACTACGCACACTTAAATATTATACAACTGTTTTGTTCTTAAGTTCTTCTCTCCTATTCAAATGATGCTGGCCATACCATGACTACCATAAGTTTATTTTCTATTAGTTTAACGGTGATAATGACAAATGATTATATGCACAGCTTTGTTTACTTTCGTTCAAAGTTTTATTGAAATTTTAATTGCACAAACTACTTTGTCAACCAAGGCAATTTGCAGCTGGTGCAACAAAGGGAATTTGACCTAGATTTCCGAATAACGACCTTGAGAAAAAGTCCAAAGTCGAAGTCGACGTAGGATACGGTTGGGCTTGCATGAAGTTGTGCTTTACAGTTGAGAACGAAAAACATCAAAATAGTATATACCAGTATACAACCGGATCATCATTTTTATCCATAAGAGGTAACAATAATCTGACCCAGATTGGTACAAGTGCGAACCACACGTTTATCTGTAAGACTGTTCGGTCGGTTAAACGCAGCCGACCATTTGTCACAAACGGCAACTTCATTACAAGTGGAAAACCTGGAGGCGCGCATACAGACATTGGCTTTTAAAAACGTGAACCGCAGCATAGTCTAGCGTAGATTTGAAGAGCATCATTTTGGTTTCTCTGGCTCGTCTTCAAGTAGGTCTGCCAAAAAGCGAATATTGTCGTACAACAATGTATTTAATTTGTCAATTACTGATTAATGAGTCGTTCGGAAAATTCGACCATTAGGTAAAATCAAAGGTTGCTGAGAGTTTGGGTTAGTCGTTTGTAATACAAAATCAATTTCGAAATGGTTAACACGATTGTCTCATTAAAGTGTGCCAGGGGTTCTAGTCCAGGTGGGCGCAAAGATAGGCCTAAAAGGACGAGCTTTAAGAGAAAGTGAAACGTACGTGAAGAATCTTTTCTAAAAACGCCGACGTAAATTTCGAAAGAAAGCTGGAAGCTGCAGTCACTTGTGTACAATATATTATGTAAAAAACAAAGCACACATTCATCACCATAAAAAAAGGGGCGTCAATTTGTGCGAACCACTTATTTGAAGTTTCACGGGTTATCAGAAGTTGGGGGACAAAATTTGCTCTTGTATGTTCCTACCTATGCAATGATCAGGAACATTTGCATTGAGTGGTTTATGGATGCAAACAAAAAGTAAACAGATTAAACTGAGGAGAAATTCCAATGACATTGTTAGCTGTAATCTCATCAGCAACGAACACTGAGATGCACCGAAACAACAGTTTGCCAGAGCCGTGAAACTTGGCAGGAATGATGGAGAGCAAACATGTGGTGCGGGTTTCGTTTCATGTATATGTTAACCGAGAAAAGTCTTGAAACTCTCAACCGATTCAGTCGTGACTACAGAGTCGGAAAATGTCTTTAAATATATCAACCGTCAGAACATAGCGGACAAGCTCGCTTTCAGTCTGTCATTTTCAGACCAAATACAACATAATAAATATGGAACTGATTGTCAAGTCAGGATTTTGTGGAACACAATACACTGTTAATCTATGTCATTTGGAGATTACGGACATGGTTACTGTGGTGCCGTGTCAAGTGTTCCAACGACGGCTGACCATTGTAACTTCAGTGCCAGAACAAAAGACTTATGTGCACACAGATTAAGGTTTCGTAGCCGGATTCCGATCGCCTCCGCTTCAGCCAAGATGCGACATCTCACACCTGTGATGTGAACACGTGTAAACCGGTAGATAAACATACATATTGACTCCGTGATCCGTGTCATCTAGGTGAACCAAAATTGCGCTGCAAATCTTTCGTCAGCCAAGCTGGATGGTGTTCGCGTATTCTCTCAGATAAGCGTCTCGTCGTTTCATGTTTCTCAACAGTTTGGAGTAGCCATGTTTAACCGTGTCTGCAATCCCCAAGTGACGTTAGCTTCACGCTGTATTAGGTTCCACGAAATCCTGACTAGACAACTAATTTCGTATTGTGTCTGTTGTATTTGGCCTGAAGATGACAGACCGGAAGCGAGCTTGTTCCTCATGCTTTGACTTTTGATGAATTCTCCCGGCATATCTGAACAGCTATTTCAGTATAGATGGACAATAAAGGTGAAGTAGTTCTGTTCACAATATAACCTGCTTGATACATAGCCAAATTTCAACGACTGACCACTTGGTTCAGCCTTGTCTAGTGATGGGAGATCTGCTAGGGAATAACACAGAGAGTAAAGGATTTCGTGGATGAGAATTAAGTATTGCCCAACTCATTAAGGAATCACCTAATTCTTCAGTCCCTCTGGGTAAGTGATTTTCCTGCATCCGATAATTTTAATGACGACCGTTCTCCAATCACTCAACAAGTGCCTGATAATTTTAAGACATGTCGCAAACCTGTGCATTGGTTTCCACGTTTTTCAAACTGACGTGTCGCTCAAGCTATACATAAGAGGTTCAGGGTTATTTACGCACTTTGGCCATGACTGCACAATCTAAAGACAGAACCAAAATAAGTGTTTCTATGGTTCCGAAGTCCTGTTCACATAAACATACGGGTAGATTTTAATCACCAATGTAGCAATCAACACAACGTTCATTGCGAATGTGTACGATGACGTGTATGCGGTTACATATATTGACATTTAACGACAAGTCATCTTCGATGGACCATTTGTGTAGACAGTTCAAATTGTGATGTAAGTTTACTACCTCTCCCGGGCACTTCAAAACTCTACATGGTTCCGTGTCATCGGTGATCTGACTATGTTAACAACAAAAAAGAATGAACAACAGAAATCTTATGATGGAACTTTATGGAACAACCACGTTGACCGAGAACTACCGTGATAACTGCGTATTCGTTGTGGGCTATATTCTGTTGAATAACCTTCAATTCATTTGAATAAGTGCTTATTGAATCCGTAGTGATGGAATTTCCGTAGCAAGATGATCAACCCTGTAGAGATCTTCGGAAACGTCAAGACAAACTACAACGACAGTCAGCCTGAATCGACAGGCCTCGTTCATTAGTCACGAGCAGTTAGCAGGTTTGTTCTACTAATTCTGTGGTCGTATTTTTTAAGAAAACATAGGATACCAAGTTTTGATTTATTACGTTTTATAATTTGACTTTCACTTCTGACAGAAATTTTGTTATTGTATTTAATTCACCGTCTACGTGGTGAAATAATTTTCGTGTGAGAAAATTGTATATATTTATCTTCTGGCTAAGCAGTATTGATTAATGGCTTTCAGCTTTAAGAAAGTCGACTATCTTGACTTAAACTGTCTATTTTCCACAGAATGATACAAATTGTTCCGATAAAAATTTACCAGGAAACTAAAAAAGATTTATTGGCACTGAGGTGTTTCTGTCGACCGTATTCGATGAATTGCGTCGGTAGTGGATAGGAATAATTTTAAAAAAAACATAGCCATAAAACAGACAAAACAAAATTTTTGTATATTTAACCATAGCAAGTGGATCTGTGGGAACTATATCCTACTTACTTACAGTGCGAAAATTGGAACTACCAATCCCTGATAAAACAGTATATTGCAGTGTTAGAAACATCGGCGGTTTAGATCTTATTTTATCTCATATCTAAAGATCTCAGTTAATCGTAAATGGGTGCTACTGGATCATTAAGAAGCACCTTGATAAACAGTTCACACCACACAAAACGTTACTTGCTCGATTGGTGCGAGTTACAGATCGCCTTCTGCACAGAGTCATGCAGATATGGCCCTCCGAAACGCTCTGCCTAGAACACCACCTTGTGATTACAATTGAGCTTTAACAATAGGGAATTTCAATCATGCTGAGCTAGAACCATTTCGTGAATACTGCAACGTCTTCCTCTGCTACAGAATCCTTCTATGCAGTATTAGATGCCGGACTATCGCAGAATTTCCAACAACATAGCAGGCGGCAGATGGGTCAATGAATGTTTCCTCCTGATTCCATGATTGCCGACGAAGTTGACATGATAAGCAGTCAAAAATGGCAGTTAGTTTGAGCACTAACACATTCAGTCTAGCTGATCACAGACAATTCATCGTTGAGGAAACCGGCGGCATGACCAACAGCCATGTTTTAGGGTAGTACACTGAGAAGCCTAGGAAATAGTACCTACTTTTTGATTACACTATACCTTTCAGCCTGGAACGGGCGACAACTGGAACAAACCAAAACTTCTTTTGTCGAATGTATCATGTAGTGGAATCGTTCCATGGTTACTATCAGAAAGGATCGGTTTTGCTAACAGTTTTTGCAGTTGAATTTATTCAGAAGCCCATGTTGGATCCTCGGGTTTTCCACCACAAAGTCATAGCAAACACAATGAGTATGACAAATCTTTCGCGAACTCCTATATTTGTGGATTGATCCAGGCAGATGTAGAGGAGGCAACATTCTGTGCAAAGCCGTTAATTGTGTTGCCCAAACCACTGTATCACAGCTTGAAATGAAGTTAGAAAACGCACTAAATCACAAATCATTCCACCCAAACTTGATATCTTATGTCGTCCTGAACAATACGACTACAGAACTGGCGAAAGTACTGTGAGTACCTGTTAATCGATTCTCATCAACTGACCGTCAACCGAAAATCTAGAACCCGTCCACAATCATACCTACTTCCAAAGGTGGATGCATAGCTGATCCAGCAAAATATTTAACACTAGCACCGACATTTCAAACGAATGGAGAGTTCACCAGATTACCCTTTCCTGGTCAAAACTGATGACTTCGAACTCAACATCTTTTACCATGAATAACAATTATTTTTCCCTTTGATTTCATGAGACAGAATGATGAGTTATAGTAGTGAAAGATTTCATACCATCCAATCTAAGTCGATCATCAAATTTTCGAGCTGAAACTGCATTTTTATTGATGAAGCCTTTTCCTCTATTTTACGCGTTGTTTGGTTTCTGTAATGTTCTCGTGGTTTTCTTCAATGGTGCAGTCTACTCGCTTCTTTTTCTAAATGTTTTTGTTGAGATTGAGCACATTGTCCTTTTGTTTGACACTGGAAAACGCTTCCAACTGTAAGCACATAAATTCTTGCGTTTACCTCCATCTTACTGTAAAGCTCACTATATTTTGTGTCCTGAATTAACGCATAAAACAATTTTACATACTGTTACTTACACTGAGATCATTTATGGATAAGGATAAATAACATATGAACCTAGGAAGTATTCATGTTTTACGATATAGCTTTCTGTCTGTCTAGGTATGAGCAAGATATCTTCAGTTCTCTTCGATCTTATCACTTACTAATGTGGTGGTATGATCGTAAGCAACATCTGTAATACTTTCAAGGTCGTCTGTCACTTGAACAATATGTATCCATATTTGGTGATGTAAAATAGGATTCGATAAACTTTACAGGTTCTTAATTAAGCACATTGTCTCAAGTCCGGAATAGTGTATTATTTCAATCTTATATGTAAAATTTCAGGTCACAGGTGACTGAATCTACGACACCTATTTTGTCATTTGTAAAAGGGATA
>JTDE01000091.1:92992-122869 GCA_014338405.1 Paragonimus skrjabini miyazakii
GCTGTTTTGGAGATTTGATCGATTTGCTTCATTATCTATTGGCTGTTTTACTGCCATTCGATCCCTGATCTGTTGTTCCATATGCTATTCCGATGATACACTAGACAATGTAGTAACGGACCAATCCTACATTGTTTCGTGGTGAAGCCAGAAAGATACAGAGACCATAAGTTTCAGTATTACATAATATATACTTACGTCTGTCGTAGATAACACTGCAATCGGGAAAGTAAACAAATGCCACGCGTAAGCAGCCGCTGCGTAAAAGTGTTTAATTTGTTATACCTTGGAAGTAGTTACATGAATGGCACAATTCGTTTCCAAATGTGCGGTGTCTCCAAGATATACAGATTAGTGCAGCAGCAGTAAACCATAACATATGACATAGTGTATGCCAATTCTGTAAGCCGTTGGTGGCAATTACGTTGACGGAACGATGAGGCATTCCAGCACGCACATTAGTGAATATATAATGAATTAGTTCGTGAAACTGATGATTGACTGCGCTGTTATTGCCATCATAAATCACCGTTTACAGATCGAACATTCAGTAAACCTGAGAACCGGCTTCACAGTACTCATTATATTCAAACTAAAACAGGAGCTCAGTGTTGTGAAGATCGTCTAGATAAGGCTTGCGGATTCAAATCTGTGTACCAAGAATCAGTTGGTGAGATTGCGATCGATACTCTCAGCTTTCGTTCCGTTTTTGTATACTTCATTTAAGCAGCACTTTCATATTGACTTGTTGCTCGCGGTATCCAAAACCTTGTGATCATTCACTCCTCCTTAACTCATTTTGCATTATACTTTCAATTAGTTACATTGGTGGACATTATTTCAACTTCCATTAGATTTACGTGAATGTTACATTCATCTACCACGCCTTTTGTTCGTTTTGTACGAATTGTGCAAATATATCGAGCTCTTTATGTACTCGTGTTACCCTGTTGACCCACGGAAAATATTGTGTTTTATCAAATACATGTTCCGTTTCAATAACAACGTGCTGGTTTCGGTTCAGTCAACTACCTAACTACCTCAGACATGGCTAAAATGAGACCAATTTAATGCTGACCTCCCTTCCCATATAGTTTGCATGGTAATTGTTACGTCATGGAAGAAGACATCTAATAGGCTATCACTCGCCATTCTCAAACGCATTTCAGTCTTCGTGACAATGAAAAGATTCGTTCAGAATACATGTACGGTTGCTTGCATCCAAACCCAATTAGACTGCCATAAGAACCGTAGCCAGAAGCCACCTGCGCGTACTTATCAATGAAAGCGGCTTGTGCTGCACCACTTGCGGTTCCATTCACACACCACGTTTCCCGTGTGTAAACCCAAAGGAATAAGACCAGTAGGTGTGTGTCAAGCCGGCCAATACTATTTAGCCAGTTGAACGGCTAGATGGGAACGAAAACCCTTATATGTCGCAAAATAAACCGCATGATAGACTGCCGTGACAAAATCTAGCCTAAGAAGAAAGATATGTAAAATATAATACAAGAAGAATTTCAGTATACGAGTTAGTGTTACTGCCTTCCAGGAAGGATAAGAAGCAAATATAAACTTCATGTTGAACCATGAAAAGAACAGGCAAACGATTCATCAAACAATACACCAACATGTACACTCATACAGAGACACTCACAGACGACCATGGTGTGAGGATTGGTTGACATGCACTATGCAAGGACTGCAAACACGTCACTGTTGTTGTCACTCGATTCTAATTCGACCGAGACCTAACACAACAAGTGTACATACTTTAGCAGAAAAAATAAACATCATGAGTATTCAGACTTGCCATAATTCATCTTGCAAACGGTCTGACTACAAAACAGTCATGAATCCTAGGCTACATCGTAAGTGTTATTATGCAAATATCTGCTACCAACGTGGTAAATTGAGTGGAGTGCTTGATTCACTTTTCCAATACATGTGCGCTTAAAAGAGCGTACTTTTTCAGTTAACGTAATACTTTCTTTGGTTTTTGTTCAGCTACTCTGTCAGCTGGCTCACCATCTTGTGAATAGTTGTCTCATTCCTCTGATATTTTTCAATTTTGAATGTGCCCGATGATATGGTGATCTCGGGCTTATAAACAAACTTTACTGGCTAGACAGTTATCTTTCACTTCCTCAGTTTCTGTAGTAATTTTTTACAAGTTTCCCTTTATCATCATCATAGTCAGAATTTTCCACAATGGGATGAAAGTTATCAGACACAACGCGCAGCTGTTTATCAGCAACATCCAGAATCAGCCCTAACTGAAAAACAGCATCAGAATAGTCAATGACCGAATCGTCTGAATACACGTCACAACAAGTGTCCAATCAAATTAAAGGCATCATCACCACCAAAAACATATTTTGACAGGACATACTCGATAAACATCTTTCATAATTTGCATCTGAATGCCATATCAATTAGGTAGTCGGATGTTCGTTGAGCTTAGTATCTAGATTGAGAACAATTCGTCATCAAACGAGGTGATATCTTCAATGTGTAATTATCAGAGCATATAGGCTTGAGAACTCAAACCAACTCAACTACATAAAAATATGCTCAAACATCTTGATTGTACTCGAACATGACCATGCTTTGTCAAATAGTTGATGTACTCATTCAATTTAAAATGATTACTGACTGCTTTTACAAAATTAGCTTATTATGCCGCTCCGTAAGTCACACAAACTAAAAGTAATTGCTGAATAATTAAGTGTCATCTGGTGTACTTAGATAAACGTTTACGTCATCAAACACAGAAGAACGGTCTGCTTTGATCGTTGGATTTCACTAGTTTTCATTGCCAACCATTGTCTAGACAGTGGGAGAATAATGACCCATTTTGTTTATGATTGAATTTCTGCGGAACAATGAAACCATTTGTTTAATCATGTTGTTTCACAAGGAAATAATGCACGATTGGTCCGTCACCACAGCGTCTAGTATATCAGAACTTGCATGGTCAGTGAATAGAATGAATTATCAGTGTACATAAATACATGTCAATAAACATTAAAACTTTATCAATTCTCAAGGATATTATGGACCGGATAAGTGTTGACCATCGGAATAGCATATGGAACAACAGATCAGGGATCGAATGGCAGTAAAACAGCCAATAGATAATGAAGCAAATCGATCAAATCTCCAAAACAGCTCCAACATCTTAGCGGGTACATGCTCGTCATTGACTACAATGCGCCATTATGAGAAAAGACCTCTATTAACCAGCTATGAAGTTGACAATTCTGTCTTCTATGTTGCAAGCTGCACCTATCAAATTTGTTCAGTGAAGTGGTGAAAAATACAGTCACAGCCTGTCACAGCCTGGCCAATTCGACACTTACTGATAATGATAACCACTCGGGCATCATATCGAATACGTGTTCAACCGTTAGAGAATAGGCAAAATTTGAGATTTCTCAAATTCATCTTGCGTGACTGTTGGGCTGTTCACATAAACAGTACACACAATACACACTAACCGACCAAGATAATATTCGTCAATCTGTGAATATTCTATGCATATCCCGACTAAATGAGTGAATTGATCAGCAGGTCTGTAAATTGATATGATGCGAGTATTAAGGTGGGCTGTATATTTTCAACGAGATGGATGGGGTCAGAGCAACAGACGAGACAGCGAGACAGAAGGGTACAATCGGAAGGACTGGCATGCAGCCCATATTGATCAGGCCCAACATTTACATTGTTCAACAATTTTTGTGAAGTTTGTCCCCGAAGGAAACAGGCAAATTTATATCATCCATACTGCTTACATCAATCAGCTGGCAGGCGTCGCATTGAGCGATTTTCCAAGCCATCCATAGTTACACAGCTCACATCTGACTGAAGCATTCATAGTGAGTTACACTTTGAAAGGAAATACCAAACTGAAATTTCGGCCAGTGATTTGAGGTCGATAGTTGCGCACATTCATGCGAAGATAAGTCTTTCAGCTAATCAACGGTTCGTTTTACCGAGGCTGGTTCCGTTGGCAGATCTGTTCGATGTTCGCATCACACTGTTGGTATTGTTGTTCACCGAATTCCACATCGCAATAATCAATGACCAATTAACAGCCTAATCGAAGCATGACCAAACAGAGCAAAACTCGAGGATAGAAACAGCGATACTGTCTCACCGACCATAATTACGGCTTTCGACAGAAACCGTATATCATTCTGGACTTGTACAACCGTGATGTGAATAGGAAAATTACAGCGTTCACAAACGACTTGTTGTGTCCAGGGAGGCCACGTTTACTGTTATTCACTATTGCTCGTGGACGTGATTGATCACGAGAGCACTTAGATTTGTTCCATTGAATTATTTGGGGATAGTCTGATTGCTGGTCACAACACAGCTTCTACTCTGAGAATATTGACTTCAGTTGTATTGGATGTCGTAGAAAATGTTGTTCACACAAATCCATCCCGGTTCTCATCTGTCGTTCAACATGCTTGATTCTGTTGATTGTCATATCTGTTTTTCGAATTGGTTGGTTTTCTTATTGTTTGCTCGTTCAAAGTACGGAAGTTTACTAGAGTGTT
The DNA here is from genome assembly GCA_014338405.1 of Paragonimus skrjabini miyazakii. NCBI lineage: Eukaryota > Metazoa > Platyhelminthes > Trematoda > Plagiorchiida > Troglotrematidae > Paragonimus > Paragonimus skrjabini miyazakii. The sequence goes on from JTDE01000091.1 coordinate 97,561, forward strand.
TGTCTGACGAATGTTCTTATACGTGCCTACCGTTTCTCAGCAATCTAGTGCATTGTGTTTTGCTATCAATTCTCTAATTCCCACCAATACAATACCATTTGTTATACTGAAGCTTTCTCAGTTGCAATGCGTTTTTGGTTGAGCATGAGTTAGTTCGTTATGTACATTTGATGCCACTTCGAAATTTCAGCTTTTAAGGATGAATCTATGGTTACCTCAATTATGTAGACATAATTCCATATTGTATGATGAATTGGTGAGTGTAACTCACCATTTAGACGTGGAAGCTTAGTAGATTCACCGGGTTTGATGCTCCAGCAACCCGATTTCCGAAGCGCGGAAATTGTACAGAAGATGCATATCTCAAATTCTGACAAACTGTTGACCATGAACCCATTGGTCATTTTTGTGGGATGTTTCTGGACAACATGTCCCACAGCTTATCAACATCATAGAACTAGTGTGACTTTCCTCAAGAGACCGAATTTATGAATATGATTCTAACTGTTCGCGTTGACTAAGTGGCCGAACAAGTCCCCCTTGTTCTAGTTGTTCTGTGATGCTATTCATCGCTCACTAACTCGAGGACTCAGTCTTTCACAGCGAGTAGATTATAACATTTACCCTTATGTCATGTCATGGCCATATGCTGATTATCGCTCATGGCTGTTTCATGGAACTGATAGGCACAAGTGACAAAACAGACCAGGTGGTTTGCCACACATTTCTTCCCATATACGTAAACAACCCGTGCACAACTACTACCATTCAAAACATCCCCATAATTCCTGACGTCATTTAGAATTCTGCGCAGTTTTATATTCAGTTTGCTGTTCTCCTAAACGAAAGGATGGATACGGAGGATTACTATTCGGTGTTATGTTTACCATTTCATAACTGGTGCCAATCACTACGTAAACTTGTGTGATGACAAATTTCGTCATGTTGATTTAAAGTTTGCTATCTGATGGCTTAACGAGCAATTGGTTTGTTTCATCTGATGTCAGTCGGACGTTGTAACATAGTTCAGCAGTGACTACAAGGATGCAGTAGTTAATTACAATAGTCGCATTACCCAATACATCACCTAAACAGGTAACTGACCTTAAATTTCCCATGGTAGTTTTTAATCCAAGCTAATAATGTAATGGATTACTTAGTGAAGACCATCACATTGCCTGTCAAAGTGCGCCTTAGTTTAACCTGACACCTGATTCTGTGTTCGATTACATAGATCCTCTGACTGGCGAAAGTTTAATCAACGAGCAATTCAATTAGACAGCTATGTGTAGGTTTTGCTCACCAAGTTATCACGTGAACGTTCCACGTGACACAGCCGGACGCGGCGGAGTGAAAGATAATTTGACTGAATACTCTTTTTAGTTACCGACTAAGAATGCTCATCGTATGAAGTGATACACGCATGTGAAGATATTTCGTTTTTTTGTCCGTGTTAACTGATGTATGTAAGCTGTGCTATACTTTTCTAAAATACGGCAAGATAGTAAAATTAGATCAGTGCTTAATTGATTATGTATATTTGGGAGAAATTGATAACATGTACTACAGTATAGGACAGCTCTTTGCGTTAGCTATATGGCCAATCAGTGACAGGTGCATTAGGCGGAAAGATGAAACTTAGGTTATCAGGCAGATGACCTTTAAACGACATCAACGGGCTGGCTTTACTCAATGTCCCGCACACCGCCTGGTGAATGGATTATTTTATTCAAACAGTATAAACTACAACAGTTTTAGATTTAACACAAAAGTGTTCTTCCCTTGTGAAAACGGAGTAACGGTTTCACCTACAAATTTTCGCCTTTCAAATGGTCTTCAACTGTTTTTTTTGCTGTGGTGATAATTGACTTCGCCTCCGTTACTGTTTTGCAGAGCATATACCGCTATCCGGAAGAGGTTGCGGTCCCGTGTTAGCCGGTTAGCTTATGCCTACCAGACCAAATTCCACACGGCTCCTATGTTTCCACGTAGTTAGCCTTCAACGCACCCTTACATATATAGTTTGCGGCACAACAAAACCACTGGGATTGATGTGAAGACGTATCTTTGTTTTTGGTAATCATTATGGAATGTTACTGTATGCATAGGTATTGCCAATCAGTTAACTAATGTTATTTTTTAAGCAGTTACCATACAACATTGTGATTCATCATATAAGAGTAGACAAACAAGCGCACATAAATTAATGGATAAATATAAATGAACTAAGTAAACAGTACGGTGAACGTTAGTTTCTAACCACATTATAAGGCTTTGTTTTGGGAAATTCCACTTTCACAATTCCCAAATCTAACAACACCACTCCGTTATAACACCACCATCTTGGTAAACTTTCTGGTATTCACGAAATAAACGACCGCTGATTGAATATATATATGTTTATGCGACTGGTCACTAAATTAAGGGTTGCCGGGCACGAGACATAAAACAATAGCCATACTACTTCGGAATAACGCTGTCTCTCGGTGTCTCCACATTACCTCAGAGTTGGTCCGTGGGCGTAACGGACAACCAGAGTAAAGACAGCCAGCTTGCATGTTACACTAGGACTGTTTCGAGGATACTGCTGTGAACAGAGTTAGAGATTGTATTTCGGTCTACAAATACAGACGTGCAGTATGCAGCATCTATAAGGCGCTGCCTCTCATGGTACTTGGTAAACTGATTCTGTCTGAACCAGAGACTGATAAGGTGTATGACGAAAATAAATAACAAGGTGCGTTATATTTGTCTGTTTAAAACTTATGCTGGCAAACCGTGTAACGTATGCAATATATCATGCTAATGGTCCCGTTATAAAAGGTGGAGATGCGAAGGGGTTTCTGAATTGGATATGTAACCGAAAAAGTAACATGTCGGTTTGGTTTAAGTGAACCAAGTTTTACACGGATTCAAATAATCTGGAGCATAGTCGTTAAACGGCGTGTTGTTGAGTTCGGAGTCAAGCGTGGATTGAGTCAGCATTAACCAACATGGGTGTGAAGGTGAGTATTTCTGTTTGTGCACCAGCAGGTCCAATACAGTTTCGTAGGCAATACAATATATATGAACTTAGTAACACTTGGTATGTAACATGAACCCAAGTTTATAAAATTCTTAAATACTAAAAATCTTGAGTTTATACGGTTTCATAAGCTGACCCATTAATACACTACTATAACTACATGCAGTATATATATTTGATCCTAAAACAATAAAACACATATGTGTAAACACTGAGGTCAGGCGTTATTTGTCATCATTTTTATATGGAAATCAATAAAATCATTTCGACAAACAATGCCATGTTTAACTGTACCGAAAGCAAAAACGTTGTTTAGATGTATCCGTTAAGAAAACATTGTACGCTGGTGCATTGCCAGATTATGCAGCCCATTATACATATGGTATAGATAGCCATAAGCACGTATGATATTAAACGGAATAACCATCGTAATGAAGCAACGAAAGACAGAAAAACCCTGTGCTTCATCTCCTCTTGGATTAGATTTTACACCCCTTTTTGTGACTCAGTTTCGCTTTCGCCAGCTCCATTTAATTCAGCCGCTAATAGCCTTGGTGTCATTTTGCATCATCCAAGTAAGTCGGATATATTTGTCTTTGGATGTGGTCTGCCATCCGGAGGTGAACAAAGGCTTATGTGTTTCGCATATCAATATTTTTCTATCAAGCAGATTGATTTTGATTATTCCTACATTCCGGAATGGCTTTCTGAGTACAACACTAGGTTCTACCAACCTGTGTACCGACCAGTTTAGCAGGACAGAGATTAAAAAACTCTGGCATGAATATTCTGTTATGTATAGTCTGGCAATGGTCAAACAGTTATGCTCCCACACAATTCGAATACTCTGGAAAAGTCAACTAGTCGGTACAACACAGTTTTGCATCCTCTAACCTAATGCTCAGCAAAATGCAACCAGTTAACTGGTTTACTATCCAAGGTAAGTGAAAGTGTCTCAACAGCTCACGTGCTTCTATTTCTGTTGTAGTAAAACTAACACTTAGCTGGAATTGTTGCTAATTTACTGGCAGACTGACAAGTTTGAACCATAAGCGGGAGTAGTTTCGTTCCGGCTTAGTCAACTCCAACCTAATAGACGGAAGGCAAGGAGATCGAAAATCTAAAATGGTGCTCACATTTCCTGATGATCCGTACTAACATATAAGGATTACATGTTTAAAACGCTTTTCGGCGGACCTAAAGCCATTTCGAAATAACTGCTGAATTAAACATGGAATATCTGGTCATGCACCAATCTACTCACCGGTCTTACTGAACGAAACAAATCAGGTTTTCTTGCCCGTATAGAAACTAAGCAGTTGCTTTTGACCGTGAGCACCTTATCAAATAGATCGCTACAGCATTCGATATCACGATTAATAACTTCGTAAAATAAACTGCTTGTTTTTAATTACAGGGTATTTTCTAGAGAGTACTGACAGCCAAACAGCCGCTTTCAAAACTGTACATGTCCAGAATTGTATTGAGGGATGAATACATTTGGCTGTGTACCGTCGATAGCTTTGGCAGTTAACGTGTATGAATTTATGAAGGAACCACTCGGGAAAAAATGAGTAATTCTTAAGAAGAGAAGGTTTGAAAAATGGTTCTGTTGCCACAAATAAGAAATGACAGAAAATTGTGGTCGTAAAGCCATACAGCACTACTCTTGATAAGACGAGTAATACAGCGAAACAACAACAAATCCTCAGCTAATTCTGAATAGTCGATAAATAATAAAACTGAAAAGAACAAAACGGAAGTAGTTACCGTGAATGGATACAATCGATATGAAAAGATTACTCATGGAAATGAGTGGAAGAACCTAGCTCCACTTGAACCATCATTAACATGGAGACTTCACTTTTGTGCGATGTCAACGAAACTGTCGAAGGGATTAACCTCTTCAGTAAAACAGGGTAGAACAAAAGTTACACGGACGTGCACGGTCACCAGAGATGGGAGATATGAGACGACGAAAAACCGTTGCAAACAAAACTAATTGATTGGGGTTTTTACGATGAGTTTTCTGGAGACAAACCATAGATTAAGGGTTTCCTTGTTGTGTAGGTTGGCCCTTACATGTTTTCGTAATCGTGTATTGTGTTAGTATTTTGCATGAAAATAACTGAACTAGTAAATAACATTAGAATGCATGAAGATGTTGGGTAGCTTTTATTGGCTACTGTCAAGCTGTGAAAAACGAGCGACCATAGAACATTGCCCACTATCAGTGCAGCACAAACCGACTGTTAGTACCACGTTTGCTCTCCGCTGAATTGGGTCGATTATGCAACATCTGAAGAAAATTTATCCTCTCAGAGTATTCGCAGGGCTTTCAGCACTATTTTGCATGCACGTGTTATACACATGTTCACTTGCCTGCTGATTGTAACAGGTGTCGATCAAAACTCGATAACATTCCGTCCATGCTATACCAACGATGAATTCTGAGCTTTTCTGCATAACATTTTAATCAGACGTTTTTTTTGACCGTACTAGGGCCACTTAGTTGAAATTAGCAAGATTGCTGTCCTGGAAGAGAAATTCCATTCGTAAGGAGTTACGGTCCAACGACCTTTCTGCCATTTTACTTATCCAGTCAACCAAAGTACTAGATATTTCCGTTGGTTCCAGGGCGGGTCAGACCCATCTACTTCTCACTTTTTACGATCGTCTAATACATATTACAGCAATTTGTACTCTTGACTGTGGTCCTGCTATCCGTTGTTTTGTCCTTTCTTAGACTGTATTTGAACTCAGATAACTGCGGTGGTGAGATACCAAAATAAGTAATCACATATTCTCCTACGTCTCAGCAGTTTTTCATTTCGTTCCAGAGTACTCAGTGGCTTATGCTAACAAAACAGATTTCAATGCATAACATAAAAATGCCGATGCTTACTAGTGTAGTGAGGAGGATCGATCGTACTATACTACTCAACACTACTAATCAGCAGTGGAACAAGAGCACAGATTTCAACAGTGAAGTAGAGGCAGGAAATTACGAGAAGAAACATCGGAGTGCAGCATCACATGATACGGTTCTCGGTACAAGCAGGAACTGAGCATTAGCGTCTGTGGCAATCTTCGCATACTGGGACCAGTACCATACGCAGATGACTGTTTTTGTTTGTTGTCATGCTGAAACTCATAACTTATGTTGATTTCCTGAGTACACAACCCTTGTACCATCCGTGCGCTTGATTCACAGCACTAGGTTCGTTCACCTTAACATTCAACCGTTGGTTGATGCTTATGGTGGCTCTTGACAGTTGTCATAGAGGACTGAATTTTCCAAGCGGTCATTGCTGACGCACACTCTGTCAATGTAAAGCGTAGCATCTCGAGATAACCATGTGAAGCATAATTAATCATGTTTGGCATCACTTTATCCTGAGTAATTTTCAGTGTTCGCAGCCATGTAATATACGAAAACACGTTCTTGGGTGATGTCGTCTTTCACCAGGTGAGTAAACGACTTTGATATGCACCGAATGGTGCAAAACGCACCAGCTTTCCGCCCTATTATTTCAGTACCAATCTGTCCGGAACAGAAGGCGCTAGTAACGGGGGGGGGGGTAGGCGCTGATATCGGAGTCAAACGTTTAAACTGGACACAATAATTAACAAGTTTGTCCGACCTCACGGTGTTTACCTAGTTGAAACAGAGAAGAGATCCGTGACGAAGAATTGTTCCCGACGATTCATTAACAGATTAATACGATCAAGTAAGCTCAATGAAGTCAGATTGGTAGGTAATCATCGTAAGGAAGTCTGGCAAAATTGGGTCACGTGCAGTTTTATAAAACCCAGAGCATTCGTAGTCTTCTCACTCATATGACTAATCACCACTCAATGAATTTGTGTGAGTCTCCCAGTCACCATGCCCGAGGTTCATATCACCAGTCTGAAAACCCATCCAAACCTTGATCTATTAGCTCTATGTTGTAATGGCGGCTGAAGTTCCAAACAATCCATTATTGATAGTAATTATCCGCCACTTCACTGACCAGAATAATTAGGTCCGGAATGTGGTATTGTCTCACGAGATCCGGTTATATTCCACCATACCTCTTTTTTTCATAAACTTATTGTTTTCACTTCATGAAACGTGCATATTGGTATTGATCTGGTGCTGATAGATCAAACGCAATTGTCCTTCACGTCCTATTTGTAATACGCGAAGTAGATTAATCTTGCGAGATAATTCAAGGTCAACGAAAATTTTGCCACAATTGTAATGAGGCAATCCATGCACTTTTGTGTGATATCAACGAAACTGTTGAAGGGATTAACCTCCTATGTGAGATCTTACAACAATTTACATCGGTGGATGAACTAGGTGAAGGTAGCAAGAGATATAGACCAACTGACTACTCTGAAGTGATATCAGTATTGTCATGGACCTTGCATACTAGACGAGTTCGACAGTCACCCGTCGGCAGCGTAATACGAACGCTTTGAATTTTGTAGGAAGAACAGTATAGAACAGTTGGCTGAGAATTACAGGTTTCCAAACACATTTATCATATTGTCTCCGTTCCACTCGAGAAAGCTGCCTACCTGTTTGCTTGTTAATCAATAGGGTCAGTAACTGCTCATCCAGGTCCGGATTGAATGTTCATGCTCCATTGTCCACTGTCTGAAATTCGCATCGTTCTAATACTTCTTATTTTTGAATCTGACGATAACTTCAAAGATAAGGGTACACCTAGATTGTCCGACCTAGTTTTAAGGGTTTTTGATAATTCAACGTTTTTGTGTTCACCTTCCGTTGGAATCAACAGATACAGATGATGAAGTTTGTAATAGTTGATGATCAAGGGAATCAGAAAAATCGGTTGACTGGTATGAATAATGGTTGTCTTGATGGTTCGGTTATCACCGTTTAAGTGAATCCGACAATAATAAGCCGAATTTTCTGACACGAAGTTGTGCCAGGCCATATTGTACAGACCATTCGGACAGGTAACATTTGTCGTCCATGGTAGCCTCTTTGAATGCTGTGCGGTAACGCAATCTATCGAATAACTGGACTATCACCACAAGTGCCTCAGGTCATGTTTATAATGGAATGTACCGGTGGTCTTCCAAGTGATTTATTTCGGAGATGACGTTGAGGTCGTGCGTCGCACCTAGTAACAGGTGACGTCAAGGTCCGTTGGTGATGGGGAACACATTTTGTGTGGGATATAACATGAAGCTCGAAAGTAGCGTTCAACCGACTAAACTACTGGTCAACTTAATGTGAGGTACGCAACTCGTCTGCGGAAATACTGGCTTATCTCTTGACACATACTGGAACAGCAAGAATCCATTCTTGTCACCGATTCGTTTGAACAAACGGAAACATCCTCTTCGGAAATGTTGTGTGCCGTAAATCCAGCGTGCTGATGGAAGTTTTATCGTTAATGGCTTTTGTGACGGATTGTCAATTTGGTGTTTTGCTAGGTGTGAGTGACGTAGTGTCCGACTACATCAACATTATGCCTCAACTGAATGAGACTTTAACAACTATATTTGACATTCTGTTGGCTTATTCCTGGATCTTCGTTTATGTTCCTTTTCATCTCGTATGAACCACAGTTAGAATGTCCCGGTCGTTGCCGAGTCAAACTAAAATCCTTAACAGTTTTTGGAAATACTTTAAAATGACTGAGGAAATATAGCAGCTTTTGAGTGGCTTCTGACACACAGAAGCATTCCGACAAGGCTTCGGTCTGCATGAGTCGTTGCCACAAAATGTTTCATTTCTCTACCTTCCGTTGACACAAGTGATATGTGGCAATTGGTCATAAAGCATCTGTTGTTTTCACGGTTCAGGTAGCTTGAGCGTGTGAGACAAGTCACATTTCCCATCCAATCATGAAAACTTGAGCTTGGACGTCACTCGATGGTCAGACAGCAAAAGTAGTATAATCCGTCTGCACTGCATAGGAGACGGGATCTAGGCCAGCCAAACAGAGGTGAGAAATCTCAAGGTGGATGATTCACTGTGATTCGGATTTATTGAAGAGCTGGCTGTCTGTCCACCAGTTGGGTCATTGGACGTCTGGTTTGGTCATGAGTGTATGCTCATTGCTAGCTGTTTGTTGTCTGAGTGTCAGGTCCAACTGAAATCGAAACGATGAACTAACCAGTTAATCCGGACTCGCATTACTGATAACCTCATAAAATGAAACGTAACGCTGGAGTGTGATAAAAGTAAGCTGAACCTCCAACCGCACAGTGAACATGAAGTTGAGTCAACTTTAGAATAAATTACACGTTTCTGCAACCATGCTTACTCCCTTTAGTTAAGTAATATAATCTTGAAGCTGCGTAAACCAGCAAGATAAGATAAAGTTGGAACTGTTGGAACATTGCAGTTTTTGAATCAACTGAATGGTTTTCATTGATCCAATTATTCTATCATTAACCCATTTCTTTTCACCAGTATTTTCTGACAGGTATCTGTTGATAAATCGAATTAGCCACCAGTTCTAATTAGCACTAACCTTTTCCCATTGTTCTCTTCATCAATCCGTTCTGAAAATAATTTCTTGAATCACGTTACATGTCACATACATGTAACGGGCAGTAAACTTTGTTTCAAAAACGAATTACTCTGAGATCTCTGCCATACAAAGCTATGTACGTGTGCCAACTTCCTGGTCGACTAACAGCCTAACGTAGAAAATTGCTGTTATTTGCCGCTGTTATTGCCAACCACCCACGTGATCAATGATAGTTGCTACTTGGTCATCACTTCATCACTTCGCATTTGCTCGTACACGTAATCTTCAACCAGTTATTCCAATGTTCACCAAATGTAACTCGGTACTGGCATAAGAGAGGGGAAATCAGTCCATTTTGGAGCAGATTCACACTGACTGCCATCTTTTTACTCGGTTGCATAGACGGTTTGAATGTTCGGTGACTGGCAAGCTTTCATCCAAGACAACCGGTTATGAGACTAACTATCCACATTCAGTCGCATTACAGTACTATTGTTTTTAATAAGACAAGTAAATGGTGTCTGACAAGAAGACATGCGTACACTGAGCGAACTGTTCACTCGCACGTTCACAAGTTATGATCCACTTTCGTTTACATGAAGGTATCTATTCTGAACCCAACTGAGAAACAACAACGCTTACCGTCTGTGTATTTCTGATGGGATCAGTTGGCAAATCAACGAAAGTAAGGCAGAAGGTTTACAACGCATTTGCCTGAGTTAATTTTGATCAATACACAAGTGTATCGATATGTTATTTCACGACTTGGCTTCCATCAAAACGAATTTGATCATGCGGGTGCATAAAGGTATTTCTTTATGAAACAAATTAGACTTGATGGCTGGTTTGATTTCTCAAGGTATACCTCTCAGGAAATATTGATGAAACGAACTGGATGGAGGGCATACACCCAGTGTTTGGTTCCTATTGTGAATTGTCTGGCCGGTATAACGTTTACCCTTATTTTGACCAGCCATAATGTGGTGTGTGGTTAAATCGGAGGCGCGATTACTCCAACATTCAGTGGAATACATTATCGTGGCGGAAAATTATGTTCAAAGCCCACAACAGGTGGATTGCGGACAACACGGGCGACCGAAGGGTTTATCACTCAACAAACGTGCGAGAAGTGGCAAGCAAATATCTAGGACGGAAAACGTCAGCCACATGCACAAAACCATATGAAAATGCAAACGACGTTCGAACGGAAACCGCTGCTGCGTTGTATACTGAATTTCCGGTTTATGAACGTGAACATACGCACGGCGTGCGAACATGCGACTATAGCAATAAGGATCGTAGTTTATTGGACGAATTATTGCTACAATATTACGGGAATGCTCTCACCTGGGCCTAGCAAGTTATTAATCGTACTGTTCTGCTGGCACAGTGGACAGCAGATCTCTATGTCACTCACGTGAGGCGGTTTGTTTGGCTTAATTCACATCTCAGACACCCCATGCTACAGTGGACTTGCATTGGTTCACCACCTGCTCCAGACGCTATGTATCCAGGCCTGGAGATCACGATCGACGGATTACTCTGAGTAGTTCAGCCCTACCTTCATTTTTCACTATTCAGAGATACAAGATAAATAGTCACAATACCTAAAAAAAACGTGAAGACCGAGCATACAAATGGTCTGATATAAGCCGTACACGGCACCGACAAGTACACATCAAGAAAACGTAGCCAGGTCTATATAGTAATCTCTATATGCTACGCACTGTTAATCTGTAGTATACAAGAAACAGGGTGGATAAGTGAATATGTTGATCGCTCTGACCTCATTTTGCTGATTCAAACTTGAAAGCTGAGCTTCTAATCTTTGTTTTCTGTCCAAGTCTTGGCGATTTGATCGATTAGTGAACTGGCATTTAACGGTAGGTTTTGTTGCCTCAACTTACTGAAGCAGTTCCTGACTGGGTTTGCTAAATAGTTCACCGTACTCGAAGAGAGCCAACTTATGAAATTGAAAACATATCTACTACTTCAATTTTTAATGTTGATGCTACAGATACCCGTTTTTATAATATAAAAATAATGCGAGAAGATATCGAAATGATAATCCTATCTGCTGGTTTGACTCACCTGGAATACTTGCTAATTAATAGCAGAAGGGCGTAAATTAAAGCTCAAACTACACATACGGGGAGTAGGAAGTAATACTAGAAAACATGATTTCAATATGTATCTAAAAAGGTGTTTGGAGTGATAGAACAAGGTTTAGTAGATGCACGGCAACGAACACATTTTGTGGTGAAAAAACAGTCTGTTCATGAAATCAGCAGAATTCAGTATAGATACTTTGCTGACGAAGCAGCATTCTATTTAAAAGAAAATAAAGCTGGAAATTCACACTCTTCGGGTAAGTCTTACTCAGGTACCCTTGTGAGAAACTAAGAAGAGTATGTACCGTATTTCATGTTGATTGTCAATCAATCGTATGGTCATTTCCATTGAAGACTATTGATAACATACAACACAAACGGGGTTTGGTCGTAGACTGCTTTTACTACTCTGTTTGGAGTTATACATGACTGCAGTAGCGAACTAGCTTCGCAGGGAGTTTGATAGAAACGCTTGTCTCATCAAATGATGGAGTTGTCATTTTACAGCCACCTTCTGTCACCTTGGAACGGAAGCTACAGACATACTACTTTCTTCTCGATGATAGTACTGCGTGGTGGTTTCAGCAAGAGGCCTAGGCGTGATTTATCGCGAATTGTTCGTGTTACCAATCGTCCCTATACATACTGGTGGTGAAGTTCCGTTTTGTTGTTACCCAGCCAAACGAATCAGATGAACACAGAGGACTAGATCTAATGTGGGTAATGCTCAATTTTTAACACAACCTTTCAACAGATATTCTGTCATTTTTTGTGATTTCAATGAGACATTTTTCTTGTTCTTCTCATACGAAACCGAAACAAAATCATTGTGGGTTTAGGAAGTACTAGGGTGTAGAAAGTTGTATATAAACCGAATGAAGTAGGCTCCTGAAAGCTGCTCCGATCTATGGTCTCATTTGCACGATTCCTTGGCGTTTTGTCCAGGGCGTGGAATAATCGGTTTAGCTATTCATTGGAAGCAAATGTTCAAGGTGGAGGAGCGTCAAATCCTTATACTTCGAAAACAGGTAACCTAGACACTGTCCTATCACGGTGGCTAACTTCCGGATAATAGCGTTTTATTCTTTGCAAGTTGCTAACATACATTATTTTGCAATGGTCAGTCTTCCCAGCGAGTGACTGATCGATCCACTAATCCATCTGGCATATCGAATGGTCAAGAAGACCCTGTAAACAAAAATGTGGCATTTCTTATGACTCCGGAGACGGAAAAACACATTTTATTTTTTGAACCCCAAATAAATGACGTCAAGAAATTTCAGAAATTTCAGTTTACTAAGCATGCTGTATGCGGGGTGTGATTTGGAATAAAAGCCCATTTTAACTGAATAAGTCAAGCCCTCATGAATGATGATCTGCATAATTTACAACTGAAGCTCCGCATGGAATCCTGGACTGTTTGTAGGTCTGGTTGCTGGTTAGTGGTAAAACTGGTTTCTCCTGTGATTGCGCTTATAGAGTTGGATTTGTATGAATAATTTTCAACGTGTTAGCCTCGATGTTGCCAGCTACGTTTTCTGTCGTCGAGAACCTTTGTGGGTAGATTTGGCTACGGAAGTGCTTCCTGTTTGTGGTGTTTTGTGTATGTTCAAATGAACTTACCGCTACGTATTAGCTTTGGTAAATATTTAGTCTCACAGGGGACGCCATACGATTGACAGTCGTTGCGGAGTGGAATGTCGGTTGGCAAAGAGATATAGGCCATTTATTACATCTTTCAGTGTGTCTCATCACAAATTGAAGGATGTAGACTTTAGCGTGTGGTTGTCACAAAACCGGTGCGAAATGCGTCTTTCTGTAATTATTGCATATCCTGCGGCTGGATTGCGGTTACTGCTCACAACTAGAAGTGCCGCTCAGCTTATTCATAATCGTGATCTACCGAAACGATAATGTGTCAGGCAGTGACAACAGAGCGATTGACCAGAAACCCGACCCCATCATAGAAACAGATTATGTTTCTGACCCCACCAACTCCTTTAAAGTATTATTGCGTAATCAGAATCCTAAACTGCTTGCCTTCTACGAAGCAATGTTATTCAATGCTCGCCGTCCAGCCATGTGTTTTCGTAAACAGTTGACTCACGCAGTTTATTTGCCCTTGAACTGATAACACTCCTTGTTTCATGTAGACTCAATCGTTGGTTGTTTCTATTGTTATTGATATCCCCACGTCCTATATATTCTAATCTTTTACATTCGTGGCTGAAGAGAGTAAACACCTCGCGATATGTTTTCTACCGCTATTGATACCGAATGTTAGCAAATTTACTTTATTGTATTACAGACAAATGACATTATATTTTAGTTTATTCAATAAGAGCAGATGAATGGGACTATAATTGCTATTTAAAAGTGTTGAAGTTACTAACTTATTTTCCATTCTCACTGCTAACACGATAAATTTCAAACCCTTTAACATACAGTAATAAATTGGTTGCAGTCTTCAAAATTTACAACGCCCTAATCAAAAACTATAAGAATATTGTCCCCGAAATGTCGTCTATATTGAAGCTCTATTCTCCAATCATCAACATTCTTTCAAATTCAGTTATTGAATTTCTTGAATGCAAACGTTTAGGAAAGGAGTCATTTTTAGTTGAATCATGGTAAATAAAAAACCGCTTATTTTTATGGTTGATGTCTTCAACTTTCTGTTCCTATCTTCTTCCGGTTAAACAATGGAATCAGACGGACCCATGGTTCCCTAGGAAAACGCGTACAGAGCGGAATATTTCTATCTCGCTACAAAACGTGACACTCCCATTTTTTATTGTGATTATGTGGGGATTTGATACGAAGGTTATTCACTAAATGTGACATCTTGACTAAGTTACAGTCCGGCCCGGACAGTCTGTGCAACGTTCTTCAGCGCGTGAAACCCATCATAGTTCCTTTTAAGTTAAAAGCTGTGACCGCATCCTTGTAGTCAGAAGTAAAAGGGGCTCACCAGTCACAAACCCTTTTGGGAACACAGCACAGAGTAAGTTCATTACAATCGTCTATGAACCGTACATATGAGAATATTGCACAGAGTAGCTTGAGCATAATGTTGTTCACATGCCAGCCATTCATCGAGCAGACTGACGAAGGATGGTAAATTTAGTTTTTCGCAGATGGTGTGTAAATGTTAGAATGTACGACGCGCCACACAGTTTTTTGATGAATTTCCAAAAGTTAGAACTACATTCAAACACAGAGCAAACGCTGTTGAAATGAATGTTGAAAACTACCGCAGCCGCGACAGACCGATTCGCCGTCGTGTTGATAAAACGTCTTCTTTCTTCTGAAATTCTGGGCACTCACTCTGTGTGTTCCAAGACAGGTATCGTACATTGCGGATATCATGATCCATGCTCGAATGACCATACGCGTTAACAGGAAAAATTTTCGGGTTAGGCATATGGATCAGCCAGCCTCTACTTCCTAGCATCTTACGAAAACTCACTCAGCCAATTCCTGGTCAATAATGGCGTGCTATTCATCTACATGAGTTAACTCCTACTACGTCAATGGTGTGCACAATGCCAGCGGTATATAAATATCAGATCGAGTGATTAATAGTTGCCTAAGTTAAAAACACGGTGAACTGCGCGAAAGTGGCTGCCTAGTGTTGCACCCAAAGTGTACGCAGGTTATTTCAGTTTGTCTAATGCTAGAAACTCGAACGAGTGGTAATTTGTTGAGGAAGAAGCATATGCATATCAGCGATATAATTTGTAAGTCCACCTAAAGAACGTTTTCATGGAACGCAACTAGTAAAGTACGCGTCTTCAGTAACAGCTGGGCAGCATTGTGAAGCGTTTCGGCATAACCTTGATACGGAGTAAGAAGTAGTTGTGATTCAGCTATCACTATACTAGTCGTTGAACAGCCTTCAACTCAATAGTATTCAGTAACAACAATTCATCTGTGCGTTTTTGTTGTAGGTGTATTGTGGTGGACTGTCTGGCAGGAAGTGCCAGCATTCCAAATCTCGGCGGAATACACCAACACAGGGGGAGGTGCGTTCAAAAACCCACAGTGAACGGATGGAGAACGGCGTGGGCGACCGGATGAGTCATCGTTTGACCGGATCGGACCAACGGGCAAGACGTGGCAGCCGAAATAGGATGGATGACCAGATTGAAGGCGTGATTATTCCAACACTCTCAGGAATATCTCGACACGGCTATGGAGTACGGTCAAAGCCCACGGTTGATAGACGGAGTACAGCACGAGCGATCGGACAAGCTATTGTTCAATCGGATCGACGGACGAGGAATAGGAGACAGAAAACCCCCGGGTAGAAGGCGCCAATCACCCACCTAAACCGAGTAGAAGTGCGCACGACGTGTGAGCGGAAACCGGGGGGTGTTGTGGACTGGAATTGTGATTTAAAATCGCGAGCGCGCGTGTTGCATGATAACTAGCGAGTTGAACAATAAAGATTGTGCTTTATTGAACGTCTTTTCGCTACAGTATGACCAAGTTTTCTGATTTGAATTTGGATCAGGTAACTTGCAATTTCAAAGGGCAGGTTTAATCGGTTTAATACAGACGCTATTTTGTTACCGATGAATACGCTTATGAGAGCATGATATTGGTCAAAAACAGTCGCCATTGGTGAAGTTGAGGCAAAACTTTAAACGAAAATCTTGCTTTGAATTCTTACATAATAACTGAAATGCTGTTCGCCATCCACCACGGCGAAGTCCGTCCCCCTGAATGTCAGCTTGAACACATTTGCTCGCCTGTCGTCGGTTCCTTACCAGAGCACATCGTTTGCTTTCCAGTCGCTGTATAATTGGATCGCTCAAGCTAGTTTGCTCCATATGCTTCCACTATTAACGTTAGAAGACGTAAATCTCCAGGTGTTGACGCGTAGTTTATTCATTTCGGTTACGTATGCAAAACAGTAGACTACATGAGACATGCGGATAGCGAGAACAATAGAAACATACAGTGATTGAGCACTACAACAAACGGAGTCTCAAAGCACATAATCGGTTTGCGTCAACCGTTTAAGCACATTCAAAGCGGAACGAAAACATCAACTACGACTGCCTGGGAAAGTGTGGACAGTTCCAGATTCCGGTTGCGTAATAACACATCCAGGGGACTGGTTGAATGAAGCGTTTGACGAGTTGCAATGGCCAATATTAGATTTGAGTTTACTGGATTGGTTACTACTTTCCCTTGTGTCATCGTGCGTTTGTTCAACCATTCTTTGTCATGCGATTTCAACTTTACTACAGCAATAGTCTTTGCCACAGTTGTAAGCAAACTGGGGGCATACGTGAGAGACGGAAAGTTACCGTAAACTGTGATTGAGAACAAACCGATGAACACTTGTGAGTAGCAACAACAATGTGGTTGCAGCGTGAGCACAAATCAAAACCGCTTGTAATTTTCGACTTACGTCAGTTATGATACAATCTCGGAATAACCGTTCGCAGGTAAGGTCTTCCACAGCCATTATCTTTTTACTTGGAAGAATTCAACGATGCAGATCTGTCGGCCCAATGAAACAGTGTTAAGCTCAAACCTCATTGGTAAATATTTGGTACAAAACACGAATATTGTAAATGCCGATCATTGCAAATGACCTACCGGTGTCATCCTGTCGTCCAATGTGTGAGATGTTTGGAAATTGAAAGGTTTGTTTGGTTCTTCCTCGTGAACAACCGAGGTTAAAATGATAGAAATTGATCACGGCTGAAAAC
Source organism: Paragonimus skrjabini miyazakii (assembly GCA_014338405.1). Taxonomy (NCBI): domain Eukaryota; kingdom Metazoa; phylum Platyhelminthes; class Trematoda; order Plagiorchiida; family Troglotrematidae; genus Paragonimus; species Paragonimus skrjabini miyazakii. The sequence goes on from JTDE01000091.1 coordinate 114,923, forward strand.
AAATGAAATGAACATTGTTGGTATAATTTCAGAGATTATCCGCATATCATTTCTAGAGGTCTGCATCACCTCTGGATCCGACATTTACATTCTAGTTGTTCCTAAAAATATGTCCACTACAGTTTGGCTTACTGGAATATCTATTATCACATTATCGAGTTTCTTGTAAGACAGTCATTAAAAATCAGAACGGACATTCCGTGTGCAAAATGTATGTTATGTGTGGTAATGAGTGGCCATACACCAAGATAAAATGGACGAGATGTACTACCAAGTAAAATTCTAAACGGGAACTTCTGTACACAATTTCAGCCTCTGTAGAATAAGTCCTATACGAAATTACCGAAATGTTCCGAAATGTTTGTGCCGGTTGGAAAGAATCTCTTACACAGTGGTGGTAAGCATCTGTCATATAAGGTGCGGAAATTCTGTGGAACATTTGGCAAGCTTGTCATACGCTGTCTTTTCTATGAATAACGTTGGTCTTAATGGGACACTAAATTTGAACGTCTCGTAACTGTGGTGTGAGTCCGATGGACTATGTATTCATATGCATGGAACTTCTGAGATGTAACCACGCAGGAATAGAACTTGGAGCCTAACAAAGATTTCTTTCTCTGTAGCAGTAGTGTTCGCTAAGTGAAACTTTCGAAAGTCCGGAAGGGTACCATCAGTTTGTGAACATTGTTCAGCCACGATCATGAGAGCAGTTTCGGAAGATTTATCTGGTTGAAAGAAAACTACGCGTTTTATCTCTCATAACTGTCTGATAGCCCATGAGGGTTTGGATCGTACACCGAATTAATGGTGCATTGGTTGGGTTGCAATGTATTGCAGAGGAGTGTTTTAGTTATTCATAAAATTGCCTCCAGAGATTGGTGTATCCTACCTGACAGAGACAAGAAAGTGCTCGAATGTAAGATGCGATGACGTTACCGGACAGTGTCTGTGAGTTGAGGACATATGAGTAGTCTAAATATGATCGCGATTTTTAGTTGCACACTTGATCAAGCAGATAAACAGATGGCTGGAAATGGTGTATTGACTCGTTAAGCTACTGATTTTCATTATCGATTTTGACATTATTTGGTCGACTAATTTTTTTTCCAGACTACATTTCCTAGTTCGATTATTCTGAAATAATTTTCAGACGCACAGCATAGGCACAATGTACATAAACTTAGCCTCAATTATCTTTCGTAAACGTAAGCAATGAACGTGACAATAAAGTCGTCTATTCTTTGCCTCAAAGTGCACTCCAAAACCACCATGACAACGCTCATTTCATCCAGACCATTTGGTTCACAGAAACGAAAAAACACCCGGCCAAATTGGAAACAATGGGACAGAAAACAAAAGTTATTTACTGCTAAAAGGGAGGCGACCCAAATAAACACATCATGTTTGGCGTGGTCTGGTGAGGGACGACAAATTCAATCCGTTTTTCAACTCATAGCAGCGTTATTGTATAGTGTGTATGTTGTGAAGTTGTAGTCTAGTGCATCTTTAGGCAATCAGTACATTTTTTCTGACAGTAGTGAAAAACGCCACATTTTCTTTAGAAAATGGAAGTGGTGCAGATTGAAGACAAAACGAACCACTATGACAACCAGACGTCGGTCACCATAGTGTAGCACACCAAATAAGAAACTGAGACATCTATTAACAGAAAGTTCGTTCTCGAATAATTACTGAAAATAAACAATCAAACAAACCTATGGGTTCCGAGATTGTCTGCTAGTTCGTGAATAGACAGCAAAATCATCGGAAAATATCCGAACCGAATTAGATAAGAAAGAATTTCACCAATTTGGACGTAGTCGTCAACTTATTTTTACTAAGTGAATGGAAACGAGTACGACATTACGAGTGAGTTGTAAGTATTAACGTTTAAACCAACCCAGGTGACCTTCGTCAAAAATGGTGTAAGTCAAGTCATGTTAAAAAATGAATAAAGGTCACTTGTTGTACTCCGCGGTTTAGATGACTTGTGTTACATCTGAGCAGATTGGCTGGGATCGTTGCTGATTGAGTAGGGATGAAACTGATATAGGTAAGGTATTCTATGTCTGGTGTTAATCATAAATCCATGCCGGGTTGCAGAAAGGAGGTTGCTGTCTTTGAAATTAAGGCATATTTGAGTGTTTTTGATGGGACTTTTAGCACGCCATCTGTTCGCATGAAAAAGAAGGCACCAATGAACAACTTCAACCTGATTAAAACATTGATCAACTGGTCTTAATTGTCCCACAGTGTATGTACCGCGAAATCCGAATCATTCTCCAGATTTCGAAGTTGATATGTTTTTCGGAAGGAAAGTTCCAAACGGAACTGTTAAACCAAACGGTTGACCTCACTGAACCACCACATTGATGTATTCAATACTGTCTAGTAATGATAAATAACCGGGACCGAGCTAAACCATGTTTGTGACGGTTACTATAGGAAGTTTTAACCAAAAACCTGAGAAAAATAAACGGATACCTAGACAGACACATGCATCGGATGACCTGTGATATTTTCCCAAGCTAACTAATCTCAGTTGACCCTCACGTATATGTCAATCGTAGAGGTAAAACCACAATAGACAAACGAACCGTGATTGACCATTTCAGCAATGTGTAAGATAATGGACAAACTCTATCTTGGAGGACCTCTGATTACACGATAATCCGTGTTGCTGAAGCGTAATCTGCTGCTGCATGACAGTATACATAAAGGATTCCTTGGATTACTCTTTGCTTCCTTTTATATGTTTGTAGTTAACTAAATGTTAAGTTAACGCTATTTGAATTCTTTGATGATATTTCCACAAATACCTTATCATTTCCTCTTCTGCTGAAATGTTAAATTGGAGTCATCTCTGTAGTTCACCGGGTACTTCCAATTTCAACGCTTTAAGTTCCAAATGAACGCTGCCTTTCCATATTGGCAATGGGTGTTCTGTTGTGTGTCGCAACTCCCCATAATAGTTTATCGGCTCTTTGTTCTATCTTATGCAAATGATACTACAACTTTGTCTATACTGGACGATGTAATTAAGACAGAGAAGTTGTAATGTTAGCATATTACATTACTGAGCCACAGATAACCACCAACAATTTAACATTGACAAATGTAAATTGGTACACATTTGTTATTCGTGCTGTACAGACTGTTTTATCAGATGTGAACGTTTAGATCGCATCACACGCGAGCGCGAAGTGGACACAATTGTCTCAACTAACCAGAGACAGTCTGCCAATAGTGCGTCACTGGTCAGGAAGGTCAGTTCGATATTTGAGTTACACACCAAGACATTTAGACATTTTCATTCAAACTGATTAATATACTCTACATGTGTTTGCTTCCCGTTCCCAAGTTAATTATCCAAGCTTGTTGTACACATGTCGTGAATATTTTTACTTCGATCGCGAAGATACAACGTGGAGTTGTAAAATATGTTGCGATACTGCGCATTCTTCCCTACCCAGATAGGTTGTTCAAATTTGGGCAATTCTCAGTGCGTTGTGGGTATATCAGAGATTACTTGACTACAGTGTACAGGATCCTTCATCAACCCTACTATCTATGAAGTATACCTATATCTAATAAAGAGACCGTCTCATTATCGGTCCGCTAATGCTACAGCGTCAAATGAGCCACCTGACTTGCAAAATACATCTCCTAACATACGGGGATGTGCATGCTGGAACAACCTGTCAGTCTAAATGCGTCATCGGTAATTGATTTAATGCACAGTCTGGATACACACATTTACGACACCTAACCGAATCTGAATCACTAGTGGAGAATGAAGTCCTCTCAGTGTTGATGTTAGCCATATGTTGTCTACTTCATTTTGCAGTGCGGTTATTGTGTGTTTAAGAGCAATAACTGGGTGTTCCTTTAATCTATTATCCCCCGATTTTCTATTATGGAACATTTCTGTTGCTGACCTAACAAAACTGAAGAAACCCGATGAGTTTTCTACTCTTTCATAACCGCCATTCATAGGATCGACATCATACAGGCATTTTTGGCTTCTACCAGTTTGTACATTTCCTCTGAATCATACTTAAAGACAACCACTTGGCTACAGTTCTGCAATATAAAATACCTTTGATTTATTTCTACTGTTGCTGATATAAACCCCGTCCAACATTTTTTCAATGCGTTGAAATCTTTGTGGATCTGGTAATTAACCTCGACTTTTATTACAAGAGAGGGATATCAAGCAGGATTTGATTGATCGTAAAATGACGTCATGGTGATGATTGTATACGTGAAACAGTTTTTTCAACCGTCATAAAATATATTATGCCGAAGTCACAACGGGATAGAAATGAACCACAGATAAGGGGAACAAGGTGTTCGTTGAGGCATTGTGTAGCGTGTACACTTTTAAGCAAATGGATAAGTTAGAATGATAATTTGGATTTTGTGGATGAAAAATTACAACACTGAATTTTATTCTGTGACGAGTATACAGACATCATTTCACTTATTTTTTCAAAAGTTGATGCTTGCAATGTGTCACGATAAAAACAAACGGGAGAATGTATCTAACTAAGTCATCCAATCACTTGTTCGTCCAGTATATATTACGAGATTGACCTTGTTAATATATGAGGATCGTTAGGTAATAGAAGATAGTTAGAATTTGTAAATGACATGCGATGAAATGAACAGTGGCATTTCATCTAAGTTGGCTTAAATAGCATTGCAATCGACACTACGGAGTTGGCAAAACGTCACCAAGTGTTGCACCAAGAAATGTTCATCTTCAGTGGATCAACCCGGACTACATACTCACTGAAGATTATTGGAGAGCAAGTGTGTACAGTTAACCACAGCGCTTTCAACCAGACACTAAGGACTGTACGCAACCCTAAACGCAAACAGAAACAAAGTAAACTCGAATAAACTCACTAAACAATATATCTCTGATCAGACAGCTGTAAGACAAAGTTCGATCTGTTATCCTTAAAGAAAAGATCTTCTGATTTTAATATTTGGTTTCTATCCGAAGAACATGCTAACGACTATCTATGCTGTCAGTACTGATGAATCTTACTACCATGTGCCTTTTGTTATGTTACAAAAATAAATCGCGTGAAGCTGCGCTATGTTCCAAACATATGCTGACAAAATGGGCGGAATAACAGGCAGAACCATCATGTCACCGTTTGAGTTGTTTACCAAACCAAGGTTAGCTTTTAAGACCGTATTCAAGGCGTTTTCAAGGGGATGGTCACGATGAACCTATTGCTTGCATCATAATCTTTGGAAAGCATGGCTGACGACCATTTGGAAGTTTACGACATAAACTGTAACCTCACGCTTGATAGCCATCATGCATATCTAAAAGGCCTCTCATGCCTAACCGGTCAGTTTGAAGATCGAGGGGCAATAGAACGAATCTGATAATGGAAACTCATCAGAAGGAACCCTTCGGACTTTGAACAAAGCTTTCGACAGAATTAACCGTACACAATGCTGCATTCAACGTTCCCAGTGTAGTGTTGATGGTTCACGGGTTAGGTCGAAAATCAGTTTGTAATATGGGAATAAGTAATATAGCTGCTGTTAATAATCTGACGGATGTCGATGTCTATGTGTCCCATTTTGTGGTGATGTATGTTCTAACGACTCACCATTAGAACAGTACAGTCGGCGCGCTGAACCACCACCTCGTGGTGCCGACTGGGCGGTCTCGGTGCAAACCTTGACTGGCTAAGAGTTCAGCAACTCCATATAGGGCTAACCACTCTACCTGGTTTTAATCGTACTGGTTACATTCGATCATGACAATTAAATTACCACCAGCACCTCCGTGCAGGCAACTACCAGTACACAGGATAGGCGAGTGGAGTACACCTGTTCAGAATGTGTTCAGATTTTTCTAAACCGAATGCTGGCTTGTCGGCGCATACTCGTATGCATCGACGCAGGAATAATCCAGAACAGGAAGTAGACAGTCAACCTGCCACAATCTTTGACTGTGCCAACTGTGACCGCAGCTTCTCCACCAAAATTGGTCTCAGCTAACACATAAGACATGCACATCCCGTCGAACGCAACCGTGAGAAGCTCATGTCCATGAAAACCGCCGGATCCAATTGGTCTCAGCAAGAATCGGCTTCTCTTATCAGATGTACCGATGCACTGGCTCCGTCGTGCCCTACTCAACGCGAACTTCACCATAGGCTCTTGTCGCATTTCCCAGGTCGTACTTTGGAGAGCATTCAGACTCGTCTGTATGCGTTGAATTGACAGAGGAATACTGCCTCTGCTGTCGATCCAACCACCGTCTCACAGACTAACACGACAGTGGATATTGGGTCCCAAGCTGCTGATCACTCTGAGTGGTTTACTTGTTAGATCCAAACAGGGATTACCCAACTGGAGTCCAATGTGCGAGGCTTTCCTTCACAGCGATGAACTACTAGCTATTGTCCGCGGTCTTCAGGCAGGCATTTTCACAGTGGTGCAAGCTAAATCGCTGTTCAACATGCACGCTTCACTAGCTTTTCCGTACACCTGGCGACTTGTCACTCGACGACGTGGTCGTGTTTACGTCGGAACCCACCTGACCACGAAACAGATACGGAAGACTAACTATGCAGCGATCCAAACGCTCTACCACCAGCGTAAGAAAGACGCCGCGTTTGCAGTTTTCTCTGGAAACTGGCGAACTGCCTATAAGATGAACCGCGGCCTCCCAGATAATTCCAACGAATACTGGTCCGAGGTACTATCGACTCATCCACATGTTGATGAGCGACCATCTCGCACAATTCTGCCTCTGGACTGGTCATTGGTCGACCCGATCACTGGAGATGAAGTATCACGCACCTTGAAGCACATGGGAAACACCGCTCCGGATTTGGACAAATTGTTGCCCAAACACTTGAAGCGTATAAAAGCTGATGCCTTGGATGGATATTTCAACCTTTTCATGCTAACCCAAGGTTGTCCAATCCATTTGTGCCGTTCTCGCATCACGCTTGTACCCAAAGTAAACAATCCTTCATCTCCCACCGAGCTCAGACCTATCACCGTATCTTCAACGTTGATACGTTGTTTCCACAAGATATTGGCCGATCGTTGGAATACGCGCTTGCAATTGCCCGCTCTCCAGTTTGCATTCCTACATCGTGACGGTTGCCTTGAGGCGACCTCCCGTCTTCATGCGCTGCTTAGGAACCCATGTACCACGTCTTCAAGTTTGTGTGCAGTCTTTATCGACGTGTCCAAAGCGTTTGATTCTATCTCACAAGATTCTATCATCAGATCGGCCCGAGCCTTCGGTGCTCCTCCACCTCTAACGCATTACATTGCCGAATCCTACATGAATGCTTCCGCCACGTTCAATGACTCCGTTCTCCGGTCCCAGCGTGGTGTTCGCCAGGGTGACCCACTGTCCCCGCTATTATTCATCATTGCAATGGATGAGGTGTTGGTACTATCTCGACCGGAGCTTGGCTACCAGTTCCACGACACACCGGTTAGCGGTTTCGCTTACGCCGACGATCTGATCCCTCTAGCTGAGAATCCTACGCGTCTCTCTGAGAAGCTAACAGCCGCCGCTAGTGCCCTGGAACTATCCGGACTGAAGATCAACACACAGAAGGCGAAATTCATGGTCATCCGTGATGACCATAAACACAATGTAACTGCCATCTCCGATGAGTCTATCCACTTCGGTCCGGACATTATCCCCTCACTAAGCGCCTCCGACACGGTGACCTATCTAGGTATCCCGTTCACCTGGAAGGGTAAAGCATTTACTATTCACCGTCTGCAACTTCATACGATGCTGGCTGAAACTACCAAAGCGCCCTTGAAGCCGCACCAACGTCTTGTACTCCTGAGACAGCATCTGATACCGAAGATGAATCACTCGTTAGTATTGAGCCGAGTCCACCGTAACACGCTCAAAGCCATGGACTGTACGATTCGCCA
>JTDE01000091.1:123247-164738 GCA_014338405.1 Paragonimus skrjabini miyazakii
TAACCCTGATCGCATCATCTCTAGAATCTTTATTCGTGCCATCCAGCTCAGATGTAGTCTGTTGCGGACTAAAGTCCGAAATTCACGTGGTGGCCGAAGTGACCACTTAGTTCTCTGTCGTGGCAACCGAGGTCAACCGAAAAGCCTTGCTCATATTCAACAGTCATGCTGGATCACCCATGACGTGCGTTGTGCCCGACACAACCGTGTGGCTAAAGATCTGGCGAGGCGACTGCGCAAATTTGGCTATGCAGTCTTCGAGGAGTTGCGAGTACCAACGACGCGCTCGTTTATCAAACCCGATGTAATCGTGGTTCGTGAGGACGCTGGTGTGGTGCTTGACATCAGTATAGTGGATGATTACCGAAGCCAATTTGATTGGATAGACAAGATTGTGAAGTACGGGGCTGACTCTCATAAATGCCGCTATTCAGTCAGTCCTTCATACTTTGGGCTGTGATGTGAACTCTGATTCTCATTCATCTGTGATCATCTCTTTTCGTGGTATTATATTTCCTTCATCGAGTATCGCTGTTCTTCGACTGGGGCTGCCCTCCTATACATTGAGGGATTTATGTCTACTGAATGTTCTGAGTTCCCTGAAAACCCACGACGCGTTTATGCGGGGAACCTGGCGTTAATTGTTGCCACCTCTCTGACAGTTGTCTCACTATGAAGGACATTTTTCCCTCCCGATGCGTGAGCCTGGACTGTGATAGCACCCATGTGCCCTAAAGGGTTTTTCCATTTTGTGTGACTGATCATTCATCTATTTTCTTTTCATTAGTTTTCATGTATTTTATTTTACATTCTAAAACTGTTCAGTATATACGCCACATATAATTTTAATTTGATGACTGACCCATTAACGCTTGCTATTCTTGTGAGAGGAATTGTCAATTGTTGAATGTCGCTAACCATGCAGCGTGTCACATTTGACAGACAGCTTGTTTTCACATTCAACTATTTTATATTTTTGTTGCTTAATTTTGGTATCACCGTTTGTTCTTTCTTTGAAAGAACATATGTATATTGCTCTTCAAAATAAACGATATGTAGTTTGAAAACCTGCCGATGATGCAGTATACCAACCATACGAGAATGTGATGACGCTCACTGATATTATTGAAAAGAAGGAGCTTCATCGTAAAATTGAAACTGCTTTTGCAGGCAATCACACACCAACATCAGCTTAACAACGAGGGCAGTCGGAATCGTTGTTTGGGACCGTTTTTGACCAAGCAAGTTTATGTGCGTGTTATAATGTGCGCATTACAGAGTAGGAAATTATAAAGCGGTAGACGGGATTCCAATTTTAAACCGAACACACGAGAGAAACTTGACTATGTTGTGCACTGAGCAGCGGGTATGTTCGTTACCATGGCAGTGTTAAACAAACAAACATATCATTCAACAGTGCCCCAAATGACTCTACATGGCTACACTAACATCTTGCGGATAACCTTCGTGTCGAAAGTAGAACTGTACTTCCGAAAAACACGAAAGAATGAGTCGTTCGAGTTCAGACGTTGGAGCGGTTAATTCGAGTTGTTTCATACCGATGTAATGTTTTATGGCTTGAATAGCTTCATGTAGGACTACCCTTATCAATATAAATTTGGTAACCATTTTAGTCCCATATTTCTCGTGCAAACAGCCCTCCTGAAAAATTGTAGTTGGGTGGAAATTGTCTTTTAGCAAATATTTGTTTATAATCTTTTTCACTGGTCTTCCTATCTTAATTGATCACTTTTCTAACTAGTTCACACAACTGGTCTTAGTGGCAAAATATCCTTGTGAAGCTTTGACAATCCATAATACGAGAATGTATGTGTCAGTTGTGTTGTTAAATGGGCTCGTTTGTTGCCAAAGTTTTAATTGCTTCCACATTCTTTGTTCGAAGTGATTGAAAACATCAGGGGGTAACATCAACGACGAACTGAGACTGACCTTACAAGGATGAACAATCGATACTTTGATCTGTCAGACAATACTACTCCTACTCCTTTATCAGTATACAAAAACACTATAGCAGCGTTTCTACTGTGTTTGTCTAAAGAATCTGTGTGTTGGTATGGAAGCGGATTTATATCTGGAGTTGATTGTGCAATAATGATGTTTCAGGATGACAGATTTCGTTTTCTAATCATTGCCTACTTTCATTCAGGGTGAGAGTCAATCAGAAATTACTTTCAACTGAATCTGTTTCACTGCTGTTGAAATCTTTCGGTTGAATGTATGATTTTAATCTACATGGTTGTAAAGTTTTCAGACGCATTGTGACACACATATGGTTCGCGGCATTTGAAACGGATTAGCCTGTTAAAATGACCGTAGCCAGAGGACACCTGCGCGTACTCATTAACGAAAGCGGCGTGCGCTAGACCACTTGCGGTTCCACCCACACATCACACATTCAGTGTAAACCTCAAGGAATAACATCAGAAGGCATGTACGTGAGGTTTTTCTATCCGTCGTGATCAATTCTGTTTACTTAATTGATTGGCTAGCACGGAAAAGAAACCCTTATCTCTCGGAAAATAAACAGCGTGAGGGATTGCAATGACAAGGTCTAAACTGAGAAGAAAGGTATGTAAAGTGTAATACAAGGAGCATTCCAGTATACAAGTGCACGTTAGTGCATTCTAGAGAGGACAGCAATAAAAAAACAAAATTCTAATTGGATTACGAAAAGAACACACAAACCATTCATCATACAATACACCAACAAAGCTGAAGAGAAGAATAGGTAGAAGACCGCAGACACCCAAGTTTCTACAAAAAAGAGCGGATTAGTTGCCAAACGACTTTCACCCTGGTCGATGCAATCATCAACAGAAATAGAATGAATATACTGATATGACTTACCTGAGCTTAACGTACTCGTCTCTTAGCTGATGGTGTACTGTGAATAATCTGGTGAACTACTCATTCCAACCGTTCAACACATTCGAGGCGGCACACATTGCAACGCCATATAGTCATGTCAAGATGGATTATCAGGCTAAAGTATGAGCATTCCAACCTTCGGTGGAATACCTCAACGCGATGGAAGGTACGTTCAAAAACGCACAACGTGCGGATCTGGGACGGCGTGGGCGATTGGATAAGTTATCGCTCGACTGAATCGGACCAACAGGCGAGACATGGCGGGCAAAGTAGGATAGACGACCGAATCGGAGGCGCTACCATTCCAACACTCAGAGGAATATTTCGACGCGGCTGTGGACTACGGTGAAAGCCCAAAGTATGGAGATTGCATAGAACACACACACGACGTGTGAGCGGAAACCTGAAGGTGTTGTGGACTGGAATGCTAACTCATAAACGCGGGTGCGCGTATAGCATACTAACTAGCGAGTTGTACAGTAAAGAATGTGCTTTTTTAGACGCCTTTTCACTACAATGTCACCAAGACCACCGTTGGTTCTCTTGCATACCGTGCGCTTCCGTTCTCAGCCGCGCAATAACTGCTTGCTGACCTCGCGGAAGGCCGCTTGAGTCGTATTCCTCTAAGCCGTCCTTCTGTGAACACAGGTACACTGTAAGCAATATGCACACTGGTAATTTTAGGCTTCATAAAAGTGATAAAAACCTGACTTATCAAATGATGCTCACACCGACTTCTTAGACTGCATGAGTGATCGTTTTTCACCCGACGTTCATGCAAAAATAACAGGAAGATTGTTTGCTGAGTCTAGTGATTGATTTTGCAGTTTGGGTTGATGGTTTGTCGTTCGGTTATTCGCACAGCTTCTCAAATTAGCTGAGATCATAATATCATCGAAATTTGGGCTTATCAATTCTAAGCCACGTTCGCGGTCCAAACAAGAATGCTTTGGTGATCGCAGGTCGCCATCTAGCAGTACGCGAACGACGGTAGATCATTGACACGTCCAAACTACATACCAGACTGTAGAGGATATATTTATACATATTTATATATGTTATTACATACACAATAAACAGCAATACCAATTCATGAATCACCTATTCAGATTATCTTGGGCGGTATGGTTTCTCATGTCCGCTTGTAACATACACGTTATCTCATTAACGTAATCCAGTATACTGGTTTACGATCACCCGGATATCATACTAAATGTTCCGCCGTATCATTCAAGTGCACAGTCAGTATTAAATTAGCAACCTTGATTCAGTTTATTTGTGGTATGTTGCTTAGGTCATTAGGACTGGTCTTAATATGTGCAAACTGATAGTCAACCAATAGTTGGTGGTCACGAGCAACAGCTGTAGAACATCAACGTCGTCATTTATGTTTGAAGGTGGCTCAATTTTGATGAGTTACCTAGTACAAGGTCGTCACCTGGGGTAGGTATGAAACAAAATTGATAGCATTAGACTGTGCAGACTGACAGTCGCATGTGTAATGAGGTGTTGACATCAAAACGATCAGGCTGGGCAACTGTTAGTGGAGTCCAAAACCAGTTCATCAAATGGTTAAACCAGTGAGTAGATGGCACTGGTAATGATTTGAATTACAGCTAAGGTTTGTAAGTGTATTGAACAGATTTAATGTTATTCACACTTTGCGGCCCAGTTTTTCGGTGTTTGGGCGCATCGGTTACAGATCATCTGCAGATGGACCATCTTGATAGTCTCCACGCTAAGAACCGAGCCCTTGCTAACCAGGCCATTCCAGTGTTGACGAAACAACACGTTCTAGTTGTATTGTTATTCACAAAAGTAACAGAGAGCAACTCCAAAGCCAACTAATATACACCGACCCAACCCTCCTCATTTGATTAACCTCCTCAAGTAGACTCATCTATTATGCTTAGTGTGAACATTGAAACTTGCATTCTGGTATTATCTTCACACTAACGTGCGTTCACTATTAAACAGACTGAGCGAGCTTTCAAAACTCCGTTCCTCCCGAAACCAAATTGTAGTAAACATCACAGAAATCTGGTGTAAGAAGGAAGGACGGGAAGGTAAGTTGTCCAATCTCGATAACATAGTGTTTCAAAATGATAGGAGAATCGGTCAATGAGATGGCGTAGTTTCTCATTTGACTCACACCTGAATACCTTAAGTATTCATGACACGGTACTGCTGGATCTTCAGGAAGCAGCCTGGTTAGTAGTTAATGCCACTCAAAACGTTGCTCGCTCAATTGGTGTGAGCTGTAGATCACCTTTTGTACAAATTAACACAGGCATGGCTATCTGTATAGAATATCGTCTTGAGGTTATACTTAAACCTTAACGTTAGAAGATTTTAATAAGCCGAAGCTAGATTTCACGAACCAGTTATTTAATACCGTAACGATTTTCTCTAGAGGGGACTCCTTCGATGCAATAATACGGGTTGGACTATTTCAACATTTTTAGTAGTATACCAGATTGCGAATGGTCAGAGGGTTGTTTTATTATGACTGCATGATTACTAACGAGCTTAAAATGATAGGGTGTCTGAACGTCGCAGTTTTACTTCACTATAATGATTAAGAGCTATTTATATTGAGTTACTTAGACTGCACATTCAACAGTATAGGGGTCTGAAAGCCTTATACATGGCAAATTTCCCAGGAATTAAGATCACTCGTCAAGGTTCAATAGGCTGTCGGCAACACCATACTCAGCCACAACTAATTACCGATAACTCGTCATTCAGGAAACCTCCGATGTCATCAACAACCACGTTCCGGTAAAGCGTACCTGACTTAGCAAAAAAGCCCAAAAGTTTAGGTAGTGAACCCAATCTACTGACTGCATTGAAACTCAGCCTGGAACAGGCAACCGTGGCACGGTTGCTATGATAGAAATTCGGTTACATCATCAACGTGGTCCTTCTCAATAGCCGATACTAGATCATGAGCTTTTCTATACAGAGGTTGCAACGCACACAATGAGTATGGCTAACGTTTACCTATTTCACCTCTATCCGTCCACCGCGCTGGAGTACCGTCTATCGAAAACCAGAAAACAGTTCACAGTCACACTTATCTCCACAGGTGCATGCATAGATGACCCAGCAAACTATATTCAGTAATCTTCAAAGAAACGGAAGGTTTATCGTGTTACTCTCATTTTACCACAATTGAAGACCTCGAACTTACTGCGATGGCTTAACGTAGCTTACGTGAAGGATGCTCAATCTTCACGAATCTTCTAAGTGGTCATGACATATGGACGAAGTTTGCCGCTTCATGCTGATTAGCGTTGTCGTTTACTTTAATGTTTCCAAAGCCCTCGACACAATTGATCACTCCATCATGATACGGCAGTTTCATCACTACGACCTCCATCAAAGCTCACCCATAAGAATTGAGGATTATCCATCTGAATGTAGGTTCGACTTCAAAGAGACTAGATCATTATGGGAATGGTTCCCCGATAAAGTCAATGTCCCACAAAGATCCAACTTCGAATTTTGGTTGTTCATTTTTTTCATTCCCGAACTAACCACTACTGTTCCTCTACGTCAGTGGCACAAACTCTAGAGAGTCCTAGAATGCCCCGGAGATTTGAGAAACATAAGAAACAACTTGAGATGTCTGTACCGAAAATGATTTGTTGTTCATTGTCCAATTGTATAACGTTCTACGCCCTTGCAGTGAATATCATGTTCACTATTACATTGGCAGTAAAAATTTAATTGGACTATTGGGATACGACTGAGACCTGAAGACTATTATGAAAAACATTTTGATTTCTGCAAATTATGGAACCATGGCTACAGTGCACAAGTAGTTCTCTTACGAAGAAATTTGGGAACATTTTAACTGGAAAAGTTTTTCACTATGTTTGGCTCTATAATCTGGCCATAGCTGGAAATCAACACAGAGGTGCACAAATCTTATCATAAAAATCAATAATTATGAAAAGTGTTCAGTAAACGAGCACTGAAGGAAAATCACCTACCCAAAAAGACTAGAACAATTGGGTCAATTTTCAGTGAGTTACAGACACCTCGTGCGAAACCCAATTCTTAACCACAAAATATTCCGCTTACACATCTCCCGTTGCCGAAAAAGCATGTATGTCCATGGGGTCACTCGTTGAAACCGAGTCATGTAACAGTCAGGTTGCACAGTAGACAAAGCTTATTCACATCTGGAGCAAATTGTCCAAATCTGCGGTCACATATGAATCCGTTGGAAATTTCTAAAGTTCCCTCGGTCAACATATACAGGAGACGGAACCTGCAGTATTGGTTTATTATCCGTCATTCCAGCTCGGTCCCGCAATTCATTAAACGTGCATATCTGATGGACTGCTGTTTTGGTGCGTTTCTGTGTTCGTTGCTGATGGGACTTCAGCCAGCAGTCTCACTGGGGTCTCTTTTCAATCAGTTCTATGATCATAGAACGAATAATCCAGCAAATCTGAACTACATTTCATAATGCAAAGAGTTACTGTAGACACCTCCCAATTTGTGGTGTTTATTTGTAAGATTTCACAATAACACTGGCATGGTTCCCTCATTTTGGGTTAGCCAAGCGGTCACCAACATCAGCAGAGCTATAGCAAAGGAAGAAGAAAAGACGGAAAATCGAATAGAATGTATTTTCCAGTCGATATACAGTACTGCTCATAAGTGACCGATAATTCGGTCGATGTAAATTGTAATCAACTTACAGGGGATGGCTGCTTTTACATTCACGTAGAGTTTCCAGATTTCTCACACCCTCGGAAAGTATTCGTGCTATCCAACTTGCCAGTGACCTCGCAACTGGGTCACCAGAATTGTCGAGCACAAACGCTGTGTTACAACTAACTATGAATAACTTTCACTTGCTAGGAAACCATTCTGGTTCAGACAATGAAACACGTTAACGACAAGCAGAAACAAAACTACTTTTTAGCGCACTTTTCTGGGAAGAGCCAGACTGAATTTTTGTTTCAATTCGAAAGTAGTTATCACCTCTGAATGAAACGAGCACGAGTAATTTGTGTGGACTGAGATACCTGTAAGAATGAGCGTAGTAAGATTACACTTCTTGATTATGAAAAAGCGTGCCTGTCACTTTTCATGAGGGCAGCAGAACAGTTAAATTACAATCGGTGAGAAATCTGTGGCTAACTAATGCACCCAATGGTGTAGTAAAGAAATATTATGTTATACTTAGAAAAAAAATCTATAAACGAACAGCCTACATGCAAGAGATATTTTGATGTGGAATTGACAACAAGATCTTCGATCAATTCGTCTTCTAAACTAGTCTTCATACAGATAGCCAACTAATTCAGTAAACCACGAAACCGACGCAAACGGGTTCCAGTCGACTGAATTTTTACGTGTAGTTTTCGGATAGTTGTAAAGTGGAAACTCGTTAAACCGTTAGGTTCACACAATGCCCATAAACGAAAGCTATTCAGTTGCCGTTATGACCTGTTGACGATGTAGTTGATGGTGTATCCTTCTCCTGTACAACCAATGTATGCAGTAGCTAGGGTAAAACGGGTATTACATATTCGCATACCTGTAATCACATTGTCTCGTTATGACATTTTGGGCAGTTCCCACATTACTCGCACACACACAGGCACACATTCCTGAAGTCACTCCTGTAACCCGGAACACAAACGACTGGATGAGTCAGACAGGTCCAGTTGATGCCCAGGCACAACTGTCTAGAAAAGAAAACTATTCAGAAATTGCCCATATTTCGGAAGATCAACCTCCCACATGTTTATTTGTTGTGTTACAGAACTGTGTTGGTTTCGTCTTCAAAATGTGCTGAAATGTGATGTGTTATTTACCCATTATGCTTCTTGCGTACAAGGAATGTTGTTGTTCAAACGATTCTCATGTATGGCAAGATCGAAAGAAAACAATGTATAGTATTATCTAATCGTATTTGTTTTCGTGTTGATGCTTACTACAGTATTCATGGTATTTGTAAACCTCGGTATTAACAGAGTAGAGGGCCATAGTTTTGTGACTATTATTGCTATAATTATTGATATTATCGTCGTCATCATTGTCATATATAAAAGACCCTCATACAATCTTCTAAAACAGTAGTCATTAATTCATGCTGAATGTGACATGAGCTCACAGATTCGCAGGTTTGGAAATAATCAGTGGTTTATGCATCCCTGATTCCGTGTTACTTAAGAAATAACGTACGGTGAACAGTTCTCAGACGCAAATAAAATAAGTGTATCGGAAGCATGATAAGTAAACAACAAAACGTGGACATGTAATACGTCAACGCAATGAAACGTCAAACTTATATAACCGACGGACAGACAGTGATAAAAAACAGTGTACACAAATACAAACTCATTCGTGTGGTAACTTACACGTTATCGAGGTAGACGGAAGAACTGGAGTTCTGGTTTCTCTCCTGACATGTACTAACCGGTTTAAGCCCTGAACATGTCGATCGACTCAGACAGTGTGTATCGTAGTGAGCAAACCGTAAACGTGTGTAACTTCTTTTTATACGAACACTACTCAGTTGGAACCCAGGTCAAGCAAGAGACTTCTTGGTGGCTTCTTCCTGGTTAAAGAAGGAATGTGTGCTAGTGAGTTATCGACAGTGTGCACAAACTTGTACGTTACGATCAAGTCACCCTTCAAATGCGCACATTTCTTCAATAATTGGCCTGGTGCTGGCAACCATTCTGAGCAGTTTGAGTCAGTTTACTTCCTTTGTAGCTCGCCATTCAACGCTTTCAACAAGCGATACACGACTTTTTTCAAACAGAAGCAGAATCCCCTGCGTCTGCTTCTTTGTCAAGATGCACAACATTGTGTAAAATGCCTCGGATTGAAAACATCCACAAATTCTTCTAAAAAATGTTCTCGTGTGCCGATATGTTACTTTTATCAAACTGCTGAACTAATCTTAAGTGACAGTGTCGTTTCAAGACCAGCTGTTTGCAGGTTTTAATTAGTGCAATAGTTTCTACATATGGAAGATCGACAACCAACTTTGCTTCTCAACTACATTGACGCGAACACGACAGTGATGAAATATTGATGTATTTGCAGAAAGTCTTCAAAAGTGAACCGCACAAGACAGGGAGGATTTGATCGCTAGATTTTCTCGTATAAGCACGTTACAACCTGCATTTCTGAGGAGCTTAGGCAACTGAGGTGTTTTGAAACAATGCATGATACTGCAGACAGTTATGAGGTCGTCCACTTAGTTACTGTATCTAGGGGACAGAGACAAAGCGGGCCTGAGTTACAGGCAACAAACTTGAATTCGAGGCGCAAAAATATTAACATTAACCAGTACTATTGAATAACAAGCGTGTTTCGTGTCGACTGATCCCTCCATTTCTAATTGTCATGATCTTGACGCAAGTATTTAGGTTGTTTAAGATGGACAATCAAGTCCGACGTAGCACCTGATCGCCGTTTGAATTGACTAGAATCGATCGGCCAAAGTTTCGCTTGCAACAGTTAGGGCGCGGGCTCTTATTGGTTGAGCATTTTCCAATTATAGATCCATGCTGGTCCAGTCTAATTATATATTTTCTCTCGCCAAGCCATAAGGTGCTCAAAACCGTAGAATTTAACCAACATTTTAAAAAACCTCACCACATTTGAAAATTGGTTTGGGTGGTCTGCTGATAGTATAAGATTTCGTTCTAGGAATGCACAGAGTATAACAGTACAACAAAACTGTTACAGTAATTTGATGTAGTGATCAGGACAGATTTCAAGATCAAGCTATGCCGAGCTATTCAGTCAACAAGTGACCAACGAAGAAGGTCTTGGAAGTACTAAACAAACAGAGCCATAGATGATAAAAACAATTGTTTCCAGTGATTCTTGATAGAAAAATAAGCACCAGTTTTTGGGCTGAATTTTTGTAACCACTAGCTAATTCTGAGAGGATATAGGGAAGATGAGGATGCTTTGTGGGTCCCATTAGCAAACGTGGAAATTGATGATCTAAATGGGATTGGTAAACTGTTTGTGTAACTGAGAAATGCGAATGCAATACGTTTAGGTGATGCGGTAGACAGTTATCATGCAGTAAGGAAAAACTGCACGAGTTTTCGATCTTTCATTGGACACTCATCCACCTCACTTGTATCGTAGTTCGCCATCATAAACAACCAAGCACAGATACTAATGACGAGTTCCAACAAGGACAAATAATGCGTTCAGTGTTTCCTTTTCAAGTGACCTGGTCGAATTTGTTTTACCTTAATGTGTTAGCTATCAAAATATAAAAACGAGTTTCCGCTGTTAGCAACGAATAATGAACCGTCATACTTTAGGCGCGAGAATGTGTGACGCTATTAGTTCAAGAATTTCGAATATGAAAATTTTTACCGAAATTTTGCAGGCATTAATTTGCTCCGAACAAAACAATCTGTTTGGTTACATTGGTGACTAAGTATATTCCAAAGTTATGAACTAGATGAGCGGAATAGTCAACATTGTGAAGGATCAACAGCACGTGATCTGAAAGCTTTTGTTTACAAAGTGATTAACATTTGGAGCAAATTTCGAGGATTTTGGTTATTTCAGATTGAACACCACAGTGTCTGCATTCAGATAAGCCATCCAGCTGGCTCACTTCATGAGAAAGCAGTAGAATCAAGTTTCGCTCTTATTAGAACTCGTCAGTAGTGCATATCCTTGTCCGGATCAGAACTCACACTCTCACCATCGTGCTTGTGAGACTAGCGTGTTAATTACAACGTGATCGCTCAGTCATATTTACACGCTAAACGGCAACTTTGTGTGAATAGTGTTCAGATTGCTCGATCGTCTCGACTGCAGACAAAGTAACTGACGTGTTAATTCCAGCTGATAATCCCACGATCAGCAACTTCTCAGTTCGGTTCAAATCGTGGACCTCACTAAACCAGCTTAACAGTGTATATAACGTAACAATAGCGATTAACAATAGGCTGTTTCTAAGAAGGAGCTCGACATGTCGCCAGTGATGTTGAATTAGATAAGGACTAGTCGCCAGGATCAAAATTTTTAAATTCAAGTCGAAAATGCGGAGTCAGGTTCTGTGGTTTTTGGGACTGAAGTTCTATATGAGTCTTTTCTAGACCTTTACTGTTCTTGATTTATATAATCAACTCACCACTCTGAAGTCTTGTAACTGCTGTATGTTTGCAGACCAATTTAAGCAAGTCGACTATCCAAACGAAGCGGTCATGTAGAACAATCTGGGTAGAATCCATCAGTGGTTAGTGGCATGAAAGGTACCACTGAATATAAACAAATAGATACAACCGTTAGAGACCGAAGTATAGGCTCCCATTATACATTTGAGAAGGCCAGGGATTTCCGTAATCTTCCAACGAATACCCGAAATGACAGAACTAGGGATACAAATGAAGTGAAATACAAAACTTTCACTTATATAATAGCTAATGTCCAGAAGGTCAACAGGCCAGTATTTGTGTTCACGAAGGCTCTGTTTTCTCGGTAACTAGAGGAGGCATCTGGGGCTGTATCTTGGAAACAGTGAGTAGGCCTATGTGAGCGTTGCTAAAGATGCAAAAGTCCTAGAAAAGGTGCAAGGTTGTTTGTAAAAACTTAGGATGTGGACTGTCACGATAGACTTGGATATTTGGAAGTGTTGTTTCTGAAGAGAAGAAATACACTTAGAGACTTGGTAAAAACCTTTAAATTGCTAACTGGTTTGATTGATACTAATGAACAGCAGTTTACCCTAAAAGGTATTCCAGAGCTTTGAAGGCATATTTTGAAACTCACGAAGGCAGGTAGTAACTGAAACATTTGGGTTGGCTTCTTCTATTGTGGAGTCATGGACGCCTGGAATAAGTTGCTACCCGAAGTGAAACTGGTCATAACGACGAACAGTTTCAAGCAAAGACTTGATAAATGTTGGACGGTGGTGTTCCCGTAACTAGTTCATGAACCCGGAAAATGAACTGTTTGCTTTAGTCTGCATTTCCGGTTTGTTATTTTTCTCGCTCCTAGTTCGCTTCATTTTTCCTCTTCTAGTGATCGCTTACAAATGGATTTTTTCTTTCCTTCCTTCCTGTTCATGGACTTTGGCAGGTGACGAGATGGAAAATATCTGGAATAGGCAAAGTAACACCAGAAGAGGCAGTGACCCTGCATATCGATCTGAAAAGTGTTTCCAATTAGTCAGCAATCCTTCCGGCCCTTATCACACGGTTTCCTGTGGTGGTTTTCTTACTAAATAAAGCAAAAGCTTCGTGTTCTCCAATTGTTCTAGCACAGTGGGATTCGTGAAGCTCACAAATACACTTCCTGTCAATCGCCGCAAATCTCTTGACCATAATTGTCTTGAAATGAGCAAGCGAACTGATCAGGAAAATGAGCAGCGTTATCGAATCAGAACTCTACATCAACGGCAGAAAATAAACGAACTTTTGATCACTCAGACCGACCAAGTAATCGACGAATTGGATCAAATACCTTCAGTCTTCTTCACAAATGCAAAAATGATTTTTTATTAGACTTTATTTTAAAAAATCTAAACGGTTTTAAGTTATCTGATTTGTTCCTTCAACATATATTCGCACTTCTGTTACGTTTATCAATAGTCAGTCTATTATATCCTCTTGCAAGTTTTTATAATTTGGCAATCTCTTACCAGTAATATTGGCAGTTGACAGTGAGGTTTGGTGAAGATAGTGGCTGATAGTTGCTTCGAATACTCACCAAGCTCTTTGGGTGGTTTCACACAAACTACTCAAGATCTGTGGACATCCTCCTGTCTGTAAAATGCCTATGCAGTCCCCGGATTATTAAACTAACTGGATTACATATGCAGGTAGTTAACAATATTTTCCGGGTGTTTTAGTTGACTGTTATCGAATTCAGAACGGGTTCCTCATTTGTACTGTGCTTAGTCAATTGATAAGCTACGTGTAGAGAACGCACACACGCACTGATTGGCTTTACTTTGTGGTCTAGTAATCCAAATTGGTATATCGATCAAAACTCAGCCCTAAATCCGGATGTTGACATCTGAGTGCTGATATGCCCTCGTATCTGACATACCTGTCTGGCTTTGTTGAGTACTAAAAATCGGCGACCAGATGTGATAGCAGCCCAAGGGGATGAACTCAGTGTAGGTGGGAGGATCTTAGTCTATCAGACAGCCATTGACTAGAAGTGATAAAAAGTGGTCAACAACAGAGGATAACAGATAAACAATACAGAATAATTGAAAGGTAGTGACAACGACTAACACATGCTAATTGGGAGATAAGATGATCAGAGAAGAATTGGCCAGGATGGTCATGCCAGGGATTTATTGGCTATAATCAATTACGGAATTTGTTGTTGTCAAAACGTATGCCGATCTGCCAATAGTTGACATAAAATCAATGACGCAGTTAACGGTAGCTTCTTCTCATGACAAAAAGAGTTTAAATGAAAAAACATTTTCCCGGATGTCAGGAAACTCCGGTTTAAACGTGAAAAAATAACTGTCTCGCTTGTTTGATTATGATAAATTCTCGACTGATCATCTGATCATATGCATTACTAGTAAATTAATGTTACCTAAATAAGACAACTATTGAGTTACACCTATCACCCTAGGGATTCCGCGACATAATTGCGTACACAGTCAGTTTCTAGTCAGCTGTTCAGTTACTTGATTTAAAGCTTGATAAATTATGCAGCAACAATCATCTATTTTTCACTGCTTCCAATAATTATCCATCGGAAGGTCTACAAATGTTTCACATGAATTTATTATATTTCTGTTAAACAGCTTACGTTTGTTCCACCTTTTTACTCCTCTATACTGTGCATAGCTGCATGCGTATCAACTCCAAACGGGTCAAGAAAATCGTAACACACTGAGTTGATTCGATAAGTAAAACGTGGTTTTTACAAACACACGATTGTATCAAAGTCCACAGAAAATCGTTCTGCTATTGTGCAGATAGACTAGCACCATACATTGGCAATTAACAAAAGAGCACCGAAGTGATTGAAAAAGATATCAGAAGACGATAATCGACTGCTTTACGGGGATGAGATAAGCATCAGATTGCGCAATTAGCTTGCAACATAATCAAGAAAGTTACAGAAATGAAGTAGATGCTTTGGCCGAAACTTCGAAAATGAACTGCACATATGGTATCACGAGAAATCTGGTTGCCCGGTTACAGAACGATGAGGAGGGTAGCCTGGCCGAAACAGCATCAAGTTCAGGAACACTGAGGATGAATGAAACATAGAAATGGTTAGCCTTATCAGCGATACACTGTTGTGTAAACCAAACAGAATCCAACTTGAGATGAAATGGTGTCTGGATTGATCACTAATATTGTTGTGACCAAAACGGCGCTTGACCTGGGAAGTTGTTCATCTTAAGACACCCATAGTTATGTGAAAGTACAGAACTAACGTAAACAATAAGTCACACGGCTGCTGCGTATTCATTTCCTTAGCAGTGGTGTAGCCACATTCAGGTTACGCATACATATTTCTCTTAGTCGTTTATAGTCTCTAGTCTTCCTGATGTGGAAATATGTCTTTCGATTTCCGCGCGTGTGAATCGTACTGTACTACTCAAAATCAAAATTGCATGTTATACAACAGTTTTGCGAAAAAATGTGTTTATTTTTGTAGACCTACTTAACAACAGACAGTTACTGATGACGTGCGATAAGTCTACAGCAGCTCGTTTGGATAAACTGACAACCTTGGAGAGAAATCAAGATGTAACAGCTCACATCGTAATTACTTACTAAACATTGATATAGAAAATGCTTGAGGCTGCCAATTCTCCACGAAATGATGACACAATAAGCATGTCCCACACATCATGTAAATTATTAATGTTTCACTGAACAGTGCTTTTCCAGTGCTCAGCTCATGATTATGATCCAAATACAGTCTTCATAGACTACAGGTTGGACATTCCTCACAGCAGTTTACTTGAGAAACATATGGACAGAGTAACATAAATTTCGTTATGTATTTAGGTGATACAATCATGTATTCAAACAAAAAGAACAGAATATATTTCTAAGGATTATAACATATATTGCGAATCCGCCGAAGCGAACGTTCAAAAATTTCGATCATCAAGGACCTGGGATAGTAGTGTTGGAAAACTCGTCACAGTATAGGAATTGGCCAAATAGTCAAATAAACACTGTCATTCCGTAAAACATGATCATGATATTCATTTGATTAGAAGCAGGTAAAAGTGTTTTGATACCTTGCTTAAATGTGGTCATATATAGCTTTCGTCCTTCGGAAGTTTCACCGTTGTGTATGCTTATAAACCACTTTCAGTGAAATAGAAGGAAGTGCTCCATCTGTCATGCAGCAGTTGTGCATTCGTGGAGAGGCTTTTCCGAGGTAACTACTTATATGCGGTACTTCATCATACAAGAGAATTAAAGCATGAATAGTAGGGATTCATAGATGACCTTGTTTGAATACCACGATCACTTGCTTACCTAACTTACGGACGCATCTGACAAGGCAATTTACGGTAAACTGTATAACCTAGAGAAATGTGTCAATCAGACTGATGCACCATATGAATTTCGTTAGGTGGGACGGCATAATAAAACTAGTGTGCAAGGTTGATCGAAAAGCTATGACTTCACAATTGGTCTTTAATCCTCACTAGTCCCGTTTGCTTCTGCCCGGAGGTTAGTTCACTCCAGAAGTAAATGTTTTGTTACCAGTGGAAGATGGTGTAGTCCATAAAATCCAAATGTATGATAAAATATCCTCAACTGCCTGAATTTATAAATTTTATTCACTGTCACGAATGCAATCATTAACGTCACGGGTGACATCTTCAGCGGCTAACGCAAGGTCGTATGGTTTTCTGGATGCACCCACGACTAACAAGTGAAACCATTAAACACATAGACTGCCAATGGGCGACAGTTCGATTGATTGGGCTGGAGAAATTCTTGTTTCACAGCTAATGTAGTACACTGATTAACGTAAATCCGGTCCGTAAACTCAAGAGGTTGTGACTTGTCCAAACTCTATAAGCTGATATATCTGATGTGAATAACTTTGGTGGTGTCTCATTAACATAGTCAACTTAAGTTCCAGAGACTGTTAAACTATGGTAATCAGCAAATCGTGTCAAGCTTCACTTTTTCTTAGCAGACTAAATTTGGGTGTTTGTAATCGTACAAACTTAATTTTGTTTGTCAGATATTTATTGGTCCATGGTAAGTCTCACATTTAATTATACATTTCAGATAGCCTATTTTGAAATAAGAAACCCTAATCTCGAGTTTCATTGTAATCATAATTCATCAGTAGTACACATCCTCGTCCAGATCAGCAGTTATGTGGGATCAGCATGTTAACAACATTCATTTCAACCCTATATAAAATGTCATCAAATCATCATAAGTGAACCTTCGTCTACAGTCCAGAACGTCAATCAATAACTGGAACTTCGATCAATTGGATCAGTAGGGTCAATTGCCTCAACCTGACCGAGAGAAGTTGAGCGTGTGGTCATCGACTAGAGCAAACTTATCCATATATTTATTACACTACGGTTATTAGCAAATAAGCAGAACCCTGTTAACAGAAGTTTGTGGTTGACTGTTGGGAGTGAATTCAACGATCGTACTTATTATGAGGTTAACACGAAAGTGCTTAACAAGCTGGCCTCACATTACGAGGGTTTGTACAAGGATATCCACCGCTGACTGGCTTTGGTGAGAAACAAAATTGAGTTTATTATTTCGGTTGCAAAGAGGTGACCGAAGATTGTTTCTCAATACGTATTTTGTCATTAGCTCACATGGCCGTTTACGCTGTGTGTTGATTGGGACCAATAGCAGGGTTTAGCTCGAAGTACTAACGTGCACATCCAATTTACATCCAGATCATCTAAAGTGATCTCAGTTACCTTATCTCGACCAGACGCTGACGTTATCAACCAAGTCCGATTGACCAATTTTTGCCAGAATGGCGGAAGAACAAAAGCTGTGTCATGAAATACAAAATTCCTACAGACTCCACCGGTTGTGGAACAGAAAACCGTTTTACTTCATGGTTCTCCATGGACCATTTGTTCCGGCACCGCATTGTCAAGTTACTTTTGAAGCATTTCCCAACCTCTTACAGCCGAATATAGGGACACCTATGAAATTCATTTGCAATCGTTTCACCGAGTATCAGTGCCAGTGTCTGTGAACGGGTAAATATTTGCCTCGCTTGCCAGAGTTTTAAGAACTTCCGTCACACCATAACTCCAGATGACATATTCACTCCCTCAGACGCCCGACTTTCACACACTCACCTTTACACACTTGTATACTATCCACCTCCACACAATTTGCTCGAAGCTAGTCCTTTCAAAAACACAGCAGTAACTACGGTGACACGCCTACTAGTATGTCAGATTTTGTAGTTGGTGCAGTTGTAACTACGGATCGAAAAAGGTTTCAGTTACTTCTTTTCGATGCATTCACTAGGCTAGCCGGCATAAGACACATCGCAACTATCGCACATCATGCATGGCCAACGATTTGGCTAAACGATTCCATCACCAACTAACAGCTGTTTTGAAGATTCACGGCGATCTGACGAACTGGATGGAGCAACACCTAAGTATTCTTCTCAACATTTGTTGTTTCCTCAGACAAGACACAGACCATTTCCAACAAAGCTCGTTTTTGGTGCCACTTTGAGTCTACCTAGAAAGTTCATCATCAGTCTAAACACGTTGGACACAATGAATTGTTCACCAGCCCAGAGAATACACAACCAACTTCAGAGCCAAATGAGCCCTGATATGCGTAGGCTCATTATTAGACCTTTCGAAAGAGGCGATGTTTGATGCCACCCACCCATGACTTTTTTGGGAGTACCAAAACGTGTTTATTTGACTGCACCAGTTTTCTAGGCCACAGAACGACTAATGACGTTCACTGATTCGTGCTCCTTGCCCCCCTATAGGCTAGACTCCGTAGCCCGCTTGGATCACGCGGCGGTTTTGATAACTCAATTACACCCCCTGAAAGTCGCTCTCTCGCGAAAACCAATGCGTGCAGTCGGAATCAAAAAATGCCGTAGAAGATGATTCCACTAGACCAATGAAAACCCACTTTTTGATAACTGAGGCTGCAACAGAGGAACGCGGTTGCTGTGAAACAAAGGCTTCTTACTTGAAGGATCCTCACTCATGCCTAAAGTAGAAGCCGGTGTGGAAGGAGTTACATACCGGCTGCTTGTTACAGGTGACCGGAATGTAAAGTCACACAGTCACTGCTGCACAGTTCTCAAGTGCATACGGCCGCAGCGGTTTCAAACAACTCACATTTTCCGGGCACCATTGAAGTCAATGTCACGCACTCACGCCCATTCTATCTGATCTCGGACATTATCCTATGACGCATAATTCAACAGAGTATCCTCACACAAACCACCAAGCAGTGAGGTCGTTCACATGTTTGGGTCTCTTTAGCGCCGGCGAGCAGAAAATTATTGAGTTTTATGAATTACACGGTTTCCTTCCTGTAGATCGTTGTATCAACATCTCTGGGACTCCATCCATACTACACAAACACACCCGCGGATTTCAGCTTCACGTCTTGTCTCAGTCATTGACCTAAGTGTACTGATCATATTTGTTATTCATTTTCGTTGAAATTATCTAGCACATCTTTCTGATGTTACGCATATGGTTGGTGATCTTGTCGATAGCAATTACTAAGTATTGTGAGTAGCGACACGACATCTCAACGTCACTCACTCCACTTGGGCCAGGAAATATCTCACTAAATGATATACGCCTGATGTCAACAATTGCATTTGAGGTCACATGGTGGTTAATCTCAAATGTTCGATGGAGTTCCAAATCTGTTCAATTTATGTCATTCTGTTCTAGCTGAAAGGATTGATACGTAACGCTAAACACAAGCCGATGATACTATCGCCTGGTTGAGCAAAACGATTAGAATTCTCAGTAAACAGTTCTTTCCATACATAGGAGATCATCCATACGTACTGCGTGCTATTCCAATATCGACCTACTCTCCCTTTCGTCCCTGTGATTCCGCTGTTTAGGTAAAAAATTTGAACTACTTCAGCAGTCTGCACATTTATAGTCTTTAAACAAACACGATTGCATCATCGGTGGTAAAAAACACTGAAAGTGTTGCGCTGTCTTTTTCTACCCTGACCCGAATGCAGTGGTGGGTGAATTAATTCCTGTTTGTGAAACTTTGGTTTGTTACACATGACTATGTGCACTCAGTTGGTCTAGTTGTATTCTGAGTAATGCATTGGTGTAGATGCCTAATGTTGTATTCACAAAAGAGATTCAAACATCACTGACCTTATGCACGTATTTTTTGGCACCCAGTAATCACAGAGTTTAGAAGTTTGTTTAGTCATTGTTATCAACCGTCACATATCTGTAACATATGTACCTGTGATAGTCCCGATACAAGTGAGTCGGGATAGTATCACGAAGCCCAGATTTATGTACAGAAGCGACTATGTTTCGCACCTGAAGCTATTGGGGCACGGGGTAGAACGAGAGGACGGTAACTGAGTGGTAGCGATCCATAGTAAGCCTCGTTTTAAAAAGCAGCTTCTATGATTTACCATTGACCTAATAAACATAGAGTATTATATATTCATCCATTTGAAATGAAACATTCTGATGCGTTATTTTGTTACTGTTTAGGTTAGTCCAATCGTTCAACAGAATAACTGAAGTGTTGTACTGATTCAAGATTTAATCTCCACTTGGTCAGATGAACAAGAATTCATGCATAACAACATCACTCATCTCTGAGGTGACCTAGTCATAAGCTCAACAGCTTTGATTGATCAACATGCCAGTCCACAATTCAAGGTTTACAAAGGCGTATTATACACTGCAGAGAAATCGCAATTCACTTTACGGAGATGATTGAAGCATGACTACCAACCAACCCTAAATAATAAAAACAGAATGCTGTGTAAAGGGATGTTGGGTTGATTTAATTTTAGGCAAATAAAGGTCAGGTGTTGTATGGAACCGGCCAATCAAATATCAAATAGGCGTGGAGCATAACCAATATGTTCTTGTGTGTGATACCAACCGACTTACTTTCGGGTGACAGTTGAGTCATTTGAGGATGGGATATGTACAATTTTTGTTATTAGTTTTTGAATCATTGTTTACGTGAACATAAAAAATATGTGGCTAAAATTGGATAACTTATGTTCGCCCGTTACTGACAACAAAGATGATGCTTTGCACACCATCTACGCAAATGCACTCGATAGGTCCGATGACCCCAAAAACCGTACACAATAGTGTCAAAAACGGCGCTGGTGTGCGCCCACAAGTTTGTGTAGTGTAACCACATTTGGGCAATTTGCGGTGTAGAGCAAAACCCAGCCGATTGGAGCCAGCCAATCATGAGGACAATGGCACGTGGCGCGCGGCAAACCACGAATACCAGTAGTAAAATTATCAATATGCGGAGCGTTCGTCTATGTTGACGACGGAGCATTTGGATTAATAGTGGTTCTTCTCCTGTGCGGTTGGCAGCGGTCGCTGTGTCTGAACTTCTCGCCTGAAACAAGCTAGTGAACACATCGTTTGTACTTTTGCGACGCATCTTTGGAGTGGCAAACGTCATCTTCTTTATACCGGCATATTTTGTATCAGCTTGAGGACTTTGCAGTTCTAGAAGCATGTAATCTGTGTTCATGCTCAACGCGGAAGTGCTTCGTCGACGGTTGCTTATCAGTCTTTGAGATGATCCGGGCGATTCGCATGATAACGGACTAAAGTTGTTTGCGGAGAATTCTGGGACAGCAAGAAACTTTCCAGGTGTGTCTAATTGTTCTGCGACAGGCCATGCGTTGGAATTAGTCAGTAGGGGCTCTGCGAGATCAATATTTGGAGTCTTCTCACAGTTAGATTCTCGTAAGTCTTGATTACTGCTTTCCAAAACTCGTAGCATAGGTATCGCTCCAACAGGGTTGGGGTTAACATCTTTGCGGTTTGCTTGATTACCAATCACAGCACTCAGAATGGTGGACGTGGTCGACACGACGGAAGATTTGCTTGTGTTACTAGACTGTCGAGAAAAGAATCGTTTGTCTCTGGAAGCGACCTGGACAGATAGGAAAATTGGGTGCAATTTATGACGTTTGAATAACTCCATTCACATGTTTCCACAAAACTTTGACATATGCGGTCAACACAAGTTTGCGACATACTGATTAGTGGCAATGTTTCATACTTAAACAAGCACTGTGATGCACACGTTTGTGATAATGGCATTTCAGTAAAAACGGTACAATAGTTTATCCCTCGTAAAATACAAAGTGAAGGAATGGTAAAGTGTGACCAAAAATGCACTGGAATAAACGCAATGGACCATAATGTTATCCGTGCTTCACATTCTGTTATTTTACATACGTTATGAATTCAAGTGGTCAAGTTTTTTTTTACAATGTTGCTTGCTCCATCTTTGGGTCGCAACCGTAGCTTGCAATTTCTCGAAGAGATTAAATTTAAATGTGTCAATCTGGTTCCACTGACCGATGTGTGAAGTATCGTTATCTCTTGAGGTACAGCCTACTGGCAATGTGGAACATAAACAGTACGTACACAACCTGGTCGTGTTATCTCCACAGTTCTACTCATACTCAGCGGGTGAATGGCATTTTAGATTTTCCAGTTTTGCACCCAACTAGTTGTGTCAGTCTAATCATGGTTTATGAGTTGGAAGAAAATTCTAGTTTACCTTACACTAATCTTGACAGCGACGACAGTTTTACTTTTTTTCTTCTTCTTCCTGTCTAATCGGTTTACCCTGTTAGACCAGGTGATCTTGTAATGAAAACCTGACTGATGAGAATAAATGGAATGCTTGCATCTCGCAATGTATGTCTTCTAGCTGTCTTAATGAGCTGGATAAAGGGGACCCAATTTTTCAAAGGAAACCTAATGGTTGCAACCACAAACCAACTACATAGTAACTAGCAACTCGCAGTCAGTTTCGAATAGCAACTTTTAAGGCAAGTCCCTTCCTTTACGACACAGCTTTTGTTTTATTAGACCGGAAGGTGCTAAATACTGCGTTCACTCTACTTTGGCCTTAGAAAGTCTGCTAATCCATATCCGAACACTTCTCATTTGATCTCATCCGACAGTATAGTTTTCTAAATCAGTAGTGTATCATATGGTAAAACGTAGTATATTTGGAAGTGTTTTGCTGTCAACTCAACAACAACAATGCTCTGTTCACTTAGTCTTATCACCTGATTACATTCTTTGGGAAACATATTCACGACGACAGATTAGTGATTGTTGCAGTGTTTGCAAACTACTTGTAAACAATGATGCAAACATTACCGTATCGTGTGTGGTTGTTGACTTAAAGGCAACCGAATTTTATCAGTCACATACATAACACAACGCTAAATCATCTCAAACTTAAGAAAATTTTGTTCTTTGAAATAGTTTCATTTAGTTTGACTATCGAGATTTACTGTGTCTATATCAGATAACCACAGGCACCAGTTTACCATTCTACTATTAAAACTCTTATTGTACAAGGTTTGATGTACCCCACTTTTCTAGACTTCTTAAAAAAGGATACTCTTGTGCTAGTTAAAAATCTTTAGGATGGGCACGTTCCCACGGTTATTCTTGATTGACACTGCTAACTGCTGCTGCTCTGGTTCAAGTTGGCTTGCAGATATAACTTCAGACGGGCAAATGTTTTATTTGATACTGAACACATAATTTCGTAACTCCTTCTGCTCTCCCACTCGCAACGGACCCTACACGTTTCTTCGTATTAGCCCATCAGAGAATACGTTCGCTTCCCGTCATTTCTAGTACACCGTAGGTTTGATTGTCAATCATTGAACGACACGTGATAATCTGTCGAAATCGATCAGGTTAGTGACATGTGTTGAACGGCGTCAACCTTCCGACAGGGATAGTATTCATTCCCTTAGTTGGTTGGTTGGTTGAAAACTCTTGTCTTCACAACAGGATCTGTTTGAGTCGATTCTGCTCAGGAAGACAAACCAGTCGTGGAAGAAGTAGAATGATTTCGAACCATAAATCGTTTTTCCTGAAATATTCGTCTAGTTACAATAGTTAATTCTTAATTAACACTGCATCTATGCAACTTATAAATGGTCATTACGATGGTCTCCTCTGTGCCAACATATTCCTTAGAAGCAGGTGGGAATTTGCTTAGCAGAAACAAGCTGACAGTTATAGCACACCTACAAAAACATACAAGGGATAAACAGTAATGACAGAATAAAAAGATCGAAAATGGATGGCACCAAAACAAGCAACCAGAAATTATAAAGCCCATTAAAACGCCTGTTCTGTGCGAATAGAAATGATCAGAAATAACGCTTGGCAATCTATCCAATGTGGACAGTCATATCTGGCACACTAAACTGTTCTGCGCGCAAAATGTTTGGCCTTGACGATTCACGTTTACAGTTTGGTGTGATATTAACATCTAGTAACCACTTAATACATGGTAAGCCTTCATTGGCCCGTGATTTTTGTCGAATGTGGAGCTCAGGTGGGGGATTTACTATTTCGAGATCAAAATGTCTGTACTTAAAGATCAGGTGGTTTAAATCCCATACAGTTTTAACAACGACCGGCAACATGCTATAATCAAAGCTTTCATGCCCCAGATATTTGAGTAGCACAAATGCGAGTAAATTGTTCACAGTGATCTGTTCACAAAAGACCAACCTAAAAGGTGCTCCATTTACTTGTTGACGTTCAAACTCTGGCTCACTGGTTTGCGTAATATACCACAAATTGAAGGATAGGAGTATATTACTCGCCTTAACGCTGCAAATTTTCTACAGTCCAGTGTTTCAAATTTTCACCTCAGTATTTCACTTTACTATTCGACGGACATTTCGCCCAGAACTGTCCCAGAGCCTGTAGGATTCCTTCAGTTACTCCAGACTGCACGCAATCCGATATGTTTCTAATCATGACTGCCATACGTAGCTCTTGAAAGCCATTGTCCTTAAAGAACAAATACAAGGAACAGCAAAACTGATTAAGACAGTACACTCATTTACTTACTCGAATAGGCGGCGTAACCCGAGAAGGTTCTTAATGCATCTAGGGAATAAGTTTAGTTGCAACGTATACGATCTATCATGAAATACGTTTTGGTTTGTCCAAAGTATTTAATTTAAGTGTGACCTGCTATGGTTAGATGAACCAGCTGCATTGCAGAAAGCGTCGACATCCGTATGCGTCTACTATGAAGCTACTTTCCAAGGTACATTGCTACAGCATTATAAGTAAATGAATTCAGGTGCAAATTTTCTGTCTTTTCAAGACATTAAACTGCATCTTCAATAAGTATGGCTATCAGAATCATTGCATTAAAGTGAATATACGTGTGATTAGTCAGCTTTGCTTTGGGTCACCTATTGTTTGTTGCCTGTCGTTGAATTTCTGTGCGGTTCATTTTCTTTTGAAATGTTGTTATATCAAACGCCACTGATGCTGATCTTTTGAACCTGAAACAATCTTCAAAGTTTTCCTTAGTACGAATCTCAGACTTTGTGGAAAACTTTGTAATCTAACTAGCATTGCCTAACAATGGGCAGTGACCGAGAGGTAAAACGAAAAAGGTTTTTGTCACCCAAAATCAATGTTTTATATCACCCTATCTTGTGGCACTGACACGTGTCATTGATTCGTTTAGGAAAACAGCACCAACCCTAATCGAATGGAAATTTCCCAAGAAAATCTTCACTGAGGTATTTTTCAAAGCAGCATGTACTTTACGTCGAAACGCTAAAATAAACGGGTGGTGGCAAAACGACCTCGAAGGTAAGGAGAATAACAAACAACCAAAACCTCTACAGAATCAGAATAACGATAAGAGAGACAGTCGACGTTTATATTGAGGTAACTCAATCATCAAGTGTTAATATGCCATTGAATTGGAACTAAATTTGTTTAAACGCAACAAGCATGTCGTTAATGTTTTCTTGTTTGTTTGAAAGGGGGCTATTGCAGTCTGTTTGTTTATCACTACGATCGAATCAGTAAGGTTAAGATAGTTGCTTCTAGTCAACAGGAGTAAAGTATGTTAGTGTAGGCGGGGTAGTACGTTCCAGTTTACATGATCTGTTCAACATTTGGGAAAAAACTATAATTTTATGGTGGCTTTCAATTCAGCCCATAGCAATAGTAAATTCACCCAGGAGTCAGACAATAATGGTCAAATAATTTTTTAAATGTTGACATAGTAAGAAGAGAAGATGGTTCAATTCGACAAAATGTGTACAGAGAACAAATTTGGAGTGGCCAGTACATTCACTAAATCAAAGACGAAACCTCATACGATGTCTGAAGTGTAGGGCGTTAAAAATCTGCACCCGTGACAGTTTACAAGCTGAACTTTTTACAAAACTTTTTTTTACAGAACTTTTTACACTAGGTGTTCATGCAGAATGGCTACCAAATGCGTTTCATTCAGAAGGCGATGCAGACGGCAAGGTTAAAACTTAAGTCATCCTAAGTGAATAAGGAACGTACGTTTATTAGTCTTCCTTTCAAGGAAGATCTCATGACTGAAGTTATCTCAAGAAAGCTCAAAAAGTCCGTCGAAACAACCTACCTTGCCGCTCAATTGTGCGTGAGTTTCCGTTCAACACCCATTATCATGTCACAACTCAAAGACAAACTTCCATATTCTACAACCAGCTGATGTAGATCGTGTCGTTCATCATACATTGGTCGTACTACAAGGCGATTGTCTGACGGAGTGCGTGAACATCATCCTGCGTGGTTGAATAGTGGTGTGGTTAGAACGGATTCAAGCGCAATTGCGATTCATTTGATTGACTTTAAACATTCTTTTAGTAAGAAGGACGTCTTACAGATTGTCTACCGAGTGCCAAGGAATAGATCAAAAACGGTGAGATTCTGAATGTTGTCCGTTGCCGAGGCCATTAGTATCCGATTACGCAACCCTGACCTGTGCACCCAGAAGTTCGTGCGGACACTTAATCTCCCCTGGCCCACAATCAATGAAGCCCACGACGTGGAACAGTGATTCCGTAGTTAATAACAAACACGCTATCCACAACCTCAAATGGACTGTTTTTCTGACTAACACTAGTTACCGTTTTCATAATCATTATGTCGTGATTAACCCGATTACCAAACACAGAGAACAAGTCTTGTTCGCTACTTTGTCGTTCTCATAAATTCACTGGGTATTTTCGAAAGAATTTTATAACTGTGATTCCAACATTTGGGTCGGCAGATCCAGGAAATCAATTGATACTACTGGCCAATATGTTCTGTAAATGATCAACCGAACACAAAAAAGTTTCTGGCAGCTTTCACATTTTAGATATGACCCAAATGTGAAACAGTAGAACATGGAGTATATGTCATCGAAGGAATTTGTATACACACTGAGATTAAAATGCAATTTTACTGGAAAAATAATAAACTACTTTATGGAGAATGTCGATATTTTTCGAAAGCTTTATCAAGTGGATGCCAAGATTTTGCATCAGGTGCATGACGTAATGCAGAAAAGCATAACATACTAACTTTCACTAGTAGTCCGTATGGCAATAGGGTCTATCGTTGCAATCATTTCGTGACAATTTTTCACGTTGTTAGTAATAGAACTAAATGTTAAATGACCTGGCATAACATGTAAGACTTTCAATTAGGATCCAAAGGTCAGACAGACGATGAAGCCTTGTGTTATAATTATTTTAAAATGTTTGGTGAGGCGTGATCTTAGGTCGAGATATGCGTTGCAATTGTTTCTTTAAATAACACTATGGTTATAACCACATTAAAAGGTAAAATAACTTATATAGTGAAGAAGATTGTTAAATAAATTGTTATCTGACAAAACAGTTGTAAATCATTCATTCCGTGGTATTATTTAGAACTCAGTAACACTGAACAGTACCCTCTAAATAGCTCCAAATGAATTTAGATTACCGTTTCAGCTAAAGGCAGCTTAAAGATTATATGAAAACCGTTCAACTTGGTATCAGTGGAAGATGGTTGATCGGTCACATCAATCAATAGAAAAGTCTTTCAAGTGTTTCTGAAATCGATTAACCTATCCAATTTGGTTTTGCTAGCCCAAGGCTAAATGGTTTAGTGAAAATGGGAACACCTAATTCGCATTGTAATATCTCATACCGATTTTTACCCTGTGATGATGACTGATACATTCCAGGTTCAAATCTTTCGTTGTTTCACACGATTTTGTGGTTGACTACAATATTTTCCAAACCTCATGTTCTCCAGAGAAACGTATTTCTAGGCACAAATATTTGTGGGTTTGTGCGGATGTTGAACCGACTGACGTTGATTTTTGAATGGCTCATACTTTGGGCCGATTTTTCTTATTCGCAACGGATGTTGTTGTTAGTTCATGCTTTGTTCATTAGTAATGTGTTTCTTTTCGAAGAGGGTTGACTGAAAATTCTATGAGAATATGAAAGGTGTGAGCAGTCGCGAGTTTCATTCACCTCATACCGTTGTTTTGAGTTTCACTTGCAACTAGTGCGTGACTGTTTATATAGTTGTGTTGAAGGCTGTTCATCATCATCTGTTTGATGAAATAATAATTGATTCATCACGTGTAGATATGATCTGTTCTGAACGTTGGCTAACAACGCACCACTAGTGTTTATTATGACCGATATATAATTATGTATTTGGATTGTATGCATATGATAGCAGCGAATATTGTTATGCATAATATAGAATACTGGTGTGTGATAATGTATGCCATGGACAGTCACATTGGACTTCTAAGCGTCAGTCGACATGCAAATATATTTGGTTGGGTCGGCTTGACCTTGATGCAATCGAAACAGCCAAATGATCAGCTGATTTCACGCATGTCACTTGATGTGTCCGACTTTGGAATGATTAATTAACCGGGCCAATGTATGATTCGTACTTCTACAGTTATTACAATAACAACAGTATATGTATGATCAGGACTTAATTGGAGCAAGATGCAAAAACCATAGTCATGTGATTACGTTCGGAAACTTTAGATAGCTGTGGACTTTAGATGGAAATTGTAGTGCAAGGTTGAAATGCAGTTTGATTAACAACATGAATACAAAAAGCAGTAGACTTGTGTTGGTAAAACTGCAGCTTGCAATCTTTCTGGTAGACTGTAAAAACGTCGAGTGTTTGAGGTTTCTTCAACGCTTTTGATAAGCGGTACAAGTCGTTATTCTTAAATTTATTCTGAACTTTTCTTGCTATACCATGTGTTATGTTGGTTTTTGTTCGTTTTTTACGGAAGTGAAAAATCCATTATAAAATTTGATCTTGGCGATTCATATAAGTATTCTTTGCATTTCCTTTTAGCACGGATGGTTTTCAAAGTTGTTTTTATATCAGTTCTGCCGAATCTGTTGGCCAGTTATTGGTCCAGTGTCAGATGACCATGTGATAACTTTGAATTGCGCTGTTGACCTACGTGACCACATGATGAACACGGCAATCAACTAGTTGATTTTCCTGGTGTGAAATATATTCAACAACCTTTTTCAAAGCTTAATTCGTAGATTTAAGCTGTAACTCACTATGGAGATATATGAGAGAAAACACTAATCTGAAAGATTTCTCTATGAATGAATTTCAAGGTAATCAAATGTCATAACGGCTATAGTTGAAAAACTAAAATAAACCCTCATCAGACAACTCGAGATAAATCAAGTCAGATGGAGGCTGGAGATTAGCTTGCACAAAAAATATAAGCCATTTCTAGTCACTTCAGAGATCACCAGTCACTTTGAATGTGAACTTGATTGGAGAACCGAAATAGACAAACAGCTAGGATTTATAAAAGTAGGTTGATCAATCCAGAGTTTGTCAGTCAGAGAATTTGCCACGAAATCCATAACAAAGCGTTAAGTAAATGTATAATGGAAAACGTTACGTAATAATCACACGGGACATGATACAAAGCAAACAACTGAATCACAAACGCTGCACATTAACAGCTGTAGAACCTTACCTCAGATGTACAGACACGTGTGAAACGTTTATTTTTAGAAAGGAAGTAAGATGGCCTCCAAATATTCATGAAAGAATAGCACCGTCAGCTAAATATTGATCAATTTGGTGTGCAGTTGTGTGAAACAAAATCAAGAAGGACATTCAGAATTAACCAGTTTTCTGAAGGCAGTTCTGTAAGTAGACCGTAATTTTCTTGTTGTATGATATACAACAAGCACTGCCAAATTTACATAGGTATATCACCAAAACCACCAAAATTTTCGACCGTTTTCTGTGGACGTATAATGTACAAGTGTACATGTTCATGGCGATCTCAGAAAAGGCTGTATCAAACGTTGTGAGTTCAAAACTGACGAGTGGCTAAACTATTGTGTGTCACGCCATTGTATGCAGTCTTCAGCGTGATCTGTGCATTTGACAATAGCGTTCTCCAAACAAATAGCCAGAGGAAAGTTTTACCTTATGATCGATGTGCCATGAAATCTTCATTGAAGAATATCCGGTTCTTTCTACGGTTTTTATAATAACATCAAAGGAAACAAACCGTGTTATGTTAATCGATTGGATTCACGTACTTTGCGTCTCCTCATTTAACTGTCCAAATTCTTGAAAGAAACCGGCCTTCTTATATTTCCACACAGTTTACCGACGTAATACAAGCTATTTCTCGTTCGATGACCAATGAAAGATATGTTGGGTAAGTTATCTGGAAAATTGTGTTGGCTGCTTCATAAAATTAACTTACTGTAAAATATTCAGAAGACATCATACAAACAGCAATTTTGTTGAATCAAACTGTTTTCTTCGCTCAGTCAAATGAAGAACATAATTCAGGATAAAGACCGTCGAAAGAATTTTCTACTAATGACAATCCTCTTCAGTTGTTCCGTAAGCCACCGTATTAAAATGACTTCGAATAAACACCGGGAACAATGAAGTTGGATTATTGTTGTTTATAGTCCAGAAAATGTGCTTACCTTAAGACCAATCGCACGATCAACTTTCTAAGTCACCACCCATAACTAAACTGAAAAGGTTTGTTCCTTAAACTTATCCAAAACATTCAGAGGGAATGAACACTGCAAGTTTACAGATAGTTTGGTAGCACTGTCGTTTTGCTGTCTGTGTTAACTGCCGAACTTGGCTATCACGTGATTTTCGCCCATTTTAAGTATCGTTGGCACGAGATCCTACCAGATAATAAGTTAATTTTAATGGAAAGTTATTTCTGTTGGTCACAACACTTGATAAGAGAGAAAACGTGTAGACATTCCAGAAAACTGGTAACCTATCTGAAACATCTTGTTGAGACACAGGGTCTCTATGACAAACGAAAATAGCCAAGTGAACACTGTTGAGCCCATGGGATAACCTGGTGAATATATATATTCTCATGGATCATATCATGGTCAAACTAATCTGGATATTAAGGCAGACAAAAGGAAACCGGAATCAAATTTGCCACCAGAAATTATGTGATCACCTGATCACTAACACACTAAACTCGAAGCCGTGTTTAGTTCTGTTGTACACAGAGGTACAGCTCAGCATAGTCACTAATGGTAGCGCCAATTAGCTATTGTAGATAAGGTCACTAATTACGTACTGAAATGTCGAACGAAGCTTCGTTGTTGATTCGATGACTAGAAACTAACATACGTTTCAAAGTTGAAGAGGTGCGTTCCCACCTGCTTCAGGATAAATTGGTTTTACATTATGTTCAAAATCCCTTAACACCTAGGATTTTGGCAGTATTTCCAACGTAGCTTCTTTCGTCATTACGCGTAAGTTTTTATACGTACATGATAAATCTTGAACTATTTAGGTATTGGTCCGTTGGACAAGAAGTAGCATTGAATTTACTGACCAGCTAAGGAATAAAGTGGCAAAATATGATCAATAATCACAATGCTAATGCTTACTATTCACGGACAGATTTGGATGAAGTGATTGAGGTGCAGTGACCAGCGATCGTGTGACTCTCTCATGGATCCCTGCTGCAACTGCGTTCTCTCTCCTCTCTATCATTTATGCATGATTCTGTGTACGTCTGCTATGTGAGGTCTGATACAAACCCAGTACCACTTTCTTCAGTCGTGCGACTGGTTGCTCTCAGTGAATGCTTGTCCCTTCCCCAACAACTCATCTGTTATTTACTTTTCCAAGGTCAATTAACCTGTACCTTTCCCAGCTTTGTTTAACAGACTCGAAGGTTCTATGCAATTTTAGGTGGATGCGCTTTTGAATGACGTCGAGTGGGCCGAAGCTAACCTCGCGCTTCTTTTTTTCTCTTGGATGCTACCGTTGGTCCCAGACTAAACTAGAACTAACTACTTATTATATTTCCAAACATTACTGGAAATATACGGTTTGCTCCCAAACCCTACTGAGTTCTTTAGTTCGATGCTTGTTAAGATCATGTTTTCAAATGCTTTTCAGGAAAGGTGTTTTAAATAGTCAGTAGACGAGGAGCAAGCGCATACTCACTCGTCTACTATCAGTTAGTAAGTTCTAATGATGCGCATTTCTTTGGCGAACGTTTCTTTTCTGCATCATTAGGAATTGGTTCATTAGTATGCATTGGCGATCATGTTCTTAACGTTTTATTTCGACGCATTTTACATGCGCTTCCAAAAGAGGTGCCGGTAATATTGACCACGGAGTCCACGATAGGTACGACGTAATATGAATAGTTGACATACATTATAGAGATTTCGTAACCCCTTACTTCCTCTTGGATCTTGATCGTACATATGCAAGCTAATGAAGAATCTGTTCATCTCAACTTCATATACGTATTCGCACGCTTTTCCTGTAAATTGAATATTCGTATTTTTGTGCTATGCCTGAAGTTTCCCATATAAAATTATGCCAAATTGTCAAAAAATCTCATAACCTCTGTCTAATTACATTATAATGTTTGAAGAGTAATTGACAAGGGCAGCTTCGTCGATTTTTTGGTCAACGGAAAAATACTTACCTATATACAGAACAATCAGCTTGTCCTTCTGACGATTTCTTCAACTGCTTACACCTCTGAATGACTATCAGCTTGTAAAACTGTCTGAATTGGAAACTTATGTGGTCAACTAACCGGTTGTTGAGGAAGAATATAGACTATTAAACAGAGTGTAGCAAATGTACTACATGGTTTAACTATTATCTTCGAACGCAATTTATTATTAAGTGTTTGGAATGAATAACTACTACCAGTGGTTTAAGATATGAGTGCTATTCTGTTACGTCAGAGGCACAAAATATGTATGCGAAGTCACTATGTAGAGGTTTTTAATCTATACACTGCAATCAACACGGAGTCAGAATTCAGTTTGACTATATAAATAAGCAAGAACCATGCATGTGTATCCCGATAAACGAACCCTCGGGAACAAATAAGGTAATTTTTCGATGACACTCAATAAGCTTAGCAGAGAAAACCCTTGGTCACTGAGTCGAGTTGACAGCGTTATTTGTGTGTCCCCTCTTGAGTAAATCGGCCACTCTGAATAGTACTGACAGCTGAATGTGGGTGAATATTTTCATATGGCAAGTCGGTCATACAGTGATCATCAAGGATGCCCCATGTTAATGTGGCCGGTGGTTAATTCCAACCAATAGTAAGAAAATGCACCGCTGACGAGCCACCGAAAGAATAGAATTCAAATCCATTTCGTAGTTTTCGCGGATAATCAACTGAAAGATCCATCAAATTGTGAAAACACGAATTTGAGATAATGCTCAGTCATGCTTCAATTCAAAATCACCGAAACTATCGGATTGCTCGGAGATATCTTGATTGTTGATAAATGGTACTAGATTTTGGTGGACAGGTTAATGTCGGTAGGCCTCTGGGTCTCATGTTTATCATATCTGAACTCCCAGCAATTTCATAATCACAGCGTCACAGATTGGAGTTAACAGGCAGTAACCGTCGTTGCTATCCAGGAGACTGGACAGTATGAACATTATTGATCAGTAGTAGGGGATTTTGGTTTTCAAATAAACAGAACATCAACCGTAATCCATCGCAATTGTCGCATTCCCATATACTTTTCAGTCGGCTCCTTTCGAAAAGTATCAACATTGTTCACAAGCTAAGAGGGTCAAGCCTCTATGTGCTCAATATACAGTCAACAGCACAGCGGTTTGCACGATTGATTCATGTCATTGTAACCCAACTTCAACTCCCGATCTTGGCTAGAACATACACTACCGGTGATCGCTAACAAAATTGAAAGTCGAAAGTATCTGACTAAAATATTTAACCGAATGTGAAGGCTGCAATCAAATGTGTTATTGAACGAAAATTTAGACGTTATGACCAATTCATTGTACTTCAATTCATTGAATTCATCATTTTGAACGATTATTTGCCATTTATCTTCCGTTATTACTTTGTGATTCATTATCCAGCTTCAGTCAAAAACGTTGCTCTCACACACTATGCGACAGCTTTTGAAGTTGAATTGGGTTCTCAAGAATGACTTGAACCTATACTGTTCGCTGTTATTCTAATATCATTCTGACCTAGGGGCTATGTTAGCAACGAATTACTGCAGACGTTTCTACTTGCAATAACACTCATTGTTTGGTATACCATACGTACGTCGAAACACTACGTCATCGGTAAAGTAATGTTTTTCTTTTCCTTGTAGAAGTAATCACAAAAATATTAACTTAGTGTTGACCTTCAAGCTTCTAATATCATGTTCATCACGTCTGCTGGACATGCACGTAGTTTACTGGTACATGCATTTGAGTGACAATGACTGTTCAAATAACCTTGAGGTTAATAGGTAATCCCAAGGAAAATGGTAAATATCCCAGAATTATAAGTTACTTATCTAACCTCCTAACCCTCTCATTGTTGCCATTGAATTAAATATGCAGCCAGTTTAGTTTTCAACTGATGTTGTGTTTTATCGGATAGTAATGACTGGTTATTATTCATCTACCATCCTAAATATACTAGGGTTATGGCAGCTGAATATGCACTGGTAAACAACATTCAATTTCGCCAACAAACTTGCTAATAAACTCGTCAACAAAATGCAAATCTCGTTGTCCTATGGGCAATTCTGCTACTCCTACCTTAAGTAGGAACCATCGACCTGATTTTCACTCAACTTCAACCATACACATCAAACTACGTTGTTGCAAAGGGCCACAGATGGTTGATACAACGTCGTTAACCAAAAAACACTTCTCCGGGGTGTCTAACCAAGAAGCTGTTCACAAGATAACCTGGTTATTCCAGCATCAAATGAAGTTTATAAGTTACTTTACAATGATTGAGTTTCCACAGTGAATAACAACTGCCAAATTTTCAAAAATATGACGTGGAAAATGCTAGCTAATAAGGAGCTCGGAAGACCGCCCTGTAACATAACATTCACTCGTCTTCACAACTTTCACCTGAAGTAAACATTTTGTGTTGTATGCGAATCATCCTGTCGATAGTGTGTTATCTACATCGCGTATTCGATCGTCAGTTGAGATAAAAACCAACGTCTTCATCCTAATTTTAACTCACTTCCGTATAGTTGTTTTTCGGCAGCCAGAATATCACTGATAGAGCTCGGACTCAAACGATGGAACCAGTAATTCATTTCTGGGTTGACTTGGAGTACTCGATCACACAAAATCATGACTGTTAGCTCATACAGTTCTTATATACACACTATAAAAGTAATCAAACCGTTAAACACTTTATGGGTAGTTCCACAACTCCAGCATACATGCTATTATTATCTAACCAAATACAGTG
This sequence comes from Paragonimus skrjabini miyazakii, assembly GCA_014338405.1. Lineage (NCBI taxonomy): Eukaryota > Metazoa > Platyhelminthes > Trematoda > Plagiorchiida > Troglotrematidae > Paragonimus > Paragonimus skrjabini miyazakii. The sequence goes on from JTDE01000091.1 coordinate 158,974, forward strand.
TAGGGAAATGAACATTTTTATTGAGTCGCTTGTTTATATTGAACTAACGGAACAACTTTTAGATCTGACAAAAATATAACTACCTAAGTAATTACCCCATGCTGACATTTTTGCGGGTTCCATAGCAAGTCTGAGTCCTGTAAGCGTTTAGAAAAACATTTACATACCATGAACAGGCGTTTTTGGGAAAGCATATGTTGAGTCAATTCTGGCAGATGAAAAGACATCCCTACAATAAATAGACACTGTCAGCTAGATGACGTTAGTCCCACTTAGATAGACAGGAGTGTGATGTCAAACGACTGTGACAGAAAACAAAAGCGATGTTTATCAAGCGGAGATGACTCGACAAATTTGAAATTCAAAATATGCTGGCCGTAGATCCCTGTAAAAATAGGGGTATAATTGGACAATCCTCAAATTTGCTTGAATATAAAAAGTCCAGAGGACATCTACTGTTATCTGGAAAAATAAATCGTACTCAGGCGATGAAAACACGGCAACGCTGGGTCTCATGAACATGACCACTTAATGAACGCTGCAATACTGTTTCTTTTTCATGATCAAATACAATATATTTGTTGCTAGCAGCGATTCGTCTTCGGTGGGCATTCCATTAGAAAACTGTGTGTATTTGATGACGGCCAGGACACTCACATTTGATGCTAACATGGTATCATAAAAGAAGTATGTACTCTCAAAAGGTCTGCAATTATAAGCTACCAGAGACTGTCCGGGGAATAGTCACATCCAAGGAAGCGAGTGAACTGGCCGTAGCGGGTGGGGAGCAAGATCCAATGTCTTCTACCAACACTTCAGGGTGGGTTCTGACAGATAATGTATTAATAAATATGCTTGATGCAATAAAAATTTGCCTTCCACCCTGCAGTCTGCATGTGTTAGACTGACTTCATTTCATACTCGGTCCAAAAACAGATTAGAGAAATTTGTGCTGCATACCTTTTCAAGAAGCTCGCAAACATATGAGAACATACGACAGCACGACTGAGTTGAAGGCTATGTTACAAAACTATCAGTATACGTTGAACCCAGTTACTTTCGTAATAGCTTGCTAAAGTGCTACATAAAGTTTTCAAACAGAACCAAACGAATTGGCGAACTTCAGAGTGAAAACTTACAAAGCAGCCCTCTGTGATTTCCTGTAGGAATTTCTATAAAAATACAAACTGCTGTCTAGTGTGTATTACTGTGACTTCTATGACTGATGTGACCTGCTCGGAAGGACCGTGGCTACTGTTTAACACAGCCTAGTTTTGCATTCAACTGTTTCCTCTAAATTGAACTACGTCAATTCATTCTTTGGCTACACAAATGTTTCGACTGTTTAAGGGGTTCACAAGCAAGAATTCGATTCCAGATATCTGATTTACGTTTAGTCACACTGAGTGGTAGACTACTAATCGCCAATTTATATTCCGTGCATACATTACTCGTACGTATCTTTTTTAGTCAGTACAACCCCTAGATCCAAGACATAACCAATCAAGATGCATCGAACTCACATGAAACTCAACTTCTGCTACAGCGAGATTACAGATGACGTGGCTTCGTTTGGACTGAACCCACAGACTATTAACTACCACAAATCTAACAGAACGTAACTCTCCTAGGGAAGTTGTTGTTTGCCATTAGCAGTTCAAACCAAACATTGTGAGTTTGTTGTTCCGCGTAGCTCAGGCCCAGTTGACGAAAAAAATGAAAAAGGAATAACCCATGGTTTCGTGAGTGAGCAAAAGGTTGCCCAAAGCAATTGTTCAGAAAGCAGTCAGACAGTAACCAACTGAGCACAATGGGTGAGCATCGAAGGCTGATCTCAGAATTATGAAAATAACAGACAAATTGGCCATTTTGAAATAGAGGCGACAATCCTTAAACTCTCGGTACACTCTGAGACCTCCTGTCTGCTATGAACTAACAACTGCTTTCACGGAAGAAAATGTATGGTCTGGTCACATGCTACAGTTAAACAGAACGCATAGAAACACACGAATATAAGTAACGAATACCAAAAAACATTAAGACAGTACCCAAAAATTGGGACGTGATCAGTGATTCCCAAATCACTGATCGCAAGTTGGACACGGATCAGTAATTCGATTCGGAAAAAGTTGAGTAAGTTAGACAAGAGTCTAGAACTACAGCATCTGTCGCAACTTGCAAACATTTCCCGTAATGGTTATACTAGTGTTGTTGTATGACAGGCAGTTTTGTTGTGAGTAGTATACTACTCATAAGTAGTGTGTTACCCACAGGCAACGTTCAGGAAAAAAAAGGGCAAGCTGCGAACGCCAAGAAGACGGAGGACAAGAAGAAACTATTGAAATAGTGTGCACGCGCTACGGCAGAAGTTCCACCAAGACAAATGACAATGATGTATGTGAATGCATGTCTAACTTGCAAATGATTACACGCGTTTGTGGTTTGATTTTTGACGTGACCTATATGGGCATTTGTGCAATAAACGAATTTTCAGGCCAAGCGCCTTTGCGGTCACAACAGTGTGAAGTAGACGTCTTTGTCTTATACTCACAGGTCAGCGCATATCAATATAACCTTAGAAAATCAAGAGAATCTTGACATACATCGTGCCTTAAGACATGAGCAAAGAAGACAGCTTGTGATAGTTAAAATGTCCTGATTAATGAAGACGATCGATTTAAAATTTATGAGTTCTACATTCTTGTATCGTTTCGGGTTTTTATACTGATCAGCGAATTTTTGCGGTGGTTATATTTTGTTTCTGATGGCAATTGACCATGGTGAAATGTCTACTTGACTACTAGACTGTGTAGAATGTGTTTTTCCACTTAACGACAGATTATCGGTTGGCATTTGTTTTCATCGTCTCTCTCTCTCTCTATTTTGATCAAAACAACAATTAATTTACTTTTTCTTTGTTGGTTATAGATGTACAGTCAAATGACCTTGAGACAATATTCTATTGCATCATTGATTTTCATGTCCACAAGAATGTAACTGTTAATTAGGCATGATTTAATCTGTTGGAAATTTCCAGAGCCGAATCCAAACAGAACCAAACGTATATATTTCGCAAGTTTGTCCAGATGGTTCACATTCATAAACTTCCAAGCCATAATTTTATGCTTAACATAATATATATATATGAGAGAATTTTTAGGATATTTATGTGTCAACATTATTTAAAAAACATTATTGTAAAAGCAAATACTGTTCATCAGGCAGACTCTTCAAGCAGGACATTTATGGAAATATTTCTGGTCATTTTTACGAAGGCAGATGAGTGAAATTTACTTAGCTCTGGGTGATATCAGAAATAAGCTGGGTGGTAGTTAACATTATGAAAGTCCAGTTGAAAAATAATTGTTTCATATATATCGATAAAACAATAGAGTCAGAAACGATTTTCATGGATTTGATTCATAGTGTGGTGAACAGTTCCACAAACTCATATCAAGACGCAAAATATCGACTCTGAATACTTACATTCGCTGACAAAATGAAACTTGATCGTAGATGGAAAGGTAGATTGCAGAATCAACATGTATAAATTTATAGTGTTAGCATGAAAATCAACCAGTACATAATGAGTGATTTCGTTAATTAAATTTGGTCATTTTTAGATGGTCCTAAGTAAATTTTCTTTAAATCTTCTAAGAAACTATATACAGCTAGACAGTAATTGTATTTTTGTTCATAGGTGTTTTGTGGGCGTCAATCTGCACATACTCGGTAAGTTTGGATAAGGAACAATTATTAATAACCGAATCAAAATTCTAACTTCTGGTTGAATATTACATGAATTGCCAGTAGGCATGACGACATTCTCGAATGTCTTATGGTTAAAATGTACAGTTTTCTAATCTGCTAGGAACTCTGTCTGTATGCATACTACCTGCAACCGAGTTATTGGAGCTTGGTCTGCCTTCAGTACCATCAAATTTGTAAGTTGTTTGTCTGTTATCAATAAATAAGTGTATCAGTTATGAACAAGGTGGTTTTGAGTTAGTGGAAACGTGCTCATCAGTTTGAACAAACTCAATGCACGCCGTCTGAATTTCAGTTCGGCAATGTATAACATGCAGGCCTAATCAGACTAGGCGACCGAAATTAGTCAGACCAGAATGAAATGACATGCCCATCAGCACGGCAACAAAAACATTCGACCAGCGATCCTGGCCTAATCGAACGTTTGTCTTCTGCGGGGCCCGGACAACCATTCACTGACGAAATTCTACCGGAAGAACGTTCCCACAACCCATACCGATCAGGTATGTTCATCAGACTTCGAGTGTTTTCCAACCGTTTAGACTTGTTGCACTCTTGACGACAAACTTGTGGAGTATCCAAACAAACAGGGCAAGAGTAATCAGTTTGCCGTTGCTAACAGTGTACATGCACCCATTATTTATGCGTGTTTTCACCCAGTCCTGATTTTTCGATTTACAATATGTGAAACGACAAAGAAACGGGCAATACATGTCTCATATGTTTGATCGACAAGCCAGTTGCAACGCAATACGTTTGAAAACAGTAACCAGGCGAATAAGAAAAGCAGCCACTGAGTTTATTAACAATTATGTAATCTATGTTTCAGACTGTGAGTGTGATTGTTTGTGAGCTAGGACAGGTTAACAGATGACACCAAATTCTGAGTGCAAAGGTCGGGGTTGCTCAATCTGCGCGTTGGACTTTTAACAGTTGCACTGATTCAATCTAGCTTTATCATGATCCGTTTGCTGACCGGCGGTAACCAACAGATTAACCATGGATATGGAGAAGTGCATGCACGTGCATACACTAGAAATCAGTTGGATTCGAGAGCTTCGTAACTTTAGTGTGTGATCCACTCATCCCGAGCAATGTTCTGTTTCGTTCATGGATGTAAATGATTCGACGTTACGAGCCTGACTGCGATCGACTTCACTTTGAGGGCCACAGGATCAACATAATCATTAAGATGAGACGAAAGATGATAACGACTCATGAGTGCGTTGGAACATTGTCCTTAAAACACATTTCTAGCAGTGATAGTGCTTTCACAGATTTTCTAATAGCGCAACCATTCTCCTCATAGCTTCGATTCAGATTTCAATAAAGCAAACAACATCGAAGTGATAATCATAGGTCAGTCGTGATGGAGGTCACTTTAAGCTTTCGATCATAAGCAACCAAAGAGGAGCGCTGGTTTTGGATGCCTGGTACGTAAGTATCCAACCCTATACTTACATTTTGCAATTCATGTGATAACCAGAAAATATTCATAAAAATCAAATATAAGACCGACACAACTTCGATATAGTTCTATATTTGTTCTCATACAGCTTGTTGCTTAATAAGAAAAAACACAATTAGGCATTCCAGTTCGTCAAATTTACAGCTTCACGACTTGAAAGCGGTCGTACTTTAGTACATCACCGATTTCTGGTGTCGGCTGTATATAACAGTTTCGTTCACCCTGTAACCACTGACCTTAAAGTTGCTGGTCCCATTGCAGATTCGCGTTTAAATTGGACTCTAACTTTGCAAGCTATCCCGGTTGAACCTGCAGACGTGACGATTTGATTACGTCTGGTGTGATATCAGTATAATCAATGGTACCATAAATTTGTCTTAGGAGCACGGTAGCCGTAGGCGAACGCCCTGCCGTGCAAGAATGTAAACTGTCGACGAGGTGTGAAAGAAAAATAACTGTAATCGAGTGTATATGTTTGCTGTGAGTCAGTGTGCATGAGGCTGAGTTTATATCACCGATGAGAAATTAA
>JTDE01000091.1:171458-202377 GCA_014338405.1 Paragonimus skrjabini miyazakii
ACTTCCGGTTACAAGAAAGAACGTCTTGAGAGATGAAGCGTGCTTTGACAGGAAAGTCAGAGACGGATAAGCCATGATGGTTTACGTCATGGTTTCATGGACAAGTTTGCTTGAAATGAATAATCAGTATAGATAAAAAACGCTCATTTGAAGTCATTACCTTAAAAAACTTCGAAGTGTCATTTATAACTTCACTGAAGAGACTGTGGAACAATGCAGAAAAGGAACACACATCAGTGATCTGAATCAATCTCCGCCATACTACTTAGATGTTCTGGCTAGATTGTAAACTTGTAATGAACTTTACCGACAACAACAACAACAACACATTTGTTAAAGATGTTCACAGCAATGGTCAAATCCACATCTTTAGTCTGATACTCATCGATGTTCTGAGACAAGTTTAGTTCAACCTAAAACCGATTAACCATGATTGAACGGTCGAAAGCATGTTAAGACAACATACTGAAATCCAGAGGTCAAAAGGTGGTGCCATATGCGAACGTTTCCTTCGAAAAAACTCACAATAAAGAGGTTCCATGGTTTGTATACCCGCCAACCTGATTGATACTTCAGAAGTAGACCTCCCAGACTTCAGCATGTGATTTTCTTATTCATATATTGTGTCAATGTTTTCGACTCGGAATCTGTTCACACTTCAACGCATACCAGTTATTACGCATTCTTCAATGAATAAGCCCTTTGGTTCTATGTTCCGAAGGGCATTTTAATCAGGAAAGTCTTAATATGTGCAATTAGAGGAAAATGCGAAACTGAACCAGCAGTCGAAGCGCTAAATGGATCAATGTAAAGCTGATCAACACCAAAACTTGTTTTAGGAATGGTAAACGATGTATGATTAGCACCTACGTCGTTACATCTTCTGCAGATTGCATGAGGAGTGTAATTGTTTCACTTTTAATCAATCATTGTGCTAAAAGGCGAGACGAATCAGGTAATGTGTTGGGTAAGGGATAAAGGAAGAGACATTGGCACAAATAATGGTAAATGTTTTGATTTGTATTTAGGCCGGGTTGATGCTATAGACATAAACATTTGGGATTGAAGAAATTACAAGTTATTGCATTTTCATAGACTTTCTGGTAAGAAACATTCAAAAAAGAAGAATTGTACTCAAGTTTGGCTGTTGTTAAAACAGCTTGTCATGGCTGAGACTGGAACGACGGCCACACCTCGATGGGCCACTCGTGTTGGCCACAGCGCAATTAGTATAGCACTGGGCATGACTGAATCATCACATATGAACACTCAGGAGCATACGCTTCTACTACTCATCAGTAGTCAAAATATCGCTCAACCAAGTAATGATTTCTAGGGTTTCGACTTAAAAGGAAATCCCAGTCGTATGGTCATCACCTGGGGTTAACGGGACAATTAATTTGTCTCCCTACGAAGCCATCACGCAGTTAGAGAATTACTGGCAAACAAAAGTGGTTAACTGTTCATATATGATAATTCGTCTTGTTCAATGTGAGGTCGTTGATGCAGTGGTCAACATGGTTGCGTCATGAAAGCGTGGCCGGAGTTCTAGTCCCGGAAGTGGTAAGAATATGCAGTACTGACGAGTTGCTCTAATGAGAGCGAAGCTCGACTCTAGTGTTTCTGCAATTCGAAAGGAACCGACTGGAAAGTCTACGGGAATGCGATAACTGCGATCAATTATGAACGACGTTCAATTTTTATAAAAACCAAATTTCTCAACAACCCATCAGCATTCATTAGAAATTGCATGTTCTTAAATTGAGGTAGAACGAATTCAAGGGGGGTAGAACACAAAGTATCACGCATGTTCTGAGAATGAGAAGATATGTGTGATATATTTTTTTCTAATCCACTTAGCACATTACAGCCAGTGGGCGGTACGGATAACTAGGTCAACTGAGGAACTACTGTAGAATTGACCAAAAAAGACATTATAGACGGAACATAAATTCAGAGCTCCTCAAATTCGGTTAGACATTACTCAAGCAGGCGACATTATCAACCCTTGTATGAATGAAAATCTCAAAAATTTCAACCCATTTCAACTTGTGAATAGATTTTCCATAAACATTTGCTTGGGCAGATATCAAAGAACTGCTGACAGTTTGCTTTCTTACCTGAAGGACAAAAGGCAGTTCGGTTTGGTTCTGTATATGACAAAGGGTGCATTTAAGTCTAATTGGGTTGTCGTGGAAAATCGTCTTGATGGTCGTGAACAGAGAGTGTTGTTGACTGTCGGGCTCTAAGACGATATCATCTGCACGTTAATAGCAACACTATCCCTTGTAATGGTCACAAAACCCACTCCGAATTAATAGGCAGAAGGAAAACAAGCGAAATCTTAAGAAAACCAAAACTTCTGATGAATAGGAAGGACATTTTGGCGCTTTAGAGTGTTAATTTGAGATGACTTGAAAAACAGAAACTGAATATCACACTTCCACAAGTGAACAAGAATGATTATTCACTTGTTACAAGTATGAAATTAACTTGAGGCAGGTACGTAGTTTGTATGTTTATTATGCTCAAACCACAAAATAAACGGAACGTACCGGAAAGACCACGATGAAACTTGATGGACTGTTTGCAAAATCATATTGAGATGTAAAGTGATCACATCGCAGTGCCGTGCGTAAGTAGGTTTTTAAGACTTGTTCACGTCCCAAATCCATGTTGTGTAATCGTTGGTTGTTTCTCAGCTTCAAAAGCATATGTGAACACCGTGTGTGTCAGCACAAACACTGTATTGCTTCCAAAGTTTACAGTCAGAACACGATAGATGCTGCGATGTGCAGAATGTAACTCTGCAGAACAGGAACCACTCGCTCGGATTATCAACACTGGACAACTACATAATAATGCTTGGATATTTCGATAAGAACACAGTACATTACAGCAATTAAAAGTACATATGTTGTCTTATGGACCAAAGAAAATGTAGCAACCCAAGACGTAGAAACATCGAGAAACGACCGGAAAAATTAAACGGGCATATCAAAGGATTGCAGTCAAGGGTAAGTCGACTGATATACACGAGCTGGAATATCATAAGCTTTAGCGTACTACAATACGTCCTGTCGAATACCAATGCCTTAGTCAAAGTACACACAATCGTAATACGTTGTGTGGAATTTCATGTAGAGTTAACGTTTCTTCTTTTATACCATCCACTGGAATACATGCACTTAAAATGATTTTGTCTCTATCAGATTGTTCCGTTGAGCCAATGGGATTGCTTATCCAGTATCCTACAACAAATAAGGTATATTACCAGAAAGCTCAAGCTGTGACGCATAAGATCTTGTAAATGTTATCAGGTTATTGCCCACAAATTGTCACTCAGCACTCTATTAAATGGCGTGGATGCTCCTGGCTTCCTCATCATCATCGGCTTTATCATTGACCACAGTCAGTAGAAGAGTAGATTCATGAAAACCGATAAACTTTCGTTATCAGACAGGTCCGACATTTTCTGTCTACAGCAAGACGTTAACTATACCATGAGCCTGTCTTGGAAAATTACAAACAATCAAGTCAACCGGCTGAGGCAAGTAACTAAAACTTAGTATACTTATTTAACATAAATCATCATCTATTTATTTAATAACAAGTTTCTGTCCGTTTGTTTTAGTTTTGCAGCACAATTCCTCGCTCGACGTAATTAGAAATAACTTGTGATGTACTTCTCGATATACAGTAATTGTGCCAACATAATGCACATAGTAATATAATCACATACTATTTGCCAACAGTTGTCGGTTTTGTTAACAATGCTCAACGTTCTTTACTAACACATCCATCCATATTCACGAAACACCATAACTGTGACCGATTCTGATTGTAGACTCATCTGTGATTGAAACGGGATGCTCATTCTCAGACCCGGCTTAATACTTTGTACTATTCACATCCAGTCTTGATTGATGTGCGCTGTCATGTTCTGAAGGTCAAAGCAAATAAATAAAACAAACATATCTACAAAGTTGTCAATTGCTCCATGTGCAGGCAATCAGTTTTCCTTAATAGATGCGATAGAATTTACTGCATATCTGTAACAGACCTGTTTGATTCCGCATTTTGTGTCATTAACCCAAATACTTTTTTCCCATCTACTGACCTGAGTTAATAGGACGGAGAAACAAGTGACAGTCTGATCAATCGGAAATATATAATCTGTTATGTAGGGACACAAGATGAACATGTGAATGCTCGACCCATATGTCCTTGTCACCGAATACTGGTGACACAGTTAGATGGTGTATGCGATCTAAAAGCGCAGAAAACTGTTTAGATAGCCTGCAATCATTACCTGTTAGAAACCACCCAATTATTGTGAAAAGCAGTCCAATAAAGAAAGACCCTTACTATCCAATTTGCCAGGCTGCCACACACTTGCTGGCGTTTAGAAACCAGAATTCCACTCCACAACACAGCGAAGTTTCTATTTAAGCGTCGTGCGTACTTCTGCCAGTTTTTGATTGTTTAGTCAATTTGTCGTGGAACTTCGCTGGTCGTTTCTGGTTTGATGAATTGCGTTTCTTAGTGACGACTCGTTCGATTTCTCGTGTTCACCGTGTTCCGTCCGCTGTGGTATTTAAACATCTTCTAACGCCATGTTGGAATAACCGCTTGTTCAACCATGTCATTTATAACATCGTGACAGGTGTCTGAATTGTCAATAGTGCCAGACTCAGACAATCCAATGTAATAGTGTGCTGTCGTCGGTGGTCTATTTAAGCATTCTTTCTATTCCGCTTGAAATCAGCTGCATTGATGGTCGACCGGCGTTGTCGGTTTTTTTTACATCCAAACTATTTGCTGGTGCTTCAACCTCGAATTCATCAGTGGGAGTTAACGGTCTCATTTATCCACCTTTACTTGAAGTTGTATATTAATTATTCCGTTTTCGATTACGTTTTTATCACAGATGACATGCTTATCTGCGACTGTCTGTTGATATGCATCGGCTCATACTTCATCAGAAATGACTGACACGTCGGTGTTTTTTGTTTATATGGCACATACATATGAAATTTGCTTCATGTTGTAAGCGGTTCCATAACAACTTCACTGTGCTCACACAGATTAGTATCAGTGAAAGCCAAGAATGACTTTGTTTGAATGACGGAGATTTTGAAATATTTAGCTCTACTTATATTGTGGGAAGGTGATCATTACCAACAACCTGTAATAGCCAGTGAGTACAGCTGAGACATGAATCACCAACTTACGTGGCTGGGAAACTGATTGTTGCTAGCACCGTTAATTTCACTTGACAACTTTTGGTACCCACTAAGAATATCTCACACAAAAAAACAATTAAAACAGCTATTGCGAGAAACAACAACTCTTATAGATAAAACAGAACATGACATTTGTTCGACGTTACGAGGAATATTATTGGTAAACAGCAACCGTTTGATGCCGGTCAAAATATTGCTCACACGTCCGAGCATTGTCTTTGTTGGTTGTGTTACCTGTACTCACTCACTGAAAGCCGAATAGACTAGGGCTGTAAGATGCCCAATAATTACCCGTTCCCAGGTCGTCATCCTAAATGAACTCATTACAGTTACAGGCCGATTGTAAAGTTGTTTTGAATGTTAAAGGATTGTGTCTGGACAAGTATGTTGAGAAACGGAAATTAATTGGAGCATCACTTAATAAAAATCGCTGGAGATCAAAGCGTGTAGCTAACCATGAGTTTCTTTGTTTGACTTCTGAGGTGTTCGACATGCAGCATACTGCAGCTAATTTTTGTGATCTGGACATGATCCTGCAGATTCGTCCCTCGGACGACGACTCCACAAATATTGTGACTATCAATCCACCGAGGCGCTCCCTTGGTTTTGAGCAGGTGATAACTGTGCGATCATCTAGAAAGAACGTCTCCTTGTCTGCTTTGGATCATTCAAAAGGGGTACGTCAGATACCATAAGGCCCTTTGAGTGCAAAAGGAAGCATTTTCGGTGAGCCAACCTACAAGGTAAAAATCCAATCGATTACAATTTATAACACAAAGTAAACCGGATGTAAACCACACTCGAAAAACACGGCTTTTACTTGAGACCTGCCGGGATTGAATTCCATATGACCAGATAACGATTACCAAATTTTACGACAAGATAGAGCAACTAAGTATAAATAAAAAGATACGTATGAAACAAACAAAATTAAACAGCGCGGACAGACCACTTAAATATGCAATAAAACTTACGTTATAAGCTTAGGTTGTCAGCCTTATGGGAATTTAGGCCACTGGGCTGCAATCACTAGAAAAGGTCGGTAGAATGCATGGGGATGTATTTATCTACGTTAATTTTGGTTAATATCACACATCCATACGTATTTTCTCTTCTACAATGGCGTTTGTCTGCATACACGATCCGTTCAATTTAGGATATCTTTGTGTTACCTTGTAACAAGCCCTTTGAGATGAGTTACCTCAGTCTTGTTTGGACAGTGCTCAACACTCACCAAACGTGTTTGTAATGGTTAGATTATGCTGTCCATTGACCGTTCACTCTTATGATTCTCAACAAGTTCACGACGGTGGCTGATAATCGGAGTTGTCTTTGACAACACAAAGCCTAGACAAAACACTTCAAAGATTCAAAGCGTAAAGATCCATTAGAACTCGCTAGCTTTCTGTAAGCAGTAACCACGATCAAAAGTTACTATGCTGACCAGGTTAGTGTTGTGTCTGAAGAAGCTTGGATTGTTGCGGCAGGCTGTTCACGGTCTTTTGATCCATAGGATCATGACGGTTTAGTAGGCCACCAAATTATTTGCACCTGGGCTTGACGAGATCCTCTGTTTGGGTACACGAACAGCTCGTGTCCACGTCAACCAATGCTTTGTTAGACTGAATGGATGGGCCAAACTTCATTTCCAGAGAATTACAGAACTCTTTGTGTTGTTGGCGATCGACATAGTCCTGCATTCGCTCACCTTGCTTTTTCCACCAGTCGTTTTTGGTACCGTAAAAACGTTCAGTGAGTTGACGGCGAGTACCCCGGAATATCACCCTTTTGTCTGCATTGCCCGGATTTACTGTGGAAACGACAGACGTTGGAATCTTCTCTCTTATAGTTGCGTTGTTGTCGTCCCACCACTCCGAACGTTTCAGGCGCTCGATACCGATCACCTCGATGACTGCTACCGTGTTCTGTTCCTCGGGACGCTGCCACATCTCCTCAGGGGTAGAGGATATAGGATAATCTTTCAGACGAGTGACAACGGAACGTTGAAAAACAGCCATTGTCTGAAAGTTCTCCAGTCGTTTAATGTCGACATGCTGTCATTGTCTGAATGGGCAACCCTGCAACCATCGATAAACAATTTGGTTCTGAGCAACTTATGATCGGTGCTACATTCAGCAACGCACATCACGCGTGTGAAGCGCATTTCACGAATGTCATTGTCATTCACATCGACATATATGACTGAAGGATGAGTTAATGACTCAATTCCGTTTTTAATTTAAAGGAAGAAATCCCACTTCTTTCATTATACGGACCGCTTGAAAATTCAGAACTCTTACAAAGCCAACATTTCGCAAGCTGACCTCAGGGTATTTAAGTGATGGCCAGAGTAGATATATCTTCTAGAAACTGATGGTAAGTCTCTATAAATGTTCTTCAGTCGAAATTGTGGTGGCATCTTTGCAACATTCAATGTGCATGCACATGTATATGTTCTAAGGATACGCCTCGAAAAAACCCTGGTATATCACAATCAGACAACACGTTTCTCACACAACATTACGAACAAGCTGTTAAAAACAAAATCACTGTAACGAAGAGGTTGAAAAGGAAAATCTATCGTACTAAACCTATCATGGAATGAAAATCAAGCATTTGCTAAAATTTTGTTACTCCGGTTTATTCTGACCCTAAGATGAACATTAGTGTATTGAAGCTTGCGCCGTAGGCTACGACAAAACCCCAGAACGTCTTCTAACAGATTTGCCTTGAACTAGCAATCTTTCGTCCACTAGAGTATCATATATTTTGCAAAGAATTTATTCCTACCATCTTCAATTCTCATAGGATTAACAAAAAGTTATTCACTCTCAAAAATTCAACCAAGTAACTGAAATCCAGTGTAAAGGGGCAAAAAACTAAGAGCTCAGCTGTTTGATAGAAAATATATTATCTGCCACATGGTTTTGTCTTTTGAATCAACTTAACGTTATTCATTAGCATTTCTTCTTGCAACATGTATTCTAAGACTCGATTAGATTCTCATCTGCTTGACAGAATTCGGTCAGGAACAATAGTAATTTTCTTTCTTCTGTGTTGAATTACTCTCAACTTCATAACAAGTCATTATATAGAGCTGCTAAGCCAGGTTTCCATGATTTTCTTTCGGGAAAACTGGTACCTGCAAGTCATCACCATCTTATTGACCAGGAAACTTGGGATGTCATCCTTACATCTGTATATGAATCACTGAAGCAATGAAGTTATCAACACGATTTTGTCTGACTGTCATGGTCAGTATAGTTGAAACCCTGTCGTGGATGTTTAAAAATAGAGAAAACGCACTACATTTTGCTATTGCTGACAACGCTGTTAGTTCAGCTGTCTGGCTGGTGGTGTTAGCCACTTACACGTTGGATTATGTGCCATAAAAGTTGTGACTAATGGTCAGTTTATTCATCCAATGTTAGTGAGTAGATTCGATCTACATAGTCGAGAGATCAATGGGGACGTCATACGTCCACCAAAAACGTCCTCATAGCTATTGCAGCTTTTACTGTGATCACCCGGGTAATCTGTTCCTAATTACGTCATCATACAAGGTTTCGTGAATATATAGCTCACACTGCACTAACAAATGGTTGTCGAGCCGTGATCATTGGGATGAATCACGCGGTACTCGAACCAGGGTAGTTTTGCATTGCTATCGTTTTCCTGGTCTTTCCCATAAAAAGTCCTGTAATCAATCGTTTTCAAGACGAAATATCTTCGAAATATGTAAATACTCAACTAATAATGACCTGGTTAAAGTTGAGTAGTAAGTGTTAGGGCGCCCACCCTGGTACCGTCCCAAGGCGCCTCCGCCGTGAGAAAGGAAAAAACGATTGACTTTGTTATAGTTGGCGGACCTGCTCAGAGCGGCCGAGAGAATGGCCTTGGCTATTTTTTACCCGTCAGACTTTCTGACTCCGTTGTGCACGTTAGTGACCCTAACTATTTTTTTCCGGTAACTGTCCCTCTCTTTTTATGATTTGGGATTGTCCTTATGGCCACTGCGCACCCTATAAGTCCTTTGTCCTTGTCGCCTTGGTCACAGACGTTTTGGGGCGGAACAAGCTATTTTTTTCTGTAAGCGTCTTTTGGCTTGTTTTGGGAGTGGATACGGGAACAGTCGCAGTACTTCTCGGGACCGATATTTCCGTGTGAATTATTAACGGGAAGATAATCCGAATTCTGTCAAGTGTATTACGATAGCAAGGACGAACCAGCCTATCGTTGAGGAGGGTTTACGACAGTAAGTTATACTGATTTGGTAATTGAACGAACAGTGCGATGATCCTTCACGTTTCACATAACTATGCTCACGGTTCTAGCAAATATTTGCTAGAATTGAAACAACTTGAATAGAAAGAAAACCTGTTTTTGAATGCAAGCTGTAAACATTTTTTAATTCCAAGACAATTACGTTCAAGCTTTGTCATAGGATACGTTTAATCATGCGTTTAACTTCATATGCTTATTCCTAACCAGGTGATGTTCTCTTATGTTGATGTATTCTGTCACGTGTTTCCAGTAAATAGTTTACTGCCATCCCACATACAGGAAAGCGTAAATGTGGTTCTTCTCTTTCACGGCGTTTGTATTTCGTTTCACTGGATTGATATGAGTATGACACAGTTAGTATAAAGCCACTTCACGTGATCCATCTGCACAGACTTACTTGGCTGTTGTGCATCAGCGAACCGGCTTGAGTACTATTGATCTTTATAAAACGGGAATACAGTTAAAACAGTTTTATTCAGCAGTTCAAGTTGGTCAAATGAGAGACGTCTTTATTGAGGCTTTTTAAGTTATGGTGAGAATGCACCCATTTTCAGTAATTGTATAACGGTTTGAGTCACTGACCTCAGGTAAAATTGAACTCAACCGATTTTGAATATGATTAAGCTATTTGAGTCATTCTGCGAAACGTTGTGACTTTCTCGGGTATTTTCTACCGATATATGTTGCTCAGCTGGCACGAATATATTAAGGTTGAACGTGTTCTCGACTTTCCTCTAACCAAAGGTCTACAGAGAGAACAGAAAAGGTATACTAACTATATAACATAACCTTGACTGTATGAGTGGCAGGTGAACTAAATTTCTACTAGATCTTTCATCTGCACTAAACGGGACCGTTTGTATAGAAGACATTTGTTAACATTTGGTAAAATTCCCATTCGTCGATCTGGTAATAGCGTTCACAACTAAAGATCTGATAAGGAGTTCTGCAACTCCAAAATCTGTGATTTACCAGAAGCGAATTATGTCGGGTCCCTTCGATTTCACCATGAGCCGAACTGATATATAAAAACAGTTCTTAAACTGCTAACCCAGTGAAGTGCATCCGAGTCGGATGAAATTCCACTCTAACATTTCGCTGAATATGCAACTAATCTACGCATTCGGTGGTACATACAATAGAAGAAAATAGTTATTCCACACAATGGAACTTGAAAGTACAAATGCTGAAACAAGTCTTCCCTGAGTTGTACTTCTGAAAACAAACGAGAAGTTCTATATTGTACACATTTTGTTGGAACAGTTTTCATCCTATCCTATGAGCGCATATTATAGGAAAATGGAGCCTTATCGGGAGTATCCTGTCTACACATGGAAAAATTCACAAGCCTGACCGAAACGGTGGACGGAATGCTAGTACCGTGATTTGTCTCGAGCACGTGATCAGGTGTGGCCAAATTCACTTGAACATGCACCGTGCGATATGCTTGTTACAGCATGTCTTTTCTTGTAAAGTTACATGCAAACACATGCAGATGGTTATATTTTGTCTTCAAGAAGTTGAGAAATTGTTCAACTGTACAAGTATTCTCTCACCTTCAATAGTCGGTCCACTGCAGTCTTCTGATAAACATTTTAGTCGATAACTGACGTGCTGTACTTATCTATTTGGTTTATTCAGTCTTCTTGGTGTTCGGTAAACACGACAACGCTGTGTGGTGATGATTCCCTGGGTACATAAATGCTTTCTGGACATTATGCTACAATGTGATATCATAACTTTTTACAAGGAAACTGGATTTGTCATATCAGAACTTGAGCGATAAACACTAACCACTAGTTGTACTGCACAACAGTAACGCATCTCGGCTTTTTGAGCACTCAGCTATCGAACTGTCTTGTCCGTCAGACTAAACATCACAGCCAATTTCACCCCGGTCACTACCTTTGAGTGATACATTTAGTTGGTATCGCTTGTTCAACGCGTTTCGTCAAGATTCTGATGTTGATGATTTTGTGCCTATCGCCTACAAGAATTTATAACCCCGCTTTTCAATGAGAAGCTTTCTGCCGTGGAGTGTGTTTAATCGCAGTGGATTTACTGTGCACAGGTTATGTTCACCAGATGTACATCAGTAGCATCTATTAATTTATCTTACTTGCTCAAGTAGGCCGGTAGTTCAATTAAACGCTGTTTTATTTTGAAGGCCGATTGTATTTTTTTAATCACCTCGAAGTTTGATAAATTCTGCAATAAACTTCTCTGATTTATCTTTTAACCGCCATAACATGCCCAACAGAAGTGCAGACAATTTCCTAACCCCTGACCTATGCCAAATTCTGCTTGTAAATCACGAATTCCTTCTCACACCCCTTGTCGACTTTCCGAAAAAAACATAATATAACTTCAAATTTAAAGGATCGGTCAGTTATTGATTGATCACATTCACCTAAGCCTTCCGGCTAGCCCACTTCAAAGGGAAACGCTAGACTCGAGTTTCGCTCTTATTAGAGCTCATCAGAAGTGCATATCTATGTCCGGGTCGGAGTCTGTACTCTGACCCTTATGCATGTGAGATTAGCATGTTTACCACAACGCCAGCAACCTCACAATACTGTGTTACCCGAGAGGCTCATTTGAATGCTAAGGCTGCGATCGAGTGTGGATGGTGTTCAGTTTTGAAATAAACGGCATTGTTCATTCATTGCGCATCGGACACGGCTGGTGGATGCACCTAGTTAGTTACCAACCGACACACATTATCCTGCTCATGTTTTGGGATAACTGAACGGTACATGGTGCCATCGAGCGAATATTTGCTTCTACACTACAAACAGACTACAAGTCTAGGGCTTTTCTCACGTCAGACCCGTAAGCTTCCACTATATCAAGTGGTGATTCACAACAGTCAAAATCCTTCTTGCTCCGCTATCTGAATTTCGATGAGTTCTATCATTATGTTATGCAATTCTGTTATTTCCATATGTTCGCCATAGTGCTACTTACATATCGTTTATGTATATTCTGACGGCGTGTGAACTTAAAACATCACGTGTGCAACAGTTGAAGAAAATGGCTAATAGGACGTCTAAATATGACGATTCACTCGTGCTTCGTGTGAGGTCAGTGATGTGGTAGTGAGCAAGGTTATTTTTACAAAGGCGTGGTTAGAGTCCCAATCCCGACCGTGGCAAAGATATGCACTACCGAAGAGCTCGAACAGGAGCGAAACTCCAGTCTAGTGTTTCCTTTCGAAATAGGCTAACAGGAAAGTCTATCTGAGTGCAAAGATTGCCATCAATTTTGAGTGCTTTTCAACCCAGAAATAACTAATAATGTCACTGATTCGTTACAGCTCAGTAGCATCACAAACCGAATATAATAAGCAGCAATCAATCCGTCGCTTACTGTAGGTGAAAACTTGTTCGGTTCACCGCTTATCCAAACCGTATCAGAAAACCCAGTCAACTTAGTATCGGGCCAATGTGACAGCTTTTCAAGCTGAGGCACTGCTACATATCCCACTGTCCGTAAAGTTATTTGTCCAGTTTGTAGTAAACCACGCGTTATTGCTGTAAGTTAGTGGTGGATCTTGATTCGCTCAATATTGATAGATTTTCTCCAAATAACACACACAAGAGGTTTTTAGTCAAGTGCGAGTCCTGAGGCTATTCATGTATATGAGTAACTCACAACTATGGACTCAACGAAACCAGCGCCAAATAATCCTCTCCCACAAAACACAAAACCTTCAATAATGAGCAGCTTGTCACCACAAAGTTAATAAAAACGGAACATTTTTTATTCAGTCAAACGCATTATATGTACCCGGAAATAAATATTCTGCTGATGAAATACGTCAAGAAATGAAAATGAATTTATGCAAGTGAAATGGATATTAGAAAATTTCGGTTTTCTAGATTTCATTCACACTTCGAATGTTAATACTGTTGCCGATAAGATGAGCAGAAAATAAAGATTAACACAATAGTAGCCACATTCAACCATTCTACACACTTCTTTCCAGTTTTTGTAAACCAGCGATGGAACAGTGAATGTCTTCAACTAGGCAACTAATAAAAACTTGAAATGCATCTGAATGCATATCACCTTTTACTGCGGTCAAGGTTAAACAAGGAAGAGAAGGTAGATATATTGCGTTTGTATGCCCAAAGTTTAGCGCATTTGAGCTAAACGATATATTTTACGAAAATACACTACCACCAGTAAGCATGCCATTTGGTATGAGTTGGCTAGTTTCTAACTGGACAGTAACAGATTTGCAAATTTATGGTTCTGAATATTCGTTCATCAATTTCCATTTGCGGAACACTTGACGAATTGATATGCATTGTGTAAGAATGGCAGAAGGGTGATTCTCGTTGGCATGCAGGTATCACACTACTCACAGAATCCACTAATAGGTTGTTACACCATGTGTACTTCAGTTTACCTAGCCTTTGGTTAACTACTGCATATCATTGATTGGAATGTTCACTTAAATAATACCCAGGTTGCTCATCATCTCCATAACAAAACAGTTGTATACTTAAATAAACATGACAATGACATCTATTAGAGATCAATTTATATCTTGTTAGTAGATAGAAGTGAGATGTTAATCTAACACAGCTGCTTGCTTTTGCACCAGAAATGTCATATGAAGTAAAATGTAAGATTCCATGTTCACGTGATATGAAATGGTACCAACGAAAAGCGTTGTTGGCAAGCGGCACTATTACACTGAAATCAGACGCTTTTAAAAAGTATGAAATAAATAAATCTAGATTTTTTCCTACGAAACTAGCAATGGGAACTAGAAATAACTGTTGTATGATGCACATTTCTGAAGCCTTTCAAGGTTGGCTATGATTGGTTCAAATGTTGCATACAAAAACAAGAGTATCGTGGCCAGATTTGCCCCACGATTTCTAATGAACAGAGTAGAATATAAACAGTTGAGATAAATATTTCCTCTCCAAACTGTTGTCGAATGTTTTGTTTTTGTTTGCGTTGAAACGATTCCGTTCAAAGAGAGAAACAACCGTGTGATCTTCTGACTAATCGGTCTGAACAGTCAAAATATACGACCACTAACATCTCACACATTTTTGGTGCTCTTTGACTAACTGTAAACAATCTTACTGGAGTTGAACAGGCTAGTTTCTACTGCTCATTTTGCAGGAACCTATAAATCCCATTAGATAAATGTGATAGCAGCTAGTTGGTTCAGACCACTTTTATATAAATGCATTCCCCCCTAGCGTTTAGGTACCTCGACAGTCATTGCTGAACAGCACTCATTCTTTGAAAAATCATTATTTGCCAAAGATTGCCACTTCTTTTACCCCACAGCATGGTAAGACACTGCACCCTGGGTGTTTCCCAGGGTCAGGCCAATAATAATCAACAATATTAGTGTGAATTTGCTTTGAAAACAACAGTCTTTTTGTTGTGGGGCTACACTGACTTCTGCATATGGTATATCGGAAAGCCAGAGCATTTTCGATGTAAACGATTGTTGGTAAATTTTTTTCTTTTATCCTTACTGTTCATACCGTTTATTTGTACGATACAGAAAAGCACATTCATTCATCCTGTATGAACAGAAATGTATGCATACATTAATCTAAATACCAACGTCTATATTCTGTGTTTAGATGATCGCCAAACCACAAAATGAAGAATACTCGCAGTTGTTCGCAGCCTTTGCACTCAGATAGACTTTCCAATCAGCCTGTTTCAAAAAGAATTACTAGACTTAAATTTCGCTCTTGTTAGGGCTAGTCAGTAGTGCATATGCTTACCACGGTCGAGGTTAAAACTTCAGCCAGGCTTCCATGAGGCGACCGTGTTGATCACAACGAGATTGGTATTACATCGGACACGATTGGACCATTATGTGTAAACGTTCAACCACATTCACCTACAAGTAATACTCTAATTACCCGATGGATTTGGCAGAGGGCAGTTAAGCTCCTGCTGACTCTAGTTTATGATCTGGAGACAGCGACTTCCGTACAAGCTGGATTCACAGAAATTATCAACTTGTTGAGCAATATTTTGATTACTAGTAAATATTTTTGAGTACCACTCAACATTGTTCGTTGACTCGTTTATCATTCGGCCAAGAACTAAACAGAAATTCGTTTACTTTGTTTACAGTTAGTGTGAATTATGCGCTACACTTTCAAATTGCAAAGCCATAATCTCCCCGTGTCAAGTATATATCGGTTAACTCGTGACATCTGCAAATATGCATTTTGTTCGTTCAACCATGTATTATCCCTCACCGTATCATGCCAGAATGCATCTTAAAAGCTGCTGCTAGGCAGATTTACTGTGTCACATGCATACTTGAATGTAGTTAACTCAAAATAGCTTTACTGTTCACATGAGGTATCACCTCACAAAAGAGTTCTCCCACGAATAAACGGGACTAAATTACGCACCCAAACAACCGTCAGTGAAACGTTACCAGTTGGAAAAGTAATACATTAATTTTGCTGAAGTTTCGCCCTCACAGTAACCCAGGATTCAATACTCGCACTTGGGAGACTATCCAATAACATAGCACAGTATGAACCGATATTCCCTTCTGTGCTAAAGTTACTACGATGCAACATCACAAGGACGGCGTTAATAAGTCTGACTGTTGCTAGAAGCTTGTTTCGTGAATAGATGACTAATGTCAAAAAAAGTCCGATTTAATCTAAGATAGTTTACACTTTAGTGAACCTGTCACGGATTCGTTAAATAAATAATCTGGTTCACATACCTGAACGAACTGGACAATGTCGTTCCCAGCGTGCAGTTCACACACATACATTGTTGAACCAGACATGGCCTAACTAACAGTAGAAACTGATGATTTCGGACCTGATCTAAGCAAGTGCACAGTTTTTACTTTCAGTCGTCTGTCATTTTCGCTAAGCGTATCCCACTCAATAGCTGACTGATTGTCACATGAGTTCCCCATGTCTGTCACCGATCAGCCTAACTAGACAAAATATGCTTAAAAAGTACGATATAATCATTATGATTTAGTTCTGTTAAGGACGAGATTAACGGGGACTGCTATGAGATGTTTTCACTGGGCTTTCTGTGTGGCATTAGTAGGTCAAAACACTACCTTCTTGGGGCGACTGTCAGAAGTAAACGTATTTGTAGCAAGTAACTGCAATTCGAACCACTGGCAGTCAGAATGAGAGGAACCTGCACACATGTAGATGAAAACACCATCAACTTGTGTGGTTAGAACTTGGATGACATCATTCAATCTCACATTTTCGAAGTTCCACAGGAGTTATTTTCTTTCATTCTCCGAAGGATGAATGTCGATCGATCGATCTAAATAACTATCTCAGATGCAATCGTTAGTTATTGACAGGTAGCCAACCAGAACAAATTACTTTATTAATTCTACATTAATGGATAATTAATCAACGCATTTTTGTGTATGATTCCAACGATATCTGGATCCAGTCTGCTAACAAGCACTATTTGTCTATTTAATGTTTTATCCAACAAAGCTGATCCTTGGAGCTGATCTCAGTAATCTACCCTGTCAACTTATGTGTATAGAGATTACAGGGCTCTCGCAGTGGTCAAATACACTTACCGGTAAAAGTACTCAGAAAACTATACTTAGATACGTAAATGCACATATGCGTACATTTACAGTATAAAAGAGTATATATGAAAGTAGACTTATGCTGTAAACAAATATACATATGTAATCATCTTCCTGCTTTGACTGTGTCATTATTGGTCTCATTACCTGTTTACTGTTCTCTTAATATTGGCTCATTTTTTGATTAGCGCTGTATTCAGTTTCGCTCCCCAGCTAGTTCTGTCGAATTAGTCACTCGTCATGGTTTGCGGTCAAAATCGAACACTGTAGTGTAGAATCGACCCTTTTCCATCCCCTTACGTTTGTGGGCATTAGGCACACACACACACTGTCCAAAATGTCTTCTTTAAAGAGTTTGTTCCGCTCAGTTTGTATCAACTGCTTGTCCAACACAGAAGAATTGAGTAGTGTTCTTTAGTTTAGCTATTATGCACGAAAGTGTAATGCGATCGGTTCTGACCTTATTTATATTCCACATTTATAGTATGCACTATACTCCATCCTTTACACTTAGTAGGTATGTTTATCGAAAAGCCATATGAAGTGGGCAGTACCTACAATTCTCTTCATTCGCGCCCGTGGCTTACAAACGTAGTTCGGTGAGAACCGCTTTTCATCGAGCAAGGAAAATATGCACAGCCGATCATCTAAATGCTGAAGAGAAGCTCTTGAAGAGTGTTCTGCTGGCGAATGGATATCCGGCCAAATTTACTGAAATTCATTGCAAAGACCGAGTGGCTACCCCTCAACCACAGTCAGTGCTGAAGTAGCAGGTTTTTATCACTCTACCTTACACAGATAACCACAATATCACCAATGTAGGTCGAAAGTTGAAGTCACCCATTGATCGCGCAGATCCCGCAGCGGAATTGCACCGGTTGCTTTCCACCCGCAGGATGAATCTCCATTGCCCTGATCGTTCTTTCTCGAAAAACTCTGCCTCTCATGTTATCTACCAGTTCACTTGCAGTTGCG
Source organism: Paragonimus skrjabini miyazakii (assembly GCA_014338405.1). Taxonomy (NCBI): domain Eukaryota; kingdom Metazoa; phylum Platyhelminthes; class Trematoda; order Plagiorchiida; family Troglotrematidae; genus Paragonimus; species Paragonimus skrjabini miyazakii. The sequence goes on from JTDE01000091.1 coordinate 189,558, forward strand.
GTGACTCATATTTTGGCAGAACGGACCGTAAGTTACGAAAAAGGAAGGCGGAGCACATCCCAAAGTGGCTAGTGAAAACAGTGACTCAACACGGGTCAGTATGCCAACATTCGAACAGAAATCCGGCGTCTTCGATCGCGAAATATTTAATCGCAAAAGGTTATGTGGTTGACCCCATCACTTCTTTCATGGCAACCCCAGGCTGTTGGCAGACTCGGAGACATTGTTGATCAAGCGTCACGCACCGGTCCTTTGTTAGCAAAAGGTGCTGATGCAACCAGTTTCGTTATCGTGGCAGTGAACCCTGACTGCTCTCATGTAATGTTTCGTTCATTTCATTGTTTTATCCCCATGCACTTGACCTATAAAACCGAACGTTTTATGTAATCGACTGATGAGAACAATGAAATGCTTGTATCTCGCAATGTATGTCTTCTTGCCGTGTTAATGAACTGGATTAAGAGAATTCAATTTACTGTCTGTGTTAGTTGGAGTAGTGTTGTTTCCGTCTTAACAATGGGCTGATGAAATTCTTCAGAATCACAGAGAGAGGTGTTGCTGGGGCTTACATACTGCAAGTTGCTGGAAATGTACATTACTCAAGCACCTAAATACAAATGTTGGGTATCTGTCGACATCTAATTATAGGAGTTCGTTTGCAATAGACTTGTCTGTTTGTTAAATTCTCCGTTTATAACAGAGATGTATTGGATACGTTCCTAGAGAGCTCTCAACGAACAGAGCCTAAACGCTGTGTTTCGCCTAGCCCAAGAACGGTTCCTCAAACTGAAAACAAGACTGGACCAAAATACTTACACGGTACTGTTAAGAAAACGTATAAATAGCTGTAATCAGCAAACTTAAGTGGTTTAGGATGATGGTCTCGTTCAATAAAATCACTGGATTTCGTGCGAAGATGGCATGGTCAGAGGTGAACCGTCGCATGAGTAGGCCCGGTAGTAAATGACTACGCGCGCCCCAGATGATTGACAACCAATTAGTAAAGTAAGGTGCAAATGGGCTGAATAGGGTGAAGGGACTAATCGTCAGACTGGTGAGTGGAATATGGAAGACTGGAAAGGGGAAATGACTTTACTCCGTTCGAGGAAAAACAAATTTATATTTCTACACGATGCGAGGCAATAACTGAACAGCGCTTTTAACTTAGGATGCCTTGTGGCTTGCATTCATTAAAGCAAAAGTGTCTCACATTTCAATAACGTTCTGTCAGCAGAGTTGGTCGAATGGTGATCGGACTGTCTGATATTTTCGCGAAAATTTATCGTTGAACTAAGTTTTTCGACTGTGGCTCACTGTGTCTTGAATCTAAAATCTCCACGGACGTTTGTAAACCGCATTAATTCCAGACCTAGTGCATATCGGTTGCCTGAATTGCTTAGAAGATTTCCTTAAGGTAACACTTCTGGCATATTAGGTCAACGTTTGCAAGCTTGCAATCTAAGCAAGTGGAACATGTGTGACTTATCCCAGACAACGTAAGTCATTGGATTCAGCTGGTTCCTTTTCCAGAAGCAAAGAACTTAAGGACAGCCTACTGGTATAAGATCATACTCGATGACCAGGCTCCAGTTAGTTGAACATTTAGCACAAGTAACGGGCAGATGTTACATCTGATCATAAGAGGGAAGTCATGGAATAAACCAAGGAGACGCAAATAGTTATATACTGGTTCTTGCCAACTTTGACTTTGGATCTGCGTACGGATGCAACAGGCGTCCACCATTGTCCAAACAAAGTGTTACTAGCCAGTACCTGTCACCTGAACGAGGGTAGACATTGTGAGGTTAAGCTATACGGCTGATCACAGCCGCCTTCTGAATGACCATGTTAATAGTATGGTCTGTATTGAAATATGTGCTGAAGATTCAGTATCCGCCTATACTCACCTCAGATATCAGGTCTCGTAATAACTTAATGAGTAAAATCTCTGTAGACATTCATCTAAATGTTCATGACATATTTTCTATTAACTTTTCACTCGGATAAGCAAACAGATGAATTATATAAATTGAAACTGTTAGCATTTTTGAAGGCAATTAAAATCTCCCGAAAATCGCTATGAGTTTCAATTTTTTCTGTTTATCATATGTCGGTAAACGAATTTCATATGAGAAAGCGCTATTTTGTAAAGCAATATTGACCGTTGGCTTCGGCGCCGTCTGTTCGTCTGCTGAACATAAAAGTAGTTCAACTTTTCCGGCAATTCCTATGGTTTTCATTCAGAAACCAGACCATAAAAATGATAATTGGTTTACCGTTAGTTTGAATAGCTTTATTTATACCACTGACTCTGAATGACCTTGAGATAACCTTAGATCACTTGATTGTTTTCATGGTCACTTACTTATTGATGTAATGCACAAAACGCATTTTCTAAGTTTTGTGAAATTGGACATAACTATAAACATTTTTAAGACAGATGACATATGTAAGGCTACATAGGTCAGTACAGAAATTAAGCCACAGCTTTATATTGGACCAAGTGGGAAGGAAGCTAAATATGGTGGACTTTGAGTCAATGAGATTGAATGCAATTAGACTCAGAAATGACGGTATAACTTACACTGAGATACTAGTAACCATTTTCAGGTAATCACATGCATGTAGTTTATTCACTGAATAGTTCAGATTATTTGTGTGATTGACATTGGAGAAATAGTATTTAAGTGACTGATAGCCAAATATTACAGGGAACTTAGATTGCTGACGACAAAAAGAGTATTTCGGACGTCCTTCATAATTCGCGAATATGTTATTGTTTACGGAATTAAGGATAAAACTGAATCTCCAGCATTTGAAATTTGCGGTGAGCAGACTGAATTGAACATGTTTGGTATTCCACTGGAAGTTGTATATCAGATCCTAAAATTTCGGTAAAGCACACGTATATTTACTGAAAAAATTTGACTAATTGCCAGCAATGAACAACCTGCGAGTTCCATATATGAATTGTAGAATAACAGCCGAAAAAGTGTGTAACAAGTTTACAGAAGCGTGCACAATTACACGAAGCTTGAGTGCAATAAATCAATGTGTCAACTTGTAGATTGTCTTGAAAAGAAATTACAATTTACTGATCAGTTATACATACGACAATTACGTTTGATCAAGGATAAGAAATAAGAAATATGTTACAAATGTGAAGTGGTATAATAATAACATCAGTAGTAATAGTAAAGTTTAATTACAGTCAAAATGACCTATAATTTGCTAAACACTAGAAGGGTTATTTTTGCAGTAGTGTTTGACAGACAGTGTGTGTCAACCTAAGGTTGATAGCAAATGTGTTAGAAATTGATCTTTTACAACAGACTCGTTATAATTATTCCGGTTAGCTTCAGGGATAATAAAAACTTTTGTAAGTTTAGCTCCCACAAGTGAGTTTAGCAGAGTATTACATACAGTAGGCATAAAAGCTAGTTACCTGAAATTTAATCAACTAATGCGACTGTAGTGACTGGGTTAGCGTTTTCCTAGCTTAAGTGATAGAGATAGCCGTGGAAATAATTGATATTTATTTCCACCATCGACTACAGGAAGTAGGTGTTGTCAAACTACTTTGTGTATACCGTGTGAACAAGGACATTTTTTGATTTGTCTGCTTTGCAACAAAAAACTAAAGTCATCCATAGTAATTTAGTATTTAGGTTCAAGCCAGAGACGGTAAAGACAAAGACCGACCAGTAAGAGATTGACCTTTCTGAGACCGTACTTTCAAGGTTACCTGCAACTATTGTGAGGTCTGTGTGCGGTCGACAGATCAGCAGTTAGAGAAGAGGAGATGCAGCAGGTTTTGAGTACAATTGTGTAATAAAAGTTGAGTGATACAGTACGACTTTCTCAATAAATCAAAATTCCATCAGTTTAGGCGAGGCTGACTTACAGCCGAGAGAACCAGAGTTTAATAGGAGTATTATCAGGTTTCTCAGATATTGCCTGTCAAATTTGACCGCAAGTTGCGGGTAAATTTTAGTGGACTACACTAGTTATGTTCACTTTCGAATAAAAGATCACTCTTCCTTAAGCTCGCAATCTGATGGACAAGTAGATTGTGCTTCTTTAAATCTCCTTCTTTTCCACCCTGATATGATATATCTTATAGGTGTGGCTACTGTACTCTCCAGCTAATCCGGATGAGTTAACACAGGACGAGAGCATACACACACGAACACTAAGTAATTGTCCAACTATAATGTGTCAGTACTGACAAACCATTGTGCAAAAGTAGTTCAACAAAGAAGTATGTCAACTTTTTAGTGCAGCCATAAGTTTCAATAGTCAATTCGGCAGATCACCTCAGTCTCAGTGGTCAGTTACTGACTTCGAATCCTGCCCTTATTCCTGTGACATTTTCTGAATCTAGGCTTCTGTTAGACCTCTATCCACTGATTGATTGTGACCCACAAGCCAGTTTTAGTTTCGAATTTCTATCTGCCTCTGGATTGTAAAGCTTTTATTACACAGCCGTAAAACCTGTTATTGTTTAGGACTTGACTCAACTTGAGGAACTCTGATGACGTAGGCGATGAAGAAAAGGTAGGAAGCAGCAGTCTGGGCAGACGAAACATGGTATGCTCATCGGTCTCCTTCTTGACTAATCTCACTAATGTCCACATAAACGTGTGCCCCGAGGCAGCGCTTGCCCCCGTACTATTTGTTGGGTACAGTGATTCCGTATTCCACCAAATCATATAACTTCGCACCACATTCTTAACGTTGTAAATGACTGAACGAACTAATCGTCACAGACAATGAGAAAGTACGCTTGAAAAATAATCATGGTTTATGTAGATGAATTTCTAGTTAGATAATCTTTAGTGGTGGTTGTGTTAACCGTTGTTTCCATTCGGCCACGTGTTCTTGTTTTATCTGGGAAAACGCCAGCAGTTTCGTATTCATAAAAATCATGCAGTCAGTGTGATTTTCTGGATTTTCCACAGGAGTAGACCCAACTAGTCATACAAACGAATGCATGCACCTAATATTCCTAGATTCCTTGAATATCTTAACGAAAGCTATTCGCCTTGCCAAAAACTGGAAATTTTTTTTTTTCAACCAATTGTTTTTAGGACATGAAAGTTTGTTCGGTTGGTCGTAATTGCTCAGGTTATTGGTATAGATCGAGGAATGCTAATTCATTCCCTTTGGTTAGCCAGTTTAGATGCTTCTGAAGCCATGTTGCGTTCGTCCAGTCCACGTATTCCAGTTGTCTGCGCATTCACCGTGAAACTTTAGAACTCCAGTCGTTCAGCCTGCACTCGTATTGATTTCCTTTACCGGTACGGCTTGAAGCAGGAAACCAACATTCAGATCGGGAGCTCCACACCAAGACGAAAACAGTTCACCGCTGACCATATGTTTGTTATCCTTCTAGGTTTGATGCCATCTTAGTCATTTTTATACTGTCCCTCGGAACATTTTGCTCAAAAAACTATAGATCTTCCCGACTGTCGCTTCCTGACCTTCACCGATCAATACTTCGAGTAGAAGGGACTTGTTTTTGTTAGATGGAAATGATGGCTGAATGACAGAGTTGTGTTCAGCACAGAATATCTAATGGATCGATACTGAAACACTAACCTCATCACACAACAAACGACGGCCTCACTTGTTCTGAGCTAACAAATAATCAAGCTATGCACGTAATATGCACACATTGGGTGAGTTGAGAATAAGCTCTGTACACTTCACGTCTGGTCCACGGTGGCAAGTTAACCTAAATGGTCCTGTCCATCATTGTCTAACCGTAATTTTGCATTAGTGTGTGTGCATAATTAATACTGTAATCATACCTTAATTATGAAAAGTAATATCTTCATAAACAGGTTTGCTACACAGATAAACACAGGGTTCCACTCATTTACACATGTGAGACAGTGCACAGTTGGCTTGAAATCGGCACTCAAACAATACGGACCTCCTTCACAACGTGCTGTTTTCCGACACACACACACCGATGAGATATTCACAGACCCGGAGTGAGGGAATCAATTTGATATTGTTAGTTTTGTTGATTGCCAACCACCGACCAAATATTTGGCTTTTCCTGAAAATCGTCCGATTTTCCATTTGCTACCATACTCGGCTTAACACAACTCCATGATGCACGATATGCTTAATATCATAGGCTAGAAAGTGGCGATTCGTTGGAATGTGGTGAGTCACGATTTCTCTACAGGAGGCAAATTCTCAATAGTGATCTAGTCACTGATTTTATCGATGTTCTCACGGCGTTTCCCATACTGATGATTGCGTTCATTTGGTCAGCTGGGAGGAGTGGGTTGATCAATATTACCTATACGACCATCTATTTGAGCTTCAACGACTCATTGATACACCATTCGTTTTGGCATTTTTGGTTTAGATAGACTGACCACTTGAGAAGGTATACAAATGATTTTCGCTCGTGATCCAAAAGGAGTTTACTTTCATACAGCAAAGTATTGTTAACTTCGCTTTTTGTTTGTCCAACTATATAGTGTGCTAAAGATATGATGTATAATCACGAACATTGAGGACCAATATGGTAGCTTTACTTGAAGATTGATTAATTGAAGAATGTATTATATTCAGTAGCTTTCAACAGGACGATCGATAGTGAGAATTCAGTGCATACACGGAAAAGTGCAGCGAATTAAGAAAGATATCCGTGCCTTTTCCTACTTCAGATCCGAACCGGCTAAACAAGGCTAACTGACCTCGATAATTTGTGGTGTCCATACGCATGCACAAATGATATATGTGTGCCGGGCGTTGAAATCTTTTGCGCCCAACTACTGTCCAAAATTGTTTATTCAAATAAGCTGCCTTTCGTGAAACTTCGAAGGATTAGCAGTAAAAAGTAAGCCTAACTAACTACAAATTATTCCCAGAATACTGTACCCACTAAAGTATCTTGCCGGAGGCTAATACGTAATATATGGACAGATCAAAACTACTGCCTGGGTACTATAGTGGACATAAATAAAACTTGCAGGAAAGTACAAGTCGATGGGTCATCGCTTGGACTTAACAGGACAACTACTGTGTCTCCTCTCGAAGTGATCGGGCAACCTGAACATAACTCACACGCGAAAGTGGTTGAACGCCCGCATATGCTAATTTGATCGTGCCTAACGTGAGGTCAGTGGTGCATGAAAGCCTAACCAGAGTTATAATCCTGACTGTGACAAGGGTACGTACTACTGACAAGTTCTAATAGGAGGGCAACTCGAGTCTAGCGCTTCTTTTCAAAAGGGGCCGACTGCAGAAGGATATAGGAATGCGACAATGGCGATCAGATGTGGATGATATTGAATCTGCATAAATATACGATGGCCATCTTTCAAGTTAAAGCTAACGTACACCATACCCGGTCACACATCCCGTTTAGTCATTTCCTAACCTAATGGCAAAACTACAGTTAGCAAATTTTGAGTTTATAATGTTCTGAAAATTATTAATCAAAACTGTACAGAACTTTATGAAGACAGTGAGTTACCATTCACCCTTTTATATTCGTGGTTGTTTTGTTGGTTGCATTGATAAACCGCGAGTTCTGTTTGAGTAGATGTTCAACGAATAGATCTTTGGAACAGCCAAATGTTTTATGAACCTTGGCGTCCAGTAACCCAACAGCCAATTATTTCAGAATTTTGAGCTCAGCTTGCTTTACATGGAACGGAACACAGACACCAGCAGTCAGGTATTAAAGAAAACCTGCGTAATAGGAAACACTCATGTGGTTTTCTTCAAGAAAACGTTCACTGTACATGGGCGAGTAGAACAGTGAATCAGAAAGTGTAGGAGTAAGGTATATCCGGAGAGCGAACAGGAAGGTTATTTACGCTGGAGCAAGGAGCCGGCCAGTCAGAAGGAATTCTGTGACAAGTGACAGGAAGTCAAAGAACTTCAGATGAAAGTATTGTGTAACATACTTGGCAGCAGCACTAATAGGTAGTATGGCATGAAATGGAAGAGTTACCTACGTGCTAAAGTTAACGCAGATCCTCACCGTCCATAAGACCAGGAACTGTCAGCAAAAGCTGAAAACATGCATTTTTTGCATGAAACGCTTTAACAAAGAAACTGCCTCTGTACGATTGACAATGAATGTCAAGCCTCATCAGCCCCGCAAAATGGCGCGAAAGGTTTTGGTGAAGAACTTCCAGATATCCTACCACGGATAGTCAGTAATATACGTCTTCTCATGTCAAGAGTTGTTACAACCATAGCAATGACATGGAAGACAAAGTAGGTAAAAACTTCGTGAAAAGTATAGGAAAAACTAGACTGAAGCCTCTCAGCAATCTGTGGCGAAAAGTAAAGTAATCAGAGTAAGGTACACCAAAAATCAAATCAAGGAGCATCTGAACAAAATCGGCTGATGCTTGTTTAAATATCGCATCATTGTACGCTACACTGCTATCATAAGCAATCCATCAATGAAACTAGCGAACAGCTCTGTATAATGTCCGCCGTCTAACGGATTTCCAATACCATTACTAGACGCTTTCGTAAACCATTTCTCCAAAAGTTACGAACAGCCCACGGTACCACAGTGATTGCTTGAGTTAACCGATTCATTCCTACCAATGGAAGTGAGTCTTTGTGATGCTATACAATTTTCCAGAAGGGTACCTAATAGCTTGACCTCAACACTAGTTGTTAACTTCCTGCATCACATTGATGTTCATTATTTAGTACCCTTAGCACTTTGTCACGTGATCTATATTGGAGCCGCCACACAATATTCTAGTGTATTCATGGTTGCCATGTCATATATAATGGTCCCAACTGAGTTTTCTGAAGGAATTGCCAATGGCGAAACGCCAAACATTGTGGGAAACAGTCTTGCACAGTGTAACATCACCTGCTGGCACTGAGTTGCTGTCATTGATAGTTTCAGGTAAGTTTCATCTCGCTTAAGTAGGCAAAAAGAACCGATGCCATAATGCCTTCTCTGAAACCGTGGAATCATATAATATTTTTGTTGATAATAATGTTTGCATACTTCTTAGAAAAATAGTATTTCGTTGTACAATCAAAGTGAAAACAAACACCATCAAGTGAAATTTTCTCAGATTGCCAACTACATTTTGGTGCTACTGACATAAAATCCGTACAGACTTCCTTGCTCAGTTTAATGTTTTGAGCTCATCATATATAAACAGCAAACATTTTGTGTCCAGTCGAACTGAAAATTCACGATGATGTGTTTTATAAACGTAGCGGTCATGTACAGATGTAACTTCAGTTCTGATGGTTAGAACTCACTCGTTTTCCTGAATATCTTTAGGAAATGGTGTGGGGACTGAGAGATTTCCATGTTAGTTATACATTTTTTACAAATACACGGGTGATTTGTAGACAGGCTTTCTAAAATATCCCAAATGTAAACCACTTTCCAAAACTTGGGATACGAATTCAGGAAAACTGGACGAACATGCGAAAACCTTCAGTGAAATCTTCGGTGAAACCAAAAGTATGATATTTACTACCTCTGCTATGTGTTCACATTACTGTTCCACCTACGACTACATAATGTTTCTAGCATTCGTTGTTATCAATAAATGCCTAGGAAGGCTTGCTTGTAAAAAGTTCTTGACGGTGAACTTGAAAAAGATCGATAAGCTTTATTGCGTTCCTTAAAATGAAACATTGGAAAAGAGTATCACTCGCATCCCTTTACTTTACAAACATCTCCTATTTGTTCCGTTTATTCTTCATAAACTTTCTAATCATTCCTTGCTCTGTATGGACTTGTATTACTACGGAAAATGAAACGATTTTGGTGACATCTACCCCATTGGGTTTACAATGTACACGACAGTGTCAGGATACATTAAGCATTTTTCACTTAGTCAACCGTGTGTTACGAGCTGTCAAGTTGCTCGACATACCTGTTTGTAGAACTTGAAATTGTTTTCTAACTGTAGTTCATAAAAACGTCATGGGGACCTCACGAAGTACAAACCAGGGTAGACAATTGTTTCAGCACTTGCGAATATAATGACCAAGAAATGCTCTTCAGATCTCAATCAGACCTGGGTCGCCTTTGGTGCGTCGGCTTGTTTTGTTGATTAACAAATATGCAAACTTTCGCTTCTACTTATTCGCCTAAGTTACTGCCATAAGTTATAACAGTATGGAAATGCTACCCTCTCCAGAGAAACACTATCATGCGAATGTCATACACTAAAATGCAACCATCTTCTGTAGTTTTATCTGATGAGCTCTTTCACATTGCTCTGATTCATAGCACTTTGAGATCGCCTCAACAATCGCCACTGTTCCAGAGACAACCCAAGGGGTAATAATTTCTTTATGCTCTGCGTGTTACCATGTCTACTCATTTAGGCAGAAATCCACCAACTAGCGAGATTAAGTCGATTTTATCTATAAATGATAAATCAGTATGAACTATGTAGTCTGGAATAATCCAGGTGATGAAGAAAATGAAACCTCCAGTGTTACACACGCTGAGTCATCTACGAATTTTATCTTTGGCAGTATCCAGAACTTCATATAACTCCAACGTAAGCTAAAAACCCTAAGGATTACCACCGTCCCAAGCCGATCGACTTTTACCTTTATTTTCTACTTCATTATATCAAGCACCTGCTGACCGAAACGTATGTAGACGTTAAATGTAGTTGCACTATTTGTCATTGCGATTATCAAGTTTATTGTGTACATGAACTCCAGGGCACATTGATCAATACGTTACAGTCATTGCGGACCCAGTTAGTCCTGAGGTGTTGAACATAACGCACGACCTGCAGCAAATAGATTGACGGTGGGCATCGACTCATCACAGATGATTAAACGTGTATCCTGTATGACTTACTGTCGTAACAAACCTAAGGGACATCCTGGTCGGTGTGCCATCAACTAACCGTCCCGTGACCAAAAGACAGAGACCGCTTTATGAGCGCAAAATCGGGTAATCATAAGTATAGGACTGAGCTCATTGCAACGTCACACTGACAAATGTTGAGTGCTCAGACTTCATTAGAGTACGGAATGAACAAGTGATCTAAAATGCCTATACGAACCTTCTGATAATGCACCTTACCAGTTTCCTAGGAATCGTCTGAAACGGTAGGCTACTGAAGAAAAGTCAAGAAATTATCTACCGCTGCAATCGTTTCACATTTTATGTGGCTCGTAGAAGCAATATCTTGCTGTCTACAAAGCCCCAATCACATATCCTAATGCAGTCTGTTATCTTATTTTGAGAAGAGGTTGCTCTCACAACGGTAACGAAGAGGGCGGTGTATTTAGAAACCCCGTTTCTACAGGATAGCTGGTCAACAATAACGAGGTGGCGGCTAATAGGTGCTGCATCTAACACCTATAACGTCGCAAAACTGTCTATAGTACAGCAAACGAGAACTCTACAAGTCCCCTCGGTTACGAACAAAATGTCTACTTCAGTCACATTTCACTATTTACACAAATATTAGTGTAGTTGCAGTATGAGCTACATATGGAGGATAAGCTGACAATTAACTGCTCGTATTGAGGATCAGGTTCTCAAATGGCCGGAAATTCAGCTAGAAACTCTAAGCGCCTACATAGCTGTCGACTGATGGCACCTAGCATCAACACTAGCAGGATACGAAATCGTGAAGCATTTTCTGTGGTTTTTTGGAGCAACCGGAAACGCATACTCCAGTTTGCTGAGACTTTAGTCGCGGTCCTCCTGTGTGTTCAAAAACAATTTACATTGAGTATGCGGCTACCCTGGTGGTCGAGATTCACATAATTTTGACTTTCACCTTTTATGTCCGCCTGTTTACTCCCTTAAGACATGGCTTCTGCTTTGTTTAGTTCTGACTCGTTCATAATTAGTTACATGCTCATGTGTGATCAGAATGTACAAAATCTTACTCCAAAGAACATCACATGAATTGCGTGTTCTCATTGGTTTATTCCAGATTGCTTTCAGTCGACGTACTGCTTCCTTCAGAGCTGCAATTCGGTCGGAGATTGTGACTTCCCTGTCCTCGAGTCGACTCCAGCCTTCTCCCATTCCAACCTTCGCAGACAGTCGACCTGTGGCACAGAACGTATGTCTCTTCCATGTCCAGGGGTGATCAATTCGATTCTGCTTCAAGCTGATTGGTTACCTCGGTGCATTTTGTGCTTCCGTTACAACCACATTGACACCATGACGGATCAGCATAAAGTTCTGACAGACAACACAGGATAGTTTTTTACACCAAACCCAAAGAAAAGCACGCCTCACATAGACCGCGTTCCAGTCGCTCAAACTTACTGTGCCTTTACGACCAAGCACTAGCAGAATAAATATCCCTCCAGAGTAAATAAAACGATGTTCCCTCTTGTGAACCTAATGTTATAAGGCGCCCACGTGACCCCTAGTGAACCCCGGTTCTTAATCCAGTGAGCGTTTATCACTATTCCCTACGTGTGATTTTCACTCGTTAGAACGAATCAACTCAATCATTTGCTAACTGGCAAATACCCCAACTATATCAACCAGCTTGGGAGTGGATAACAGACTTATAAGTCGTGTTTTTAGTTCAGGAATTTAGGTGAATGTCATATGCATTTCCAGCCTATGAATGAGTTACTGAGTACTAAAATAATCATCTTTGCTCAGACCACTAATTGCCTCAGCTAAATGATTTATTACAAAAATATTTACTCTAAATACTAAACTGCTGACGTTCTGCTAATTTGTGTCATATATATAAATCGCATGTTTCACGTCTGAGACTGATGAGAGTAAACGAAATGTTAACATATCGCAACATATGTCTTCTTTTTGCGCTGATGAAGTTCTGTTAAT
>JTDE01000091.1:211750-244106 GCA_014338405.1 Paragonimus skrjabini miyazakii
TTCATCTCTAATTCTATAGTGAATGCGATGTTGAAGTGCGCACGATTAAATTCAGCTAGTAGAGATTGTGTGTCATCTTCGTCGTTTATGAGGCAAAATATATCGTCTACATAGCGTTTATAGAGACAGCAGTTATTGACGACATGACGTAGTTCGTTGGTTTCTAGTTTGGCCATAAATATGTCTGCCAACAACGGACCCAACGGAGAGCCCATTGTTACGCCATCACATTGTCTATAGAGCTTCCCATTGAATTGAAACCGGAGATTTGAGGTGCAAAATAATAGTAGCTCTTATAGTCTGGTGATTGGAATACCGACGTTGAGTTGTCTGTTTTCAATGTAAGCGTATAGGTAATCGATAGTTTCTCCTAACGGCACGTTTGTGAATAACGAGGTTACGTCTAAGGAAACCATTTTCTGATTCTTGATATTCAATGAATCAATCACGTCGACGAAATCAAAAGTATCTTTTAAACCGAATGGGGTCAGTTGCGATTTGATTGGTTCCAGTAGCTCCACTAGCCACTGGGCTAAGGCATGATACGGAGAATTGTACATATCGAGAATCGGTCTTAAGAGCACTTCATCTTTGTGCACTTTAAGGGGACCATAGAGGCGTGGAATAACCGTCCCCGTTGGTCTGATGCGTTCAAACGTGCGCGTGTCAATCAAATCTGATTGTTTCATATCACGGAGTAATTTGGATAGTTTCTTCTCTATAGCTGCTGTTTTATCCTTGTCATTTTCCGCCTTAGTGAACTTTGATTTGTCGGATAATATAGATGACATTTTGCCAATATAATCTGCTTTGTCTAATAGAACAATACCGGATCCTTTATCTGGCTTCGTCAATAAAACGTTCGTATTAGTTCGCAGCTCCTTTATAGCGTCTAAATGTTCCCGCTTTAATAGACTGCAATTTGGTACCTTGCTATTCACATATTTATAGCATGCATTCACTAGAGTAGATTTGCAGTGTTCCGCGTTAAATTCTGAGGATGGAACGAGTTCACCCAGTTGTTGGTGCAGGTTTTCAAACTGAACTTCAGAGTCTAGTCGGTTACATTTAGATTTCGGACAGCAAAATTTGGGGCCTAGTGACAACACTGCTAACATAGTACGATTCAAAATGACGGACGAATAATTGTGAACGTACCGTTCCGGATCGTTGGGAAACTGGGCTTGTGGTTTGACGGGGTTCAATCCATTAATCAACTTGATTCTCTTCTTTTCCACTCGGCGTTGTATTTCTGACTGCAAATACTGTTCAAACACGTTTATCTCCTCTTCCGGGATTGATTCGACAGCACCCAGACGTTGAGACTGATTACGAGTTAATTCATCGACCTTCGCTAGACACGAGTCTCTTTCGTTCCTAGCATGACGCTGAAGAGATTTGGCAGTGGGTTGTATGTTACAACGACGTAGAATATTCCAGTAAAACTTCGGAAACTCTTTCCTACTAATACATTAATTGAGAAATCGTACAACAGCATTTGCTTCTCCGATCCTGGTGCCAAACTTCACGAACTCGTTAAGTTGTTTCACCAGCGTTGGGTCCTTCGTCTGTTTCAATCGTTTCCAGATTCCCATAGAATTCATAAGAAGTCAGTTATGCGAACAGCTGTTTTCGGTACTTCTCATCGGGCTATTAAGTCTATTAAGCTAGTAAATTGACAGTGATGTAAAATTATCGTTCAGCGAAAGTATTCAGTTGTCCTACGTGCACAATCAGGTAGGCTGTATTGGCGACATTTCCTTGATCCCATACCTTCCCATTTAGGATGGATACATTCGACCTTCATCCTACCGGCCATATTGGTCTGTACGATAACAGGTAATGAGGGGATTAAGAACCATCATGTCTTGGTTATCTTCCTAACCAGGATTTGATCGATCCGCAATCTTACAACCACAGCTCTACTTCCTCATATTGATCACGGAATGACAGAATTCACTTATCCATACAGGACAATACAACACATTTCCAAACGTATAAGCCTGAACGCATGTCGCATGGCAAATTTTATTTGCAGAATAGAAACGGGTAGGCACGGTTGAATGGCTTGGCTGCATCACCACCTTTAACCTAGATGATCACTAGTAATCCATCATTGAGGAAATCTCCGGTGCCGTTAACAGCTACGTTCCAGTGAAATACCCACGCCCTAGTAAAAAGCCTAGACGTTTAAAGAATAGAACCAATCGTCTGATTGCATTGAAACGTTCGGCCTAGAACAGGTACCAACTGGAAAAAACTGAACTTGATTTTGTCGTGTTTGTCATGTGGCACAATCGTTTGACGGCTCTTGTCAAAGAAGATCGACTTTGCTATCAACAAGGTCTTGCTGAAAGGTGAATGTGTATCCTAAAATACTCTACAGTGGAATCGCTGCACGCATAACGAGTGGGGTTGGCACTCTGCAACCGCAAACCTCTGGTATATTTAGCAACAAAAACCAGAGTTGGTCGACAATCTGCGTAAAAGTGCGTATGTGCGCATAATCGCCAGTCACAAGCGATTTTGGAACATAGACAACAACGTGAATGGATTACATCAAATTTCATTCTCACGACTCAAAGTAAGGTTGGAGAATCTACCAAACCACAAATCATCCCGTTCAAACTTCATATGCCCCCTCGTCTTGGAAAGCTGCACCATCAAACTAGCCGAAGTGTTTACAGCACTTTCAATCAATCTTTGTCAACTGGCCGTCCACCAAATGCCTGGAAAAAGGATAACATGCACATTTATCTTCAAAAGATGGAGGCAGTGATGACCCAGCAAATTACTGACCAATGGCGTTGTTTTTGGTATTCCCTAAAGTAATGGAGAGCTTATATCAGCTTCCGCTCTCTGGGCTGAGGTTGAAGACCTCCAACACATCACCAAGGAGCAGTATGGCTTTCCTAGGGGATAATCATACATCACGAATCTGCTGTTTGCCCAGGAGGTTCGAACGAATGCTGTCGACGCAGGACTGGACACAGATGTGGATTATTTCAAATTTGCAAAACCTTTGATAATGTTCATCATTTCATTACGTTATGGCCCGTGTGAATGCTTACTAATGCGGCTTAATGATCAACTAATCAAACAGAGACTCAACGTCAAGTTGAATGAAAAGCTATCGGAATAGTTTTTGTCAACAGCGGTATCCCACAGGGTTCTATCTTAAGTCCACATAGCTCATTCATTTAGTTGTTGATCTAACCTTGTCATACAATTGATGTTGCTTGCGCCGGAGAGAAAATGTAGAGTGCCCTGTTTAAACTGCCTAAACCAGTGATTCATGTAAAATAACTTATCGTTCAAAGTAAATAAACGCAACAACAACATTTTACTGACCATTATCTTTACGAAAGTTACTAAGTTAGTCGTATCAGTATGTGAATGAGACCAAAGGAATCCTACTACGAACAAGTTGAATATGTTTACAAGTTGCGCAGCCACCACAAAAGATGCAAACGAGAATGGGTCTCGTTTTGACAAATTAGTACAACCTCTCACTTTGAAGCGTTTCCAACTGTGTTCGCTTGGTAATCTAATCACACCTGGAAACGAAAACAGACCTACATTCTCTATTTTTAAAAATGATTCAGCATTTACCAACGTTGTATACAGTGTTACCACTTACAAATGACATTTAGCTATACCCCGTTAGCAAAATTGTCTCTTTAGTGTTTGTTACATGGTCTTCTTTGTCTAATAATAGTTCAAAACGCAGTCTGTTGTATAGCATTTCACCGGTGGCTTATAATGGGGCATTAATGAAAAGCAAACGTCTCTTTATCTGCTGATATACCAGTTTCTTCTTCTCATTCTTCTACAATATGTTTCCCTTGTCAAGACTTCATGTAGACAGCTGGGCCTCTGTTGAAAACGTGCTCCACGAAAGGGCGTGTTGGTCACAGTCGTTGGCTAACCAGATGAGTACATTCTGAAAATGGTCATATATACGCCTTTTCACATTGAACTATTTCCGCAAACATTCGCGTTCAAGCATTTGCGTTAGCTGCACTAGTTCATGGATGAAATCGGCTGGCACAAGAAGATATTTCGGCGTAATGACTGCAACAAAAGTTGACCTGTTTTCAATGAGTGAAACCATAGTTTTCTAAAATGAAGTCGAAAACAAAAAAGCAGAAGACTGCCCGAGTTATCGCCTGAAGAATTTGGACACAACTCGTCAGACACCTACTGGTAGTGTCTATATAGAAGAGTCATACAAGGCTCGTGAAATACTACAAGATCATATACTCACAAAACTCATGCACGAGCAATGAACTTGTTGAGTTAATAACGTCGGCACCATTTGCCATCATGTTGAATTGAGGGTTTGGTTGGCTTGCATTCTTCGAAACGTTGAGTTTGACGTCTCCGCGACTTCTATTCTGGTGGTACTTATGAATATATCATCGATGTACTGGTGATATAACATCATTTTTTGCGTTGTAGTTCGTTGATGATCCTTAAGGCGTGACATGTGGATATCCGACTAAACCAGACAGAGTGGACTGGCCATTGCCACGCCATCTATCTGCCAATAACCTTCGACTTGACACAGACATTTGATGTTTGAAATATATGGGAGGATTAGTCGTTCCAGTTCCGTAGAGTTGCCTAGTCACTACTGCAGTTCAGTGATTTGTTTAACATTTATTTCAGGTTTTTCTTTTATAGGAACGATTTGACGAGAGAATTAACGCCGTAGTCGCAAGGTGATATTAACTGACGTTTGACCTTTTCAGTATGTTGTTACTCACAAGTCTATCCTTCACACTGTACAAAAAGTATGGCTGGCAAACAGGTTTTGACAACTCTACAAGCCGTTATGTTAAGCGATGTTGAGCCAAATTAACCATGGATAGTATTAGTTGCAATGTCTTTTCATAACTGTGGATTATTGGTAGATCACAAATAAGAGCGATCTATCTATAGCCTTTCTACAGATTCTCATAATAGGACGATCAGACGGTACTATTGAAAGATCCTTTTACATAGAGACTGCGTGGACTGGTTCATGTGTAAACTTCAGGAGCTTCATACCAGTTCAACATGAGAATGCTCTGTTTCATAATTCATTCAATCATGACAAGAAAACATACACTCCAGGTACCTAGCACAGTGAACCACAGGACCTTCCATCAGTGATGCAACCCAGTGGCTATCACTGTATATTCACTGGGTAACACAACACGACTGACCATAAGTTAACTGTTCTCAAGCAGGGCACAACCTCACAGCTAGCTACAAGGGTGATAATGTGATGGAGCAGCTTGTTCAGTGACTCTGAACAACAGTTTGTTGAACACTCTGTGTGGTCTTCTTTAAGATGTCGTTTCCAATTAGCCCACTGCCAATCCATCTTTCAGGAGTGTCCACCAATTCCTTAAGCCAAATCTCATTTCATTCACCAGTTTCAAGGTGGTTATTAAACCACCGGCTTAGATAGAACAGAACAACAGTCACACTAGTAACTCTCTCCCACTTCAGTTATACCTGAGATGAAACAGGCCCCAGAAACTGACGTTGCGCCACCAGTGCGGCACAAGCAGCCAGTATCTATTGTCGTCCATTACTTGTTGCCTTCTAGAAATACAGTGAATATAGCGCGTGCTTTCAAAATCATTTACGTAACTAACATCTGGCCACTGCTTCAGCTCATCTGGACTGTTGTGATTCATATGTAGCAGCCATCCATGAAATATCAGGAAGGCAGAGTGGTCAGTTTGAATCTGCCGTGGTAAACAAACAAGTTGATTGAAAGTGTGTACGTATATGCGTTGTGTGCGTGTGCAGGAAGTATGTTTGGTTTTGGATTAATGTTTGCTAACCTAGCTTGACGTTGTTGTATGAACACTGACATTATAGGATACTGCTGATGAGATGCGACGAAAGTCTCTATGTAATAGCTAATGTAACCTTCTAATACCGAATTCATCACTGTTTCGATACGTAAAATTATGCTTTTTGCAACGTAGAAGTAATGCATTCTATAATTCATACGGACTCCCAAACGCATTATTATAGTTCTAGATTCACAGTAGCATATTTCACATACGTCCTCCATGCCGCTGTCAATGGTCACTTTACTACAGCGTACAAACTCCGATGGATTGTAATGATCAGTCTTCCTCTTCGTAAGTTGTTTATGGTAAACCATTTTATTACACAGACCTATTCATTTCGTATAGTTGAAATATCATCCCAGCAAAAGTGTAGAGCAAAGGTTTTCGTATCAATGAACGCTTGTTAGTGATCTTAACATTTTGCGAACTCTAGTTGATATTCACCCATTCAAAGAAGTCATTCAAGTTTGTGCGTATTGGACGCATTACAGAATTAACGGATGCAGACAGACAACAATTACGTTCAAGCGCAAATCAGCTTTGATATAACAGAATGTGAAAACAAAGTTATTTGGAGAATAGCAAAGCTTCAGTTTTTTACTGAGTACAAAGACTCCGTAGATGAAAATAGACATAGGAACCAGTTGATAAATGTATGATGCAAATTAGACAATATCCACAACTTGTTACAGCTGTCTCATTCCCCTTTCGAAAACAAGCGCTAGGTTCGAGTTACGCTGTTGTTAGATGTTGTTGCAGCTGAATATCCTTTCCACTGCCGGAGCTAGAAATCTGACCAAGCTTTTGTGGAGCAGTCATGTTGAGCACATTAAGCAAGACCAAATCGTCATATGTAAACGGATATGACGTAGGGAGACACTGTAACCGAAAACACCAACATTATGCCCTTTAAATTAGTATCTTGGTAGAATAATTCACGGCCAAACATGGGTTTCAAAACCTCCACCATGTTATTCTGCCGTTTTGAGGTAGATTCCCATGTCTCCAGAATGCATTGGTCTCCTCAAAGTTTTGCTCAGCAGGTCTATGGAAGATTTCACTTAAGATTTTCAGTCTACAAAATAGAGGCTATTAAATATGACTAACCGAGCGGTATAATGTCACTGGAGGACATGACTGTTCTTCGACCTCCTGTCACGAAAAGTCGCCAGAATATTTCTTACTGGTGACTAAACAGACTTGGTTTAACCGTGAAACATGATGCATGGCATCGTCCGCAAATAATGCTTACGGCGTTTCGCCTCCTAATATCTCTGGCAAACAGATGGCACCAGTTTTTCCAATTTACGACCATCTAACATCATATTTATCGGTTCGTTCGTACAAAAAAATAGTACTAAATTTTAACGACCGGCCTATCTCTAGTCTGCATTTTCAAAATGTTCACCGGGACTTCTCGGATAAACAATGAGAATGGCACAGTGGCTAGGCCATTAACGAAACAATGGCTCCTGATTCCAGTCAAATCAACTTCTATAGCACACTATTGAAAAATTTGGCATTTCCAGCTTATGAGAAAATTTATTGAACATAACTCTGAAATTCCGTGCACAGTTTTGATGATATCAACTCATAGAATAGACGCTGAGGTGTTTTCCATCACAAGGAAACAGATCACACGCAATGTTCCTACCCGTCGAGTTGTCAATACCGGTTGGACCTTTCCGAACATGCGATTGGATTCCAGTCTGTAAGGACTTCTCGACGTTTACTTAGTTGTATCGCATGACGTATGTTTGCAGGGAATACAGTTTATTGGTAACACATTTTGGTGGAGGTATATGTAGCCGTTTTTATTACTTGACAGTTTTGCGTAAAACATTCGGGAAATTCGTCTGCTGTGAAGTTCGCTGACGACATGTTGTCCGACACATTTGCCGTTTCATGCTTATGTTTGTTGTTTGTATTTGTTGAAATATATCGTGTGCGTTCACTCAAAGTTCGACCGCTTCTTTTCCAAGTTGAACATCACCCACAATTGATCGCAGCTATCGCATTCCTATGAACTTTCCAATCGGCTCCTTTCGAAAAGAAACGTTAAACTCGAGTTTCGCTCTCATTAGAGCTCGCCTGTAGTGCATATAAACGCCACTGCCGGGACTAGAATCACGGCCACCCTGTTCATGAGGCAACCGTGTTTACCACTGCTCCATTGACTTCACGTTAGGCACGACCGAATTATCATATGTGAAAGCTCAACCATTTTCAGTTGTGAGTAATGATCAGGTTGCCCGATCGTCTCCATTGGAGACACAGTTACTTTCTGATTACCCAGCGATTAGGAACTCCCAGAAAGATCGAAATTTCCGATTTTAGTAAATCTGCTAGGCGATATTTTTCAGATTACTGATGAGTATTCTTTGTGATTAGATTTGAGATATTTCTCCATAAACCCAAAATGGTTTAATTGGTTTGCTTGATAAACCCAATCATTACAGTCCGTTCAATTTAACCTATTATTTTGTTAGTTACTTCTGTTGATGACCTCCGGCTTTTTCTTATCTATAAGCGTCGTTACGCCCCTTTACGGTTACGTTTTAAATTGTAAGAGGTCGACGTATTTTTATTGTGACCGTAAACTGTACGATCCATTAATGACTTCCATTAATGACTTCTTTAATGGGATGTTATAAGTGGCGTACTGTGATCAGGTCAGTAATAACCGGCTCACATTTGTCAACAACTTTTCGTTCCTGTTTTTTCTTCTATTCATCGAAATAACAGTGGCTGTCGATCTTCTTGTGTGTCACAAACGAAGCCTGAAACGCTCGCATTTTGAATAAACTATACAAATTTTGCCAGCCAAAACGACTTTGGTGTTTCTGAAAACCTCATCAGGACACTGCCTAACTTTAAATGCTTTTCTAATATTGGTATGCGGAATCGTCAATAACTCCACAGTATGGATCATGTTCACTAGCTTATTCCAGACTTTGGATACCAATTTGGAATTTCAGTCAACCTGACAAATCCTCCGTTCACTAAACCAATAAATCAACTATAATTTCTGGCATCAGGATGTGGTAACATGTGGCGTTTCAAGATGAAGTATTAGATATTCAATTTTCGCGGTGGTTGTCTATTTCGTTTTCGCTTCTTATCTTCTACAAGTGCTTCCATATAATCTTGTGTCATTCTTGCGATCGACCGTAAGATCTATTTAACATTTTATTGGTAGGCGTTATCTACAAATGTTTTTCTAAGTATACTGAAACTAGCGTTGTGAAGCACAATGCGAGAGACTGTATCTTCTCACCCGACACACGTTAATAAGCACGATAAATGGACGTTGCTATAGTGGTCGATGAGAACCAGCAACACATCGATACCCTGTGGAGAAAGCTGTATTTTGCTTAAAAGAAATCGTGCGATGTACATATAGTAATTGGGCGCAGACCCCAGGAAAAAGCAAGTCGGACAAGTTAGGGAATATCCATTTAGACAAAGAAATCATTTATCATACAGTAGTGCTAGCCTGGTTCAAGACAACTGATCGGTTGTGCTAATGACATAATCTATCAAGTCAAACGAAGCAGCTCAATCAAGTCCACGGGATTCACTGGTAGATCATATATATATATATATATATATATATATATATGAGGTGGTCAAGAATGATCAGGAATTTACAGCTTATGTCACATCTCTTGGTAACATTTTGTACCGCTGTGCATCCAGAAGTCTTTTTATAACTCGCAATTGTATAATGCTGCTTCACCTTAGAAAAGGTTAAAGAAGTTTGTTTTACTTCAATTTTTTTTATGTTGATGCTACTGGACATAGGAATACTACCAGCCTATAAGGCATGCCATTTTGGTCCGTATATTTTTGTTCAGCAAACACCTCAAAAGAGACAAAATCCACACCTCTTCCCAGTAATCAACGGTCAACGATCAAGCAATCAATGTGTGAAATTGAGTTACCGAACCAGGATACTGTATAATCAGAATATACTTGCAATCAGGATCTACCTGTACAATGCATTATCCACATTTGGGTCGATTACTGTCTCATATTATTGACACAAACAAGGGAGTAAATGAAAACAATGGATTTAACAGTCACCTTTTTAGGATCGCCAAAGAACTTCTTCAAAAATAGAAATACACCTTATTTGTGAAAAAGGGTTTCTCTTTAGCCAATCTTAAACAACATGGCGAAAAGTCAGGTTTATTCTCATGGAATGGACACAAAACGTTGCGTGTCTGTGACAAGCGCACTACGATACGAACCAAAAAACAGGTTTTTGCCAAAGATATTGACTGCACTGCCACTTTGTGCGTAATTTAAACTGGACAATTTTGTTTAATAGCTTTTGTGAATACTAATTGGTTTAAAATTCGAGTACATTTGACGTACAACCAATTGTCTTGGTGCCCTGTAACATTTTGTCAGCATCAAATGAATCTCATTTACTTATCAGTGAGAATTTGTCTTCAGATGTTTGGTAATGAGCACTGGGGAAGAATCAAGGCGCACGAAGTTTAACACGCTGGTCGATCATTCCTGATAGCCACATCTATCATGCACATTAAAGGTCTCAGATGGAAATCTTTGGAAACGGTTATATAATTTGTAAAAATTTACGCGGATTTTTTGCACTCCGGGTGACGTTTGACTGTTTAACGGAACGGCTAAAGAGCAAGATGAAAATGTGTAAAACCCTGAAAAACCCTAGCCTGTTTTACCGAAGTATTCATTCATCCGAGCGGTGACCAGTAAATAGCACATGTTTGCCCGCGGTGGCTTCACTTTCGATCTGGAGAAGGTCAGAGCGGTGATGGAAATATATACTCCGGAGAATACGATGGAAAATTTGGGTTTGAACAACTAACTCACTAACGTGTACAGTGGAGCTGTAATGCTGAGCACCGGATGGTGCTCGCAAAAGTTGAGACCGACAACAAATGTTCGTGAATCAATAAACATACCGCACACATTTACCGGTGGTCCAGTGTGCTCCAGCCAGACTGATGTGAGACTGTTGTTGCTCCCAGGAGGGAAACCTACTGATTCTCGTGTCCTTTCTTCTGTTCGGTCACTGGGGCTTTCATCTGTGGAATAAAGCTACGCGAACCTAAAAACTTTTGAGTGGAATACCACCTTTAGTGCAGACAATTACGTTTAGCTTCAGTGAACAAACCACACCATGTGGCACTCACGTGACGATGAAATATGTTGACCAGTCTCCGTATCTTCCAGACGAGTTTGGCTTATCACTTTGAGATTAGAATATTCTCTATACACAGGCTTTCCATAACAAAACTCTACACGGGATATGTAAATTACAGCCGCGAATTGATACATGGAGCAGCAATAAAAGCACTTGATGGAAATTCGGTTGTGACCCTGTTACATAAATGGCATTGAGAGTAAATAGGGCTATCAGTGTTTTTCGTCCAGTCCAACGACCCTAACAAATTGATTTATGTTAATGGGTCGAAATTCAAAAGATAACCGAGTGTTCTTCTGAAGATCCTCAGATTGTCCATATGGCAGACGTTGGTGCACTGACGATGCGACAAAGTTCCAGTGGTCTTTAGCAAGATTAAACAATTGATCACAGATATAACAAACTGCGTTTATTACTACAACACGATGTAGAACGAAAGCCGTTGACCACAATGTTGAGAAAGACATCCGAATCTCGTAAGTGAATCGCGGCTGATCACAGTTTTACACTTGTATTTAAGCAACAGTTGATGTTTCTAGACTATTTTTATAATTACTTGGATTTCGAATAAGGGCAGACTTTGGCAGCGTCAACTGTAATAAACAAGATAACTTTCAAACTCATACTGTAATTCATGTCCGCTGTTCACTTTTCTCACAACAAACAGTAATTCAAGCACAATGAATGAAGAACTCTGGATAGTAAATTGGCATTTTATCATCATGAAACCAATTCCTAGGTAAACACAATATTCATACAGAAGGGAGATATGGTGAGTACAGTTGATGACGCATTTTCCACAGGAACGTATGTGGGGCTAATTACACTTAATTCTATATATCATCTTATCAACAATGAGTGCAAACATAAGTAGAGCAATGTACCTGAAAGATTAAAATAATAAGGTGATGATGTGTCGGCTCGTTTTACGCTTATGCTTAAAGCATGTGAAGATGTTTTGGTGCAGAATATATCGGATCATCTGTTACTTTAGACAAAAGTGATTGATGTTGAATACAATACATATTACGTGTGTAACGCTGACGTTGTCGACTAAAAAAAAACAGAATGTTCAACTGATGATGAACTTAGAACGAAAATCTACTGTACCATTCAGATAAGAGAGAGGGATAAGAATAAGGATGAGTGTCGGAATAACTAGCAGCTGTGATCGCTGATCCTCGAACTGCGTATTTTGAGTGCAGATTGAGTTATTCATATAATAGTCCGTTTTCTACTTCGCTGCAGATTACTTAGGTGGATCGAGATTCAGCATTCCCGGTTACCTACAAAAACATTTACTAGACGAGTGATGAACCAAAGAGTTACTCAATCCGTATTGCTCATTTTCTGGCTGTCGTCAGAAAACCTTACCTCAGAAATGAAAAATCGGCCCTCAACAATTTTTCGCACCAGAAGAAATGAGTCACTTTCGCGAGCACATTCAGCTCCAGACATGTTTTGCTGAACAAAAAGAAACCGTGACAAAAACAATGGCCACACATCCACGTGGTCAATTACTAGAGTGTTAGCTTGTTTCAAGCATACAGGAATTTGAACAAAGAATGCTTCATCTTACCTATATGAAAGTTAACTTCACTGAACAAGTAACACTGTAGAGACGTTGGTCTAGAAGACACCAATACCAGCAGTAGTACGAACAACTCTCTTTAACTGACTATCATCTGCTCAGATGCCAAAATCTGTTGGGATGTACTACGAACCCAACAGTATAGTCAATTGCCGAATCCGGGTCAACTGAACACATATAATGCACCTGTTCACGTAGCCATTCAAAAGATTTAAAAAACTTCAGAATATACACACTTTGCAATCACAATATAACAACATCTCTCCCAGTACAATTATTCTCATATCACTTCCAGCCAGTCACCAAGTAAACAGAAGGATGAAAAATGATCCACACAACAAACCGTATGTCCTCACCGATCTCATTCATCTGATCAAGATTACGCAGTGCACTGACTAAATGTTCTACAAGAAACAGCACGTCAGATGTACATTCTTCCCATAGAATTTGTTTCGTACACCTACTGGCTAACGAACATTATTTCCTCTAACACTAATTGTATTCTGTGTTGAAAATATTCCCGTTCTTTTATCCAAAAATACCACATATTTCAGCCATATCAGATCGGACAACAGTATGCTGCTAATTGGAAATTGCACAGATGACGTTAACCGGATTATATCCAGGGTAATCATTTGCTCGACCAATGCACTGGATTGTTAGAGTGCAATTTTAATCAACCGAAACTATGTGGTGACTGAACGAAAATTACACATCTCCAATAGGAATGATTTACCATGTTGCAGGGAGTGAATAAGAAAGTTGTATTCATGACAAACATTCACTAAACATGCTCAACGCAGCCGACCAGTGGAGGTTCGAGGTGGATGGCTAGTTACTTGGGAACCAATGTGACCGTATAAATACTGTTCACTTCCTGTGGTGTAAACACTTCTCAGACAACACCTTCAGGACTGATGCAAGCTTAGCCGGTACGTAGGCAAATTGGAGAGAGATGAATCGAACTACTGTACCATCTCTTATAAACAATCACCAGGTTGAGTGCGAAATGAAATTGTCATTTTTTTATCTAAATGATAATTTTCTGCAGTTGCCCTCAGAATATGAAATGCCCATCGTTCAATTCTGGCATTTTATGCAGCAACATGATTCACAGATTCAACGTTATCCTGAAAACTCAAATTGCTCAGGCATCGTTCATGATTGTGTGCTTGTTTTGAATACTGTGGGTTCAGAATAGTGCGTAATTTGATTACATGAAATTAACTTGTTTCTTCAAACTAGAGACTTTGCGAATTATAAAGTGAATATTTTATATCCAAATAATCGTTTGAGGCTTATGTACAAATCCGAGTGTATCCATCAGTGCTGGGGAAGAGGTTTAATTGTGAATCTTGTGTCACATTCATTAGCAGGAGGAAGCACGTTCTGCAACACTTTCTCTACGATACCTGATTTCATACGTCTGGTCTGAGAATATCTGTTGTAGTATACAAAGTGGCAGTAGCAACAAAGCTGGACTAAGTCCACCTTGTCTGTTTCTGTTTTGAAAACACCTGACTGGCCAACATCAGCACGGAGGTCCTTTCACTGCAAGCAACATCCACCGGCTGTAATCAGTAAAGCCTGTAATAACAGCTAAACTGACACAGTATCAAATACGCCCACTGCTTCCGAAGTTGTCAAGGAAAATGACCACAGTCGTTCTGCAAATACTCACTTCAGCATACAACACTCATGCACAAAACTGTATGGCTTTCCGTTCAGTATTTCCAAAGAAGCTCAGTTCTGGTTTTGGGGAGAACACCGTCGAAATATTCCAAGTGCACCAACCCCACTGCTTTCCAGAAGCATAGTTCTACTATTTGGGAGTATTCTATTTGTTCACAGCCTTCCGGAATGCACAATCAATTGCTTTGGGTTTTGCGACGAACATGACAGAATGCTCTAGAGGGGCTTTTACACTAAAATGAACAATGAGATATGTAACTTAATTTCAATTACAAGGTTAGCTAGGAAGCTAGATCCAGTCCACATTGGTAAACCCCGGCTAGTCAGGGTAGTATTATTGAAACCTAGTACGACGGCGGATGTTCTCCTAACTGCACAAAAACTGCTGAACGATTCTAGGGAGTGGATGCACCAGATTCACTCCGGGTTAAAGAAAGAGGCGTAAGATTTTGTAAAGAATCTGGGAGCATTGATCGATCTCGCGATGTTATTACTATGTGTTCCTAGTTCCATCAGCGACGATCAGAAACAGTGCAAGAGTCAGAAACATTTCTTTTTAGCTGCTTTTGAGTTAACTAACGTCCCACTGCAACAGATTTGTCACCTCCTGCTCTGCAAGCTAGAATCTGAAAAAACCTCGTCCGCAACCTATTGAAATTACTATCGCTTCGCGAGAGATGGCATCGCATATATTGGGGCGGTTCCATAATCGACGTCACCTCATTCCTGACGGAATTCTCCTTCACTCTAGTCGTTCAACATAAGAACGGGGGTTAATGGGTGTTGGAAAAAGGCACTTGTTCCCAAAAATTTACATTATTTGTCAAGGAAAATGGATTCTTCATTGTTGGAAATTTGAACATCCGCCGGAACTTTTGAACATCCAAGAAGTTGCGCTCGCTTCTGATTAGTCCGTTTGGTGGCCTAGGCCCGGGGCCACCCAAAACCTATGAATGCAGTTGCTGTAAACCGCAATTTTGCCTTCGGGCTGAGCGGCAAATAAAGCTCGTTTTGAAGGTCGTCTTTTTCTTTACTTGTTGTGCGGTTCTAAGTTGCGAGAGTTGGATTCCGATAACTGCGCTCTGATTTCTGTGCAGTTTTGAAATATCGTTGCGTTCGTTCGTGATAGAGATACTGCTCGTGATGTATGCTTTGTTCTTGCCCTTCGTCTATCAGGCGGGGTCGATAAAATAGGAACTAATCACCACACATGCACCGGTCGCTTTGTGTTGACTTATGAAGGTTGGATGACGTTAAAACGTGTAGCGTGCTCCTGTGTAGCTCCCTTGAATTCGAAGTGAAGGAAATACTCCACGATAATGCATATTCATTCACCATTGATTCAGTTAAGTGCACGCACACCAATGCACTTAGTTTAGTCAACACATTGGCTGAGTTCTGTGTGTTTTCCAATCCATAATAGCACCCGGTTGTTGTAGCGGAATCTTAGCTCAGCATTTTCTGTCCAGTTTCTGAGCGTGCCAGATCTGACGTGGTAATCTTCTGCCGGGCTCAAACTGAAAGTTGGAGAAAGGGATTGGTCCCCTATGTCCATACATCTCCAAACACTTCTTCATAACAGTTCAGTATTTGCTGCATTCTTGTGAGCAGTCCGATGGACGATCCGTCCCATCCACCCTCAATGATGACAGGCGTAACCATCGCAGTGATTATCAACCAACCACCTTGTTTCCGAGCATCTCGAAAATTCGGGAAACGCCGGTGCACGACTCGCTCTATAAATTCATGTTTTCTTCAAAAAATTTACTAACAGTCCCTGATCAATAAACAAACGCGGGTGGGCAAGAAAATATCACTTGGTATTTGGCCGCGTGGATCATTGTGTTACAATCAGTAAGCCACTCCGTTGTGGTAACTTCCTTCAATGACTAGAGTCGACACTTGCTAATCGTCCACATAGGGTGCGGGTGATCCGTATGTTCTCTTAAGACAGGTTTGCCACCAGTGGGGTACTCTAAGGTCCAATTCTTGGTCCGTCTCTAGTTTTGATATTTACAAATGATCCTCCTCTTTCAACTATCTTCTCATCATTGATTTCTGTTAATAAAATCTAAATTTGGTGTACCGTTAAAAATGATAACAATTCATTCATTCATTCATCTCAAGTAAATCGGCTTGACAGTTATCTGTTTCAGGAAGTTTTTGTTGAGAAGATCTTGGAAATCATAGTTTTGCATTCTCCATCTCCTTCTCGAGTGGTTACACAAATTACCAGTTGTACCCTGAGGTTACTCAACCGTTTTTTCGACCAGTTCATTTTATGTTGTTTCTAGCTTCTTCGCAACTATTTCGTTCAAACACATTTCTAGAACGGAGCTGTAATCCAACTAATCTATCAATAAACTGGCAAGTTCTTCTGGAAACTGTGCAGTGTCATGTCATTAGAGCAGCCGTGATCTGAAACCCAAGCCATTTTGAGGAAAATTTTATATCACTGAGTATGCATTGATTACAGTATCTTCAGCATAAAGCTGATTAGTATTCCTAACATTCTTCATAATAGTTTCCAGTTCACCGTGCCAGTTATTGTTTCGTGGAAAAAATGGAACCACATTGAAGGGTTTGCTCAAAACTGAAGGTCCAGCAGAACAGATTTCAGTTTACTACACGTTTGAAAGACTTAAACCACACTTTCCACTATTCTGGTCAACGACATACGAGTGATTACATGCGTTTAGTTTGCTAGTTTCAGTATATTTACCAGCTTTCTGATTTCAACTCAGTTGCATACCACAGTTGATGGGAATAGATTAAATGGTCACATCAACCAGTATAACGAGGCTAATCATTTCATTTTTAAATCTACATACACCGTTTGTCAGAACAGTTGACAAGGTCAAAATAGAAGTACAACAACGCACCTGTGTGAACACCTGAAAAAATACGCATATTACGGCAAGTGATTGAGAACACTCATACGATGCTTCAGCCAACTTCAGGTCCCACACTCCAATAGATTCAGATATTTCGAAGCAATGCTAATTTATATCTATTAATGTTGATTGTGGTCCAAGCATCATTGTTGAGCAATAACTGTCTCAAATTTTAAACACTTGTTCGCTGTCATTCATATAACTAACTCAGAACAGACGCGTCTTTGCCGTTACAACGTCGGTTATGCCGTACATAACACGAAAGAGGAGCATGTCCATGATATCTCATGGTTCAAGACCAGTAAATCTAAACTAACCTCATTTTATTACGTTGAATGACTTGTCATCAGGAATTGCATTTTTTTCTGTGACAACTAAAATATCTTTACGACAAACTGCATTTGTATCAGTTTACGTAATTGACGTATTTCGCGGGGGTGTTCCAGTCATAATCAGAAATTTCTTGTGTGCAGCAGACTGAATGCATTCCCTGAAGTGTCAGTATGTCAGAATTATGTGTTCGATAGGCTTAATTTATTTCCCGCAACAACCAACTGCAAAAGTGCCGGAATTCGACTGGTTTGGAACACTTTAGTGTGTTCAATATATGTAGTTGTCACATCTTACCTATCTCTAGCCAGTGGTATTTTTATAGTTCCAAATGTAGTTATGAGCACTAAGTCATGAGATGTTACACATGACAGCCCATATCACTCAACCAAAAGGGACAATTGTTCCAGTTAGTGGAATAATTCCCAGAACAGGAAAATGTTGATAAAGGATGTCTTATAGCATCATAGATGGAAACTTGCATGCGATCCATCATAATGTGTACGTAGGTTGTCGATTGGGATGGCTAACATATACATGTAATAGTCAATCTTTTGTTAACACTCCTTCCCAACGGTCTTTCCACATACTGGGTTGACCTCTGCAGGTAGCTAGTCCAGCTGACTGACAGCGATTTCGACCTGACTGGATTGCCTCAACAACAAGAACACAGGTGACTCGAATTTATGACTTGCAAATCCGTCTCAAACTTTTAATATAGATAAGCCTCACAACTTACCCATTTTGAGAGAAAGTACTAGTCGAACGCTCACTTGAATGTAGAAGCTGTACACAAGTTTAGGTTGTGTTCAGTGTAAAACACTCGAAATCCCCGAATTTCTACTACAGATTCAAACCATGCCCACCCTGTTCAAGAAAGACCGTAACTGCGACCTAACATAGATGTCCTGATCACGGGGTTGTCAGTTAAATTGAACAGACCTACTCTGCTTAGTTTTCTTTTGAAATGATCGAGTAGGGTGAACACACAATGTTTCGGTTGGGCGTTAGGGTATGATCATTCGGTCACGTCTACTGTGAAGCTACCGATGTTGTGGATAACACGCTGGTCTCATAAACATGAGACACAGAGTACTAAATCCGGTCACTAATTCCGGCCCATTAACGACGAGATCTAATGAGACCAAAACTCGAATCTAAGGCTTGCTTTCAAAGTGTGCTAGTGATATGGCTTACTTGAGGAGGAAATCTTCGATTAAATGTGAGTGGTGTTTCAGCTGAAAAAGTTTAAATCTTTAAATTTTCACTGAAAATGATTCGTTTTGCCAGTTTATATTGAATTGCTCTGATTGCTTGTGAGTTTGGTAGTTAATGTATTCGGCTGATGCATTAAGCTATCTTATAAAATAAACGCCATACGTATGTTTAACTCACCAATTTGCACTATTCCAGAACAAACAGACAATGGTTTTTTTAAGGAGTTTTACTTAAATATACTAACATTGCGGTACTTGACAGATGTTACAAGAATACCACGCAGATCGAAGAGCCAAACCCACGAGTTACGTGTTAGAGTTACCCTGTATCATTTCAGAGTACGTTCTCACATGTGGTCAACTTAGGTTTGTCATGTATTCCAACGGCGAGTAAATCAGAAAGAATTCGGGATTCCTGTTCACTGAAACCCACAGTTACTTGAACATTCGCTAACGAGTTCAATCTTCTGTCTTCCGATTGTCGTTGAACCCGATAACGCTGCTCAATGGGGGACTTGCCGGTGAACAAATTTGAGGTACGTGACTGATGCAAGTTTGCATCTGCTACAGTCACCTCTTGGTATCAGGTTCTAATACGTAAACTCGTTAACAAGTGGCAGCAAATAAACGAGACCGACATTACGTACTTCGTCTCACCGAGTTGATGAAACCTCAATTCAAGTTGAGTGTTGATTATATTTGACCACAACGTTTTACATTTGGACTGACTGGTCAGCTGACTTCTTTTCAAAGAGGTTCACCTCGGGTCCTACCTACGTTGAAACTTGTGAGTAGTGTTGATTGGGATTTGAATTGTGGCTCACGGTGTGGAACACAAACCATGTTAATGACTACGCCACAATGTTCATGTTAACATTGACCGAGTCGTTTTGCTTAAAAGCCCAGCCACGCTGACTTGAAAATAGTGCTCAAATTGTCTGAAACGGAGAAGTATTTTGTATCACTGACTCTCTCAGATAATCGTACGACTAGACTTCTCTGCAAATTCAATCATGGAGATAGCTGGATATTCTAAACATCGTTCTGGTTAATGGTGGCTAGTGCGGTATATGAGCGATATAAATTGGAAAACATCGAAGTCAGATAAGTGAATGATGCACAGTAAGTTTCACTCAAATGGTTTGCTATTTACAAGTTCATAAAAATGTTTGGACATATCGAGGAGATTGATCAGACAGAGTTTGTGTATTTTCATTTGTTTTCCCGAAATGGTAACTGCAAACAATAGTATTAGTCTTTTAGTCTTTCGTTATGTACCTCACATTCCAGACTGTATGTCAAATGATATTCAATTTCATACAACTTATGTTCCAACGGGCTTCATCCGTCGTTAAAGGTTCATAAAATGGTGAATTTTTATAGAAAAGAGAATGATTTTTGTTTGCGCATTCTTGTTTTTGTGTTGGACGGTTTATAGATATGACAGAAACATGAATGAAACCTGATAAACAGTGAATTCAGTTGAGCTGCTGGCTGTAACCACTTCAACAACGAACACTGAAACAACATTCAGTCAGACATGCATAAATGATGACCTATGAGACTGAACTAGTATAGCGGTCAGGAAACTGGCCGTGCCGGTTGACTCTCATGTAGGTACCGATCGAATACTATCTAAAAACTCTTAACCAATTCAGCCGTGACCACAGAGTTGGCAAATGTGTTTTAATGTGGAAAGACTCTTGGTGTGAAGCAGTTATTTCTGCAAAGTATCTTACCTGTTCCACTACTCAATTTTCGTAAACGATCCAGTGAATGTTCATCCTTGTGTTAGTCAGAGGTGTGCCAGTAAATTATCCGGGGTATTGGATATTTTGTAGATAGGAATTAGTTTTCCCCTGAGATGTCCGTAACTTATTGAGAATTGACTTCATTCTACAAGCCTTCCAAGATGTGGGAAGTAAGTAACAGTTGAGATATCTGCGTAGGTGTGTTTAGTGAATTCGGCAATATGGCAGTTTAGTTACAAAATGGGCTAACTGGTAAGTTTGTGGGAATGTGACAGCTGCGATCAATTGTGGGTGATGTTCAACCTATATGGATAATATCAAACTTGTATTTTGTACGACTGCGTTAGTCAAACATTTAACCGCGTTTCTTTCAAGAGAAAATGGCAGAACACTGTGAACGCATCCACCATTCAGAGTACCCTTCTTGTGTATCTCAGTCTGAACTCTACCTTCAGCACAGCGGCATATACATACATCTAGAAAGCTTAGTTTGCTATTGATTTCAGTCTCCAAAGTAAACTGCAAACTTGGATACATTAATCTCATCTTGGTGAAGACATCAACTTGATGGATGCTATTGTATCCACGAAAATATTTCCAAACACTGGCCCCAAAGGGGGTCGAATTATGATATCATTTCGTCAACACCGTTATAGCATCTGCAGTATAACGACTTCAGCCTTTAACAGTGCCATCACAAAAACCGCGTAATATTTTTAAAAATTTTCAGTGATTTCCCTAAGCTAACAAATTATGACGTCAGCCGAGTTGGTGACAGCTGTTTAGTTTCTGTATCTTCATCTGTCTTATATTACTAGAAGTCGCTGGTAAGAGATTGAGTTCACTGACTTTCTGTATAATTGAAACTGTGTTCTACACCGTTTTGTGATATACTTGTTTGCTTCCAGTATCTAAAGAGTCTTCCTACTTTAACAGTCGACCGATTCAACTTTTAACCAGGTCCACCTTAGTCATTTGGTTAGCTGTTATCCGGTATGCTAGTCGATCAGCAATCATGTGCATTGCATAATTGAATCAATGCAATCTAATCTTAATCTGTAACGAAGAAAGTACACGTTAAGCTGACGTTTTGCAAATTTGCAGAGGTGAATAGCCGCGTTGTTTTTTCATGCGATATTTGTTTCCTGAGTACAACAATGAATTTGACACTTTACAAGTCATCTCCCAATCTTTTCATGAAAAGCACCAGTTTTTGAATCTTACAGCAAAATGGATTGTGCACGTGCTATAATCATGCAACGTTTTTCTGAAGTGAATAGCCTTTCAGTTCGTTAAATGGTGAAACAAACACAATGTCTGTAAGTATTACCCATAGTGTGTGAACACTACATAGTCCAGTGAGATGGTTTACAACGTCATTTAGAGTGCACACAACAAAGTATGATTCAGAGCGCCATGAAATCCAACGTGCATACCAGCCAGGTTACTCAACATAACTTGTGTCTTAGACTGATGTGTTCTGCCAAGAACTATCATCGCTTACTCGTAGCTACTAAGTTGCTCCCAGGGTGAAGCATCAAAAGAGATTTAGTTGAATCAATAATTATATTTCCCATTGTATAGTTCTTGAAGTTGTCGATTAGAAAGAATATGACCAAAAATTATCTGGAAAACGCCTCTGAGATTCATTAACACGAAGTATTTGTTCGTAAATTCTCTGCCCGGAGATGATCGAATTCACCGTGAAATGAACAATCATAAAGACATCTGTAGAGATTTCTGCCAGTAACTTAATGGAAACAAGGTTTATGTCTAGAGATAGAATGAGTACCGGTTGCCTATATGTATATCCGTGCTTTTGAGACTTGCTGGTGAGTGAAAATCCTATCAGTAATTTGTGACCAGGTGAGAATCCTCTCGTTTTACTACAAATCTGTCTCGATGAACTCACATATTATCAAGTCAGAAAGCAAATCAATGGCGAGTAAGCCCTGATTGATATGTCGACGGTTATGTAAGCATGTGTTCATCGTCTAGGGACGGGAAAGATCAATAATAGGTCCTGGCAAGAAAGAAACATTCCTTCTTTCCTAATCCCTCAAAAAAAAGGACTGTTATATCTAAAATCAGCCTCTTGATATATGCGTAGTACAATCACTTTACATGTGAATCACCTTGTCAATCAATAGTTTTGGTAGTCATGGTTTAATCATCATCTCCGAAACCATCGACCACAAACGTATTTTCATCGTTCATGATGATTATGCGTGTTATATTGAGACCTAAAATATGCTTGATTGATTTCAACAATAATTCTACTATAAACACTTCTGTGGGAATCGACTGGTCTTATAGTAAATCTTTTCGGTTCGTGGTAAATGGTCAAAGTTACAAACTAATTCATGGTGGTTACCCTTCACATTTGGTTGCAACTATGAACTGTAAATATACTTCCTGGTAAACTTGTGATAATTAAGGAATGTATGATTGGTATTTGAAAGATTAAATGTCGACCACTTCCAATTGGATTCTTGTGCTGTTTTCAGCTTATGCAAGCAGTTCGTTTATCTGTTATTTATCTGACGGGTCAAGCAAAACTGATGGTAAAGATAGTTATGAACAGACTTGGGACATCAACTCATTGTTGTCTGTATGCAGAGCGTTATCAGAAGCATTTAACGACATGTTTTTAGTTTATTTTGTTTCATAGTAAACAATCCAATAATTTATAACCTACAGGTTTCGTACCGTTCATTAAACGTAGATGATAATTAACTCAATCACTGATAAGTCTAATGAACTCATATTTCCGTCTATTCCATCAATTTTCCCAAAATTCGTTTCGAAGTGTCAGTTGATTCAAAGTGCAGAACAACAAATAATCATTCTTCACGTTCAACGTTCTCAATCAACGAAACTCAAGAAGATAGTAATTAGCAGATACATTGCACAGAGACTAGATTATTGCGGAAATGAGAACGGTAAAACTCTCGGCCGATACAGTTGGCAATGGTTATTTTATTTCGAACGCATGTGGTACAGACTTATTACAAAAGTGCGCTTAACTACAAATGTCACCCTTAAAGCGAACACAACAGAGTTGAACGGGATTAACCGCAGTCTTCCTCCGTCAGTACTGATCAATAATTCCACATAATGTTCATAGCAATCATACGACATTTTCCCTAGGGAGATGAATTGTTTGTATCATTATCATGTTGCTTCACAATTGGATACAAAACCATCCTAATCACTTTCCCCTGTTCAAGCGTTTCCAGTTGTAAAATCCGTGTCATTTTCTACTCGCCTTTCTTTTACCAATCCGGAATGGTTTCCCTTAAAACATTTTGGGTACACAAATGTTTTTCTCCGGATTCCGGTTTATCTTTTTCTGTCACATTTGTAACAAATCACAAACCATTGCATCTCTGGTGCACATCAGAAGTGTTCCATTTCAAAACAGATACCTGAATTAAGTTTAACTCAAGACACTCAACAACACAAAAATCTGTGAAAGTAGATTAGTAAATGCGCCGTCAGTTCCAGCTTGTCATATATGCTCAAACTTAATGACATTCGTTCACAGCAAGACTGACCATTAACAAACGTTCAGAATGCATGTGTGTGCATCTTAAAATGAAAGCGGAAACTAACAAGGCGGTTTCGTTGCATCACAACATCGTATGTTAAAGTCACCAAATATTCCATCATACTGAGCTGTCCAAATCTCACCTTCAACCAGAGACTTTAGTATCAACCTGAAGACATTCTCTGCAAGCAGCGCGTTTACTCTCAAATGCTAGGCAAACC
Organism: Paragonimus skrjabini miyazakii; assembly: GCA_014338405.1. NCBI lineage: Eukaryota > Metazoa > Platyhelminthes > Trematoda > Plagiorchiida > Troglotrematidae > Paragonimus > Paragonimus skrjabini miyazakii. Next base: position 236,046 of record JTDE01000091.1, read on the forward strand.
GAAAGTTAAAACTAGCCACATTGTGCTCTACTTAGATAATTCACTTATAGATACAAATTCGACTAAAGTACACAATTATAAAACTGAGTTTGTGACATGGTTACCAGATAACTAATTCAATAACAGTTCCGCAACAGTCAGGGAAAAGACATCCATTTTTAATGTAAAACTGAGGTACGGGATTACGGACTTCGGCTGGATTCTAACCGATAACAGAAACCGCATGTCAGAACCAGAAAAGTACTCTATCAAATGAACTGCAAAGTACTGTTTTCGGGAAAACGCAAAGACTTGTGAAAATGACTGTGGCAGGAGTAGAAGGACTTCTAAATAGCTGAACCTGGTTGACAAATTGTAGCTGAAACCGTACAAAGTTTTAGCAACGTCAGATCCAGAAAACAAATATCCGAGCAAATGCACTATGATGGATCAGGTTGGGTGAATTAATTATGCGAGGCGCTTTGGTTTCGAACACACATATCATGTCAAACGAGTTTATTTCTAACTCTGTCAAATTAAGAGATGTAACGTTGTAGTAAGATGGAAGATGCCGGATTCTGGTTGTTCTCCAAAATAACTTGACCTTGCATCAGATCGTTAAGCTACTTCAAATATGTTTCGGTATGGCATCTGTAGTTTCTTCAATGGCCATTGCCGGAAGCATACGGTCGTAAACACGGTTGACCATCAGCGTTAGCTGAACGAGACAAACGGAAAGTCCACGGATCCGTATGAAATACAACAAATAGTATTTTTTGACGATAAAAACACCGTTCGATACGCCGCGCAAGAACTGTTCCTGACAAGTTAGCCTCAAATTGGTTTAATGTGGAGGTCATCTTCAGTTGAGTAAAGTTATCAGACAAGTTAAATTAAAACGTAAGTTAACCACAACGGTACAATATGTTATGTATGCACTATAACATAGTTCGTTGCCGTATGATTGATGCCATTCGAGTTTTCGACTGTGTAATTGGTGTGTATGACCTACTGGGCTTCTGGCTCATGTTTGGCGATTTTCGTTACTAATCCACTTTCCCGTTTTGCCCCCGTCCTTCAGAGAATCGCTACTCCTCGGTAACTCCATTCCGTTGTACGTTAGAGTACCGTAATATGTTTTGGCAGCAAACACAATGATAGGCATCGACTGGTTATTTTCAGTTGCAGCTAATGGCTTGAGCAATCAGGATGTGATGAATATCACGATTATCTTATTTATGTGGAACAGGCGATAGTATTGCCAGATATGCGACCACATACCCGATACAGTCGATTCCAGCGACAATCCTGTGGTTTCGGCTTCTCAAGTTGCGTATGTCAAATTTTTCAGTAGGTAGTCCCCATCAAACCCGGCTAGAAAAACCCGGTACATATTTCTTCGTTAATAATAATATGCTGATAGGTTACTGGTGAGTAATTGGGGATTTGGGTAATTTCAAGTTGAACATCCCCCACAATTAATCCCAGCTGTCGCATTCCCATAAACAATCCAATCGGCCCCTTTCGAAAACAAGCACTAAACTTGAGTTTCGCTCTCATTAGATCAGCTCGTCAGCACTGCATTTCCGTGAACCAACCGGGACTAGAACTTCGGCCATGCTTTCATAAGGCAACCGTGTTTACCACTGCGCCATTTACCTCACAGCATACACGAGCGAATTATCATATGTGAATGCTCAACCAGTTTGGCTTGTGAGTAATGATCAGGTTGCCAGATCGTCTCAATTGGAGACACAGTTACTGTCTGCTAATCACAATCGATAACCCCGCGATTAGGACTTCTGTCCAGGTTGCTTCATGAAAACGTGACCGGAGTTCTATTCTCGGCCGTGGCAATGGTTTTCACTACTGACTAGCTCTCATGAGAACGAAACTAGAGTCCAATGCTTCTTCACAAAATGGGCTGACTGGAAAATTTATGGGAATGCGACAGCTGCGATAAATTGTGGGTAACGATGTGTTAGTAAGTATATCATTACTGCTAAGTTGAACTTGGTGCAAAGTGAACCCGAATGCCTCTACGTCCCCACCCAATAGCATACAGTAAAGCCATACATAAGTTCTCAGGGGAAACGGGAAGAACCACCACCAGGTACTTCGTAAAGAAAGCTCCTGAGATCGACTTGTCACTCAATCAGTTACTTCGTCGGATCTCCGCAACAAGTCATCAACTACGTGATAATTCTCTTTTGAATTGCAACATTCTTATTGAAACTGAAACCTGGTCCGTCGAATTCCAAATCCTGTTGAGGTGGATTTGAAGTAAACCTGAATGCAACTTAAAACAGTGATATCCTCCTGTTTCTATCGTAGTGTGTTCTTATGCGACAAACAGTACACACTGTGGAAAAGAGTGCAATGGCAGTTAAACAGTTGACACAGACCGAGTTGCACTTCCTGGTTCAAGTGTCTGTCTGTTAGAACGAGTAGGTGAGGCGGACGTCTGATTACATATTTTAGATATAACACTATTCTGCAGCTTTGTTTGAGGAGACTGAGCAACTGGCCCAGTACACTAGTTTGATTGTAACTGTCGCATGCACATCAGATCTGTTAACCTATGCTCACGATCTGAGAGGTAGGTGGCTGCGTTCTGACCAGTCACAAAAAGCAGTGGAAAAGCATATTCGGTAAGGACACATATAGGGATTAAACACGGGTGTCACAAATCGAATTTACACAACAAACTAGGATGATTGCAGACAATAGTCTGAGTAGATTCAACCAACTGCGAATGGTCTCAATCAAAATGGCGTTATGTTAAATATAAACAATTTATTGTGCTGTGTTGTTGTGTATGTTCTGTATCAAATGCAGAATCAGTTGTAGTTCAGCTGTTAGCCCTATGTATGATTATCTGCCAATCTAAAAATGATAGCTTTCACTCAGACAACTCATAAACAAATATCTAAACTAGTTTCTGGGTTGAGATTCTCCCTCAAAGCTAACCACCTTCCTAAGGAGTCCAACTTTGTCCGACCTCGTGAAGTCACTTGAATGAATATTACCAGATACAACTGAGAATCATATCGCTAACCTTCTTTCTGTCACATTCATTCTTAGAGACCACAGTGTTTATGGCTTTTATTTTGTCCCGTGAAAAAAATTGACTCTTTTCTGTGCCAAACAGCTAACTAGACCACTCAGTTCGAACGGCTCAGTTGGTTCCATTCTGTTGGCATCATTATATCAATAGTTATTGTTTGAACTTATCCATTTTGTTGCTTTACAGCGTTTCAAGTATTTGATTTGTAGATCACTGCCTGACTCGTAAGATTCTATCCTATCAACTTGCCTGTAACATATGGGTATACTTCATTGTCTCAACTAGGTTACACGCAACACCAAAATGCAACAGGGTTTATGAGATCCTTCATAAGACCAGTAAAACAGTGGTATTCAACAAATGATACTTTAGATTGGACATTTCGGTTACCATGATTAGCCCAAATTTGGGCAAATTTTCAGCCAACTGCATACATGGATGCAACATACTTGGATGAAACTTGCCTCTAATCTGCGCACATGTGGTCGCTTGGCTTTCATCTAGTAACCATCAGTATATCGAATCGTTCTGTCTGTGTGGACATCAGATTACTCGTAGAATTAACCCGAGTAGCCTATGTGATTTGATTTCTGCTGCTTTCTACAGGTTAATTCGACATCGCACTACGTTGTTTATTCAGGTGTGTGGTTAGACCTGTTCAAATAGACTAGAGGTCGGCAATACTATTGTGGTTGGCACATGTAGGGCAGATCACTCAGACTTCGTGTGCAACCTTTCGATGTAATGCTTCACACCTCACTGTATAATCAAGATACTGTCATAATCGATCTCGTGACCTTCGTCCAATGCATGCAACACTATGGCTGGGTCACGTCCCGGTATTCCTAAGTGAAACTTCCAGGCAACCACAATACATACGCTGCGAATGGTAAGATATTTTATCGTGAAGACAGATCGTAGTAAAAGTTTTGCGATGCGCCTCTCTCATGTAATATTATGCAAAGGTTTTAGCATGTCCATGTCGCTGTTAACGACACATAGGCGTGGTTTATCCATGTATCATCAACAAACTGGTTCAGCTTTCTCGCGCGTACACTTAGGAGTAACTATTACGTTTATATATTGAGATGTAGGCCACCATTAATCAATAAGGCTTTTCCCAGCTACATCACGTGTTTTCCAGTACAATTCCTCCTCGATTCCTTGCTTCAAGTTACCACCTTTCATGCTGATGCAACTAAGTAAGGATGTTTTCACAAAGTATGCCCTGTTTCATTCACTTTAAAATTGAAGCATCCTTTCTGGAAGAATCCAGCCCCCTCGTCTTGCTGCCCACAATAAGTCTGTTCTTCATACCAAAGTCAATAAATTTCATGCTCATAATTTTTGATAGGGTAGAAGTCATTGTAGGTCATTCAATCCGGAAATCAAAGTGACGTTCAGTGGATATAGTCGGAGTTGGGCAGGAGAGAATTTAGACGGGAATTTTTTCAGGCTTTTCAACATATTCAAAGCAGGAATAACCGATTGTATTACGTAGGCAAAGCTATTTTCTGTGTGGCATATCTGTAGAACACGGTCAGGTTGACAGCGCGGGGATCAAACAACATCGTTACCCCACGAATGAAGTGTAGTTTGACATGTAACAATGTGACGGAAGTGATATTCGATTCTATGCAACGGACATGGACAAAGGGGGGTGACTCGCAGTACCTGTAAAACAAGCAGAACAGCTGTCTTTTTGACGAATACCTATAAGCGTTTAAAACTGGGTGGTTAAGCATTATTTATTTAAGGGAAGCACTAAATTATAAAGAAATCCTTACACAGTCAAAAAACGATATAATTAAATTACTTGGGATTAGGAAGTGAATTACGTGATGTGGGCCGAACAAAACTTGTGCGTAAATTAGGTTTTATAGTGAAATCATATTTTAAGTTTTCCTTTTGTGCCATTTTAACTGATATCATCAAATATTTGATGTCAGGCGAACAGCACGGCATCAATCCTCGAATGCTGTCCATGTGCCTGCGAGTCAGTCGAAGTAAATTTACCACAGTTGTTAGTGTAGTAGAACCAAGAAAACAATCGACAGTGTTAAAAAATAATCTACAATAACTGTCTACGATAAATTCCACCACGCTATGTCCGCTATCAATTAGAAGAACGCTCCTCTTGAGTAAAAGAGTAATTCTGACAGATTCAGTTTATCCAGTGTATTAAAATCCGCTGTCGCCACGGTTACCTCCCGGTAACAACGACCACGTGGAAGCAGAAACCGAGGCGCGCGAGGACAAAGTGTGTATCGATTCAAACAATAGACAAGTGGTTTATATGTACAATGAACACAACAGGTATGAAAAATAGTATGTAACAAGAGAGCAAAAAGGTAACAGCTCTACATTAGTGTTTATGGTCCAACTGTGTGTCACATCGGTGATATAAAGGACCAATTGTATGATCAACTGTCCGCAACAATCCGGTCGGCACCAGTGAATGAACGACTACTTGTTGTGAGTGATTTGAATGCTCGAGGTGGGTGTGACTTAAAAGCCTGACTGGGAATCCTGGGACCGTTGATCGTTTGCTCCACCTGTATGCTACTCACTAGCTGGCTATCACAAACACTCGATTCCAGCTGTATGCGAGCGGTAAAACTAAGTGAACTCATCCATGAAGCAGTCATCATCATTTGCTTGATTACGTGATTGTACGTAAGCGCAAAATTCCTGAAGTGCTTATCACACAAGTGATGCGCGGCGCTGAATGTAACACCGATCATACGCTGGTCAGGACCAAAGTGTTTATCCATGTGTGTTAGCCTGTTCATTTTAAATCTTCCGGACAACGTCAGAAGTTGGGTGTAAAACAGTTGGAGATTTCCGACACGATGATTGCTTTACACCGTGCTACTGCGTCTCGTATGCAAACCGATCCTGTACCCATCACTCCTGAGAATATGTGACAGAACCTCTAGATCACGGCAGCAGCCACCGAGACGGTCGGTATCCAACACCTGAAACTTCCGAACTGTTTTGGTGATAACAGCGCGGCTCTCTTCAACTTGGTACGAGAGAAGAATGCGGCGTTTGTCACTTCCACAATGGATTCGGACAATGAACGCAGGACAGCGACATTCCGGAATAATCACCGAACGTTTTCACCAAACCAAAGACGACTAGCAGAGGAAGCAAGGTGAGTGGATGCAGAGATACGCCGATCGCCCACAGCACAAGGAGTTCTGTGATTGTCTAAAAATGAACTTTTGCCCATCCATACGGTCTAACAAAGCATTGATTGACGTGAACACGGGCTCTTCGTGCACCCAACCAGAGGTCTCCTATGGACTGGGTGACCGTGAACAGCCTGCTGTGACAAGTGGTCAAGTCTTCACTTGCTATCGGCACGGATTTGCCAGAGGGGCAAAAAGCGATCAGACAACTGCGTAATGGAACGACTACAGGCGAGAGTGGATTGCTAGGTGAAATACTGGAAAATGTTTGAACGACGTTGGAATACACTTTCATTCGGCTGGTTCACTTCATCTGAGAGCATGAAGTGATGCCGCAAGATTTCAAGGATGCTCTTATCGTACCCCTGTTCAAAGGTAAGCGTAGCAAGAAGTGCGCCGGCAGCTGTTGGGACATAAGTCTGCTGAGGTGCGCAGGCAATGTGCTTGCCAGAATCCTTCTGAACCGGTTGAAAACGGAAGTCTTGGGGATAAATATCCCTGAGGAGCAATGCGGATTCCGGAAGATCGACCTGGTGTTCGCCATTTGAAAAATTCAGAAGAAATGCTGGGAATGCAACCAGCTCCTGTATACTCTCTTCGTCTGATTATGAGAGATGTGAGGCGTTGTGGATGGCGCTTGGTAAACTTGGGTGTCTAGGTAATTTCATTAATTTGAGTCGAGTGTTGCATGTGGACATGAAGGCGAAGGGACAAACGTCTGGATCTACCTCTGATGATTCTGACATTGCCACTAGCATGAAGCAGAGTTGTCTGGTAGCCCAAGCCTTGTTTAGTTTATATTGGACTGTCATGGTAACAGTTGCTTTCTAGGACCCGGCGGAACGCGGCTGAGTTATAGCATCGAACGGATGGGCGTCTGCTGAATATCCGACGTTTCGGCACCCAAACTTGGTTACGTGCTTCAAAAATGCACATGCTTCTGTCCACGGATGACAGCGCGCCGTTCGTACGCAACGAGGACGGAGTACAGCTACTGGCTACGGCTTTTGCAACCGCAGCATCCAAGTCTGGATCGGATATCAACATGGGTAAGACATTTTCTTTCCTTCAGCAGGACCGCGAGCTACGAGCTCGTAGGGCGAGGGTTGGTGTTGATTTCGGGCATCACAAAAGACGTGTCTGGAAGATTCACAATCGTAAGTCGAAAGCTAAGCTGCTTGCTTACCGACCAATGATGCTGTTTATACTGCTGTACGATAGTGAAACTTGGACAATGTGTCAACAAAACGTGGGCTATCTGAGCCGTTCCCATTCGTGGTGACTAAGACGTATCTTGGGTATTTGGTGGTCAGACATGGTTCCGAACACTTAGGTATTGCGATGACAAAAAGCCCTGCTGATGTTGAATCAGCTTTGATGACTAGATCACACCCGTCAGATGGGCGATTACTATATTCCAAAGCAGCTGCTTTAAGGACAACTGAAATAGGTAAGCGAAATCCTGGTGGTCAAAAGTTGCGATAACGGAATGTTATCTAGCTACGTTTTTTGCGTTCTAAAACTGATTTTAGATGTAGGGAAGACTTGACGATGAACCGGACAGTCTGGAGAAATACGATCCGGACAGTTGTCCCCAAGTTCAGTGAACAGAAGTTGAGTGCCCGTGAACGTAAACGCGCTGTATGCAATGGAACTATGGATGTCATAGGTTGTAGTGACATGACTATATGACGCTGCGATCTATGCGGCCGCGAGTGAGATGATCGTTTGGTACTAGCGGGCCATCAGCGTACTCATAGTATACGGTCCGTCAAGAGACATCGAATACGTTGGGCTCAACTAGGTTGTCAGTTATATCCT